>OY482673.1:16722824-17215324 GCA_960531455.1 Urophora cardui
TCTACCTTGCAACCATGCGAGCGATCAGTTGACACGTTTTTACGTAAAAAATCAAAATGATTTTGATTTCTGCGGTACGGGCTTCTGCGTCGTACGTCGTTGAATAATCGGTTACATACAAATCCCATTAAATAGGTTGGATCAGCTGACACGGTACACGGGTTTACGTTCTCGACTAACTGGACTATAAAGTAGGAGGGTATTTTTTGTCGCTTTATGGCTATTCTGATTGCGTCAATATTATGTAGCTAGAGATTTTGTCCGCCCACCAAGTGTTTTTATGCATGCATTGATGTGTATAAGTAAGCGTCATAAAGTCAAGGTCTCTATTCAATTCCGAAAAACTTTATACTTACTATATAAGTTAAGCCAATTTTAATACGATTGGCGTTAATTTTTATTAGCATAGCGACTCAAAGTATCGCATTTCAGGCGACAGACAATAATTTTTAGCTCGATATAAGCTGCGCCAAATTCCAGTGCCACGGCCTAAATAAATATGTATTGGGTGTTTTTTTTTTTTTTATTTTTTTTGTTTTTGTTGTGCCTTAATAATAAATATTAACAGTTTTTCATGTGTTGACATAATTAAGTCAATGTTTGTTAATTTTCGTTAGTGCTTAACTTATCAGCAAAGCGAGCGAGGTGAACGAGGTGAACGTTTATTCGCATTACACAAACAATGCCGCACGCAATTTCTTTCAAACATATTTTTTTGTATGTATGTACCTACATACATATGTATGTTTGTTTGTCCGTGCTGTTTGTTTTTGTTTGTTTCCTATGGCATTTTTAGAATGCAAACATTTGTGCATACATACATACATACATATGTACATACATATGTACATGCTTGGTGCGGTACAAGGACAAATGTTGCGCATGCTAATGAACTCTCCTCCTGCCTTTACCGGCCGCGCATACAAATATACATACGCCATAAACATGTTTCCCAATTCTCATCATGAGATGCATTTGAGAAATAAACTTATTCCCAAAGCTCAAACACTAGTTCTCAAATGCATCTCAAATAACCTTTGATAGCATTCTCAAAAAAAGATACACATTTTTGTTAAAAGTTTGAGAAATTTTTGAGGAAATCTTAATTATCATATTGACAATTAAGATTTTGTCAAACGTTTGAGATTTCTTGGCTTGATGTTTATTGGGTATGTACATAAGCACAGTTGTAAATACATGTACATATGTAAATTTATATACATATACATATGTACAGTGAAACCTCCCTTGGGCGGACACTCACCGAGGGGCAAATTTTGTCCGCCCAAGAGAGGTGTCCGCTTAAGGGAGTGGGTTCCTATTTTAGAAATTTTTTGGATTTTAAAGGATTTATTTATTCATATTTCACTAAAAAAACAAGGATTCTTATGTCTTCAAAATTTCACTTAAATACATAAATATGTTCATATACATATGTACATATGTATGTATGTATATACATACCCCCTTATTCATAAAAAATATCAAAGGTTTATAGAGCTTTTTAAAATGACATTTCCATACAAATTTTCAATTATAAGAGTTTAATAAATCTATTTTATTTTTTATGAATAAGGGGGATAAAGTATTAACATACATATGAAATTATAATTATAAGTTGCTGAAACTAGAAATGTTGGGATATCTTTTAAATTATTTAAGAAATTGTGAAATTGTCGGTTGACGAGGGTTTTTTTGCTTATTTAAAATAAAATTGCTTTGCAGATGGCTTTCAAATTTCTGCAACAATTCAAATGCAATGAGGTCTTCCGTGCAAAATCTTTTCAAATTTGAAACTGCAGTCAAAGCCATTTCGTTAGAGGAGATTGCATTACCTACTTTCAGCGGTAGTTAGTATTGGTACTATCATCTTCAATGGTTTCGACGTTTTCGTCAGTTAGAACATCTAACTGGAAATCCGTGAATATTGTTATATCTTCCAATAAAGTCATGCGGACATTTATTTTAGTTGGTGATTCCCCTTTCATCGTAGCGCTTTTTATCTAACGAACATTCAGCGAACTTTTTTTATATTGCTATACATTCTTATATTTTGTCCGCATAAGAGGAGTTCGTGTCCGCCTAACAGAGGTTTTTATGTGATTTGTTATGAAAAAAAAAATCATAGTGTCCGTTGACGAGAGGTTCGTGTCCGCTTAATAGAAGTTTTTAGTTCAATTCAATTGTAAATAGCTGTCCGCGTCCGGCCAAGAGAGTGTCCGCCTAAGAGAGGGCAATTTGTTCTAAAAATTGAACCTAAACCTTGGTGCATGAAAAAATGTCCGCTCAAGGGAGGTGTCCGCCTATGAGAGGTGTCCGTTAGGGGAGGTTTCTCTGTAAATACATATATTTACTTGCTTACATATTTATGCACATACGTTTAGAGATAAGTAAACAATGAGTGTTAGCCCCGTCACAATGAAATTTTGACGGAGCAGTATGCATTGACAGCTGAGTGGAATGTATGTATGTATTTGCATGGAGATCGACACATCCAGCAGCACTAGCGCCACTACCATAAAAAAGTTCCCAACTTTCAACTTTTGCTGCATGTAAGGCATAAGAAGAAGCATTTGACATTTGTTCAGGGCAATGGAGCGGAGCGCAGCTAAGAGCAAAGGAGCTAAAATCATTGGAAAGAGCGGAGCTGGAGCTAAAAATCACTAACATACATATTTGTAGATATCAGAGCTGGGAAAAATTTATTCGAATAACGAATAATAGATGAATCTATTTTTTTTATCTTTATTTGAATAATAAATAATTTCGTTTACTCCAAAAAAAAAAAAATTATTCGAATAATAGATACTTTTTATTTACATACATTTTTGTGATAAAACCGAAACCATGTACACATGTATGTACATATCTATATGTTCTTCAAATGCTGTTTTTTTCTACCCTGAATTTTTATTTATTATTTGAAATAGCAAATAAAGTTCCGAATAATTTATTCGTAACTAATTTATCTAAATAAAAATTTTAAAAATAAATTTTTATTCGAATAATTATCTAAATAAAAATTTATTCGAATAATTCCTAAGTCTGGTAGACATGCATCACTATTAATTTTTGTTTGTGTTATTTATTTATGGCGTTTTCTTTTCTACGAAAAAATGTTGCCCTCCTATATCCCAATTATCGAATTACGTATCCTGACTTTCTATAAAACGGCTGAATTTGTAGATAAGGGTGCCCTCTTACTTAGTTAGAGGTCAATATTTGGTGAAAGGACCAGACAAACATACAAACTGGCTAAGAAAATCAAACAGGGCAACATTATTTCGAGAAAAGAAAACGCCATTAGTTTCAATAACTTTTTTTCTTATAATCGATTTAGCACATCGTAAGAGGAAGACAAATTTCATATGGACTCGTCATGTATTGATACATCTCGTAAGATGACAGCGAATAGTTTTTTATTATCGCATTTATTTTAAAAATCATCGCCAACCAGACGAAATACGACCAACCATATTTTTGAATTTCCATTACAACATGAAAATTTTACTTTATATGTATCACATCCACATTTTCTCTACTAACAGTTTTTATACATTTAGTACAAACTTACATTCTTACCAGTTTGGTAAGAAATTCCCACAAACAGCATCCCTGATCACCGCAAAAAAGAAAAATTGGGAGCTAAGAGCGGAGCCAACAAAAAAATTTTTGTGAGCGGAACTAACAAAACAAAAAAAACTTTCGCTCCGATGCCCTGATAGCAAAGAAACGCAAGATGATTGTGGCGATGCACCTACATGCAGCAAAATGCAACTACATCCAGCAGTTGATTGTGACGGGGCTATGTGAGCCTCACAATTTCGCGTTTTGTGCTTTTTTGTCACTGTTCTTGTTGTTGTTGTTGTTCACTGCTTTTCGGGCGCTTTTTGTTACACGCACGCAAAATTGTGTGTATTGTTGTTGTTGCTTTATGGACATATTTATGTGTGTACATCTGTACACAATTTTGTTTGCTCTTTTCAGTGCATTTGGCTGCGTGGCATAAAAATTGTTTTGCTTAAGTTAATAAGTTTGTATGTATGTATGTATGTATGTAAGTAAGAAAAGGAAAGTGAAAACTTTTGTTGCAAAACTTTTTTAGTTCCAAAATGTATTTATTTACACGTTAGTACTTTTGCCGCAGAATAGCTTGTTTGCTCCCTCGCATATTAATGTCAGCTAATGTTGCATACAACAGCCACAACACCAACAACAACAGCCATGATGACTACCTACCAAGGGCAAGTAGGTACTTAATTCACAAAATGCGAATGCTTGCTTGTGCGTGTGCGTGTGTGTGGTTGAGCGACAGTGTAGCATATGCGTGTTTAACTGGCAGTTGGGATAAATGGGTAAAGTTTTGTGTGAGTTTAGTACCTATAAAGATCAGCGGTAGCCTTGAAGCAGAAAAAGTATGTACCTAATATGTACTTAATAGTAAAACAAAAGTCCAAAAAACTATAACAAAGAAAAAACCAGAAGTTAGACAACAGCTGCCTGTGGCTGTGCGGAGCACTTACAAACTTTCTTGAACTCACTCTATCTCCGAAATGGAGTCTCTATACCGAACATTTTTTAAATCCAGCAGCATCCGCACTCACATATTTAGGAGAAATTCAATACATGATATTTTGGAAGCCATTTTTTATCTAATAACCAACACCTAAAAAACGCTATATCTCTGCAATTGGGTATACATGCTACACATATTATGTACCCATCATCTGCCCCTATTAACTAACATTTTTTAAATAACAAAAATATTATTTGAAAAACCCTCGGCTTGAAAACGGCACTCCCCAGTAAAAATTCGGAGTCAGTAATGAATCCTAAACCGAAGCGTTCACACTCATTATGAGCTCATTTTGGAGTACGAAATGTATGTAGGTATTTCTATTCTTAAGGTGGTCGTCCAATATGAGCCTAATTTCGTACATCATATGAGTCTGAGTAAGAGTCATAAAAGGCTGCTATCGGACTCATATTTATGCCTCTTTTCTTCTTCTTCTATGATTATCAAAAACCAAAAAATAATTTTTATTTATTTAATTTAACGAGCACAGGCCCAGATCATATTTCTATTTTTTACTTTTTAGAAACTAGAAAAAAATATTTAAGCATGGATGTAACTACAGCTCTTTCAGATAAGATCCCTCCAAGACTCATCAGGTTACTTTTGCTTCTGCCAAGAATCGTAGAACTGTAGTCATTGCACTGCACATGGCGCAAGTTCGATTCTTGGCAGAAGCAAAAATATCCTGATGAGTCTTAGAGGGATCTAAGGTGAAACAGCTGTAGTTACATCCATGCTTAAAAATATTTTCTGGCTTTTAAAAGATAAAAATTTTTTTTTTTGTGCATTTTCCTTCCCCTGACCCAGTTCTCTTCAAATGGAGCTTCACTCCCGCTTGTTCCTATTTCCTATTTTTCTTCGCCTTCACTGCTTGCTTTATATTGTTGTCTGTTTTGTATTCTCCACCGGATTGAAACCTGATATCAATCTTCTAACATCAATCCAATTCCATCATTTAGTGGGACATTAAACATTATATTAAACTTTAGTGATACTTCACCTATTTCGAAACTGCATCAATGAATTACAATTATCATATTAAAAACAAAAAAACATTAAAGAAAAATGTAAGCTCATATTTCACACACATTCCGGATTAATACTCGTATAGGATTCCAAATTAAGAGGGCTCAGAGAATGGTTGCTGGGTAGGTACAAAGATCTTCACCTTGAAAGAAATGTTCTTGGAACAACTAGGTATAACTCTAGGGAATCGAGTACCTACAGAAATTGAAAAAAAAAAAAGCAAATTGATGGCACATTAAGCGCTCACATTAAAAAGTACGAGTTCTTACCAAAAAAAAATAATAATTTGAAATAAAAAGGACAGTATGTAAATATGTACATATCTAAGTGACAATGACCTTCTTAATATAAGATAAGTAATCTCAGATGCCCAAAAAGTTCTACAAAGCAAAGCAAATGACTAATAAAAATTAACACTTTACTTCACACCTGCCAGCAGTTAAATACATACATATGTACATACAGAAGATGTAAGCCCTAAAATATTTAAAAAGCAAATAAAAAGTAAATAAATAAAAATTAAAAATGCACTTTAATAAGTAAAAAGAAAAACAAATATTTATTGCAAAAATTTTATAACAAACTTCCGTGCAGGAAGCAGAAGAAGCAGCCGACTTATTGAACTTGTTTGCTGTTTGGTTGTTGTGTTTTTCTTTTTTTATACTCAGCTGTACTAGTACACAGAGTATTATAGTTTTAATCACATAACGGTGGATTGTAACAGAGTGAAATAATCGAGATAGATATAGACTTATATATATCAAAATGATCAGGGTGAAAAGAGAAATCGATTGAGCCATGTCCGTCCGTCCGTCCGTCTGTCCGTCCGTCCGTCTGTCCGTCCGTCTGTAAACACTCTAACTCGCGCAAAAATTGAGATATTTTGATGAAATTTGAAATGCAGGTTGGTATCGAGACTTGGACGGTTGGTATTGAAAATGGGCGAAATCGGACCATGACCACGCCCACTTTTCCTATATAGAAAAAATCGGAAATTTGGTATCTCAGTCACTAATACAGCTGGAGCGATGAAATTTTATCCACGTGTTGAGCTCAGGCCCCTAGGAAGAAATTTGATGACGTTTTCGAAAATGGGCGGTGCCACGCCCACTTATTAAGGGTCAAACCTTGCAAGTTTTATATGTCATAACTCAGAAACCGTTGATATATCGATGAAATTTGGTACGCGTGATATACTTACTTAGTCAAATATTTGGACGAAAAATTTCCGAAATCGGTTGAGGGCCACGCCCACTTTTATATATGGGTCTTATAAAGTGACCTAATAAAAACATTTTAAGCGATATCTCTGTCAAATATAAAGATATATCATTGAAATTTTATAGCAGGAGTCCAACTGCGGACATAAAACGAAAAACACAAAAATTTTGGCAAATGGGCGTGGCACCGCCTCTTTTTATAAACAGGAATATACGAGATTTCTGAGCCCATAACTCGACAAATGATTTATATATAATGACTAAACTTGGTGTGTACACTTTTATTACTTGTGGTAATACATGTTGAAAATTTTAGCGAAATCGGTTGACGACCACGCCCACTTTTATATATGGGTATTATAAAGTGACCTAATAAAAACATTTTAAGCGATATCTTTGCCAAATGTAAAGATAATTCATTGAAATTTTGTGGTATGATTTCTACAATAGACCAGAAACAACAAATAGAAAAATTTTGGAAAATGGGCGTGGCACCGCCTCTTTTTACACAAAGGGATATTAGCCTATAACTCGACAAATAATTGAGATATTATGACGAAACTTGGTTTATACACTTTTATAACATGTGTTAATAGCCACGCAAAAATTTATTGAAATCGGTTTAGGACCACGCCTACTTTTTAAGAAAGATATATCTGGAACACTCTTTGGGAATTTGTAACGTGACATCTTTATAACTAGAAGTCAAAAAGGAATGAAATTTTGCACAAAGAATAATATTCATATGCTTAGTTGGATGACTGATAAAAATGTTGAAAATGGGCGTGGCTACGCCCTCTTTATGCAGCACTCGTTTTATATAAAATACACCGTGTTTCCATCAAACGCAAACAAACTATGAAAACATACAGCTGAGTATCTAATGTTCGATTCCACTCGAACTTAGGCTTCCTTACTTGTTTTTGTTGTTTTTGCTTGATGCGGTAGCGGCTGCAGGAGATAATATTCAAATGAATGTGCGCTTATAGGCATTAGCTTGTTTCATAAATTTTTTTTTTAATTTTATTTTCTTTTCTTTTTTGCACATTTGCTTCATCTTTAGACGCTGCTTTCTTTTTTGGCAGCATTTAACACGTCCTTAAAATAAAATACTACAGACGAGTTTTTGTTTTTCTTTTTTATTTAACGCAAAGGCAGACGTACATACATACTTGTATGCTCATAAGCACATTATTTTTAGTGTATACTTGTGCAAGCATGTGTAAGTTTCAGATTACAGACAGACATTCCCTTCCTTCCTAAAAAATATGCACATTTGTATACTTACTTGGCTGTTTCCTTCTCGCTTTTTGTCCGTCCGTCCGTCCGTCTGCCTTGCGATATTTTCGAAACATTCGTCGTTCGCTTTTGCCTCACCGTGCGCCGCCACCATAAAGTCACGGAGTCAACGTAAGGGCAGTGCATTGCCCCTGTCTGTCCGTACGTAAGTACCTATTTATGTATGTATGTCCAACTCTCTGTCTGTATGTTTGTTGGTGTGCTTATTGTCGCTGTTTGTTGTCGCTCTTTGTTTTAGTTGTTTTTGTTGTTGTAAGCTTGGTCTTATTGCTGTTACTGTCGACTGCTTGCTGCCCCAATATAACCCTTCCGCTTGAGTGCAATTTACTTGCAAAACCGGGTGTTGGTTGTTGTTGTTGTAGGTTGTGGCGAATGCTGCTTTCGTTATTGCCATCGTCATCGTCATCGTCATCAGCATTGTTGTTGTTGTTGTTTGTTGTTGCTGTTGTGGCTTTTGCCATATATTTTTTCAATGCTTTCTTTTACAAAGATTATGCAGGAAATGCATACAGACTAAAATTCGAGTGCATGAATAAATACAAACGTAGATAATTTTATGTACATATATGTATGTATGTATGTATATGTACATATGTATGGATGTACATATGTACATATGCACGAGTATATTTATATTCGCAAACAGGTACTGTTGCAAGGGTACTGACATTACACTTACTTGAATACCTATGCACATAAATTTGAACGTAAAAGTATTTATATTCGAAGCATTACATATGCGAATAAGCCCTGTAGGAATTGGCAGCATTTTACAAAAGTGCACCCGGCCTCGAGACAAGCGACCTTTTCAGAGCGATAGGGGGAGACACCCAGATCACAAAACTGAAGTCAAAATTTGCCGGACGCGTAGAAAATACTAGATATTCTGCATTGGCGATCTTGTGTCACACTTGCAAAAACCACAATACTTAGAATTCTCTTGCGTCGTACCATACGAAAACTAGCATACGTTTTTTTGTGGCTGACGAAAACTATCAATTTCGTTTAAACAACAACAATTTTAATGTAAAAACAGTATATTATTACTGATACTTTTCTCAGCCAAAAGTCGATTTTGTTACTTTTCGTCGGCCAAAAGTCAAATGTGCTACTTTTCGTACGGAATTTTTTTATTGCTAGCTTTCGCCAGAAATTTTAAATATATGGTACATATACATATATGGTACAACGATATGTACTATGTATGTACGTACCTATTCACAATATTTCTCCGCAGAATTGTTGCCTTAAGAGTACATATGTATGTATGTAGGTAACAACTACTGCCAGCCAGCATCGATTCCCTAAATAACCTCGCTCCACTTACTAGATATCAATCGTTCTTTTCCCAAAAAACCGTACTAGATTTTACGGACTACACTCAAATAAAATTGAGCCACCAAAAACAAAGTACCTACCAAATTCGAGGCAACTCCAGCCGTGTTCGATCAACACCATCGAGGCAATAGTCGGCACACGCACGCATCTCTGCAGGGTTCCTTACCACATGTGTATGTTGGTTGGCTGGGTTGCAAGTTTACATAGTCGTTAGTTAGGTAAGTATGAATGCAAAGATACATAAAATTTACACAGGAATATTTTAACAAAAAAAAAAAAAACCACAACAACAACAACGAATAAAGTTGCAACACAAAAAACACGGCTGTTTGGCTGGTTGGCTGGCTGGACGTCTGGTCGCCTGATTAAAGTTGGTAAGTGAGCGAGTAAAATGTCGATAATGAAGACGTTTTGCTGTTTGGGCCGCGAACCAAAAAAAAAAACAAACAAACCAGGTTTTCATCTTACAAAACTTAATATATGTACATATGTATGTAGTTACTTCTGCGAGTGCAGCAACCAAACGCGTGCAGTGCAAAAAATTCCGCGTTTAGGCTTGTGCTGAATTGAGTGTATTATTTAATGGCGTTTTCTTTTCTCGAAATAATGTTGCCCTTTTTGATTTTCTTAGCCATTTTGTAAGTTTGTCTGGTCCTTTCACCAAATATTGACCTCTAACTAAGTAAGAGAGCACCCTTATCTACAAATTCAGCCATTTTATAGAAAGTAAGGATACGTAATTCGATAATTTGGATATAGGAGGGCAACATTTTTTCGTAGAAAAGAAAACGCCATAAGCTTTGTGTGTTTTGTTATTGTTGTTGTTGTTGTTTCTTTGTTTTTTCTTTCTTTCTGTTTACCTATGTTACACATTTATGTTTGTAAGTTACTTATGCCTTTGGAAAATTTTTAACACAGACCACGACGACGAATCAACTTTCTTGGCACCAAAGTGTGGTTGCACGTATGAACATGTACATTAGACCGTATAGTAAAAAAAGTTCTAGAAAATTGTTCGGCATAAAATTTGAGTAGGAGTTCGCTCAGAATTTTTTTTTATAAAATGAACCTAAAGGCCACAGGAAGGGGGATGGCGCACGGTGGACTTCTTTTTGGTCCCTATAAGGCGAGACGCCCTAATGTACATAGCTACTATTTAGGCATAAGAACGATCAAACAATTCGGCAGGCTTGCTTGAAAGCAATAATAACAATAATAAGAGCATCTACAACAACAATAAGAACAATAGAAACTTTAGGCAACAACTCGTTTTGTGCAAAACCAAACTAGTCAAAGGCGCTGGGCTGGTGGTTTCTTTGCATACCCAACAAACAGTCGAAATGTAACGACGACAACAACAGGAATAGTAAGTAACAGCAAAAACAACGAAAACCAGAAGAACAACAACAACAAACATTAATACCAAACATTTATAGGAATGCCAAAAAGTCAGAAACACACACAAAGCAGATACGGTTGCTGTGGCAGCGAGGGAGGGGGAAAAGAGTCTAGCACATTTTGTAGAAGAAAAGAAAGAGGTGCAGCACAGGCAGGCAGCTTTTCACAACAACAACGATGAACAACAAAAACAAGTGAAGAAAAGTGCAGACAGACGAACTATAGTAAAATGAATAGAAATAAGCGACCAAGGGCGCTGTGCACGTGTGCGACTGTGCGTGTGTGTTTTTCTTGTTTGTCGAGAGAATGAAAGCACGTCAATTGTGTTGAGGTAGAACGTAAAAACAACAATTCTTAACAACAACCACCACAACTAGTAAACTGGAGTGTGTGTTAAAGCTGTGTTTGCTTGCGAGCAACGGCTTTGGTTGAATGGACGACGAAAAGCGGTGGGCGACGAGACGCTGCGCTACGGCGACGGTTAGTGTTGGCTGGGCCGACGGCGCACAGTGGGGGCACCTCCATACAAACGCGGCCAAAAATAGTAATACATAATTGAGCTAGAATCTTGAAACTCGGAACTTAAGCTTTTTTGGTTGAAATTAAAAAAGTAAACTGTA
The DNA here is from genome assembly GCA_960531455.1 of Urophora cardui. Taxonomy (NCBI): domain Eukaryota; kingdom Metazoa; phylum Arthropoda; class Insecta; order Diptera; family Tephritidae; genus Urophora; species Urophora cardui. The sequence goes on from OY482673.1 coordinate 16,734,302, forward strand.
AAAATTTGAACAAAATCCACCCACAAATACGCCCACCTCCCATATAACGGTATTTTTGAAATTTCATCATTTTCCTAACTATTATAGCTAAAATGCCCAATTTTGATTAGCGTATACACTTTTGAAATATAAATCAAATGCATTAATCATTTTGGAAAAGGGGTAAAGCACTTCACCGTTTTTACATTTAAAATATATGCACTTTTAAGTATTTTATAAGCATTTATCTAAAATTTTCATACAAAAAAATCGCATTTCAAAAAAATTTTATACCAGAAATGAAATTACACTTTTCTAAAGGATTTCTGTGTGCTAAACCTGAATCTGGAGTCAGATTTTCCAAATTGGTTCTAGTTTCTGAGATATTCGTGCCCAAATAGGCAAAAAACACGTTTTTTGGCTCTATTCCCTGCTTAATATCTTTTATGTAATTAATTTGCTCTCAAATTCGATTAAACCAGTTGAAAGTACAATCATTACCCTTGAAAACAGAGTTTAGTTTCTTCGAATATCTGCCAAAGATATGAATTAATGCTGATAAAAAAATTACCTCATAATTTGAAAGTATGCACCATTTGTTGCAAGACGATAAGGAAATATTCGATTATTCGGCTAAATATAAACGTTTTTCATAATGTCAAAACTAACATAATTAATGCGTTTACAAAAACGCAGTTTTAGGCAAATGGGAAAAAAAAGTATAAAAGCAAATGGAGCAAGTGGATTTTTAAAATCAAAGTGCAGTTTGATTAAGAATATATTGTTTCAAAGCATAAAAAAAAATTGAGGAGGTCATATTTTTTGTTTTTTTAAATTTTTTTGTTCAAAGTCGAGCAAAATTTTTTTCTCATCGACATTTTTTGTCAATATTTGAAAATTAATATAAATTCAATATTGAAGCTATTTACAACCAGGTTATAATTTCTGAAAGAGAAAATTATTATCTATATAATGATGTATCACTGGAGTTAGTATGTTAAAAATTAAATGAGATAGATCATTTTGTATGAGGTGTGTCCATTGAGAAATAAAAGAACCTAATTTTTGCTGAAATTTGGGCACCCTGTACGGCTAAACGAAAAGAGACTCTAAAATTTTTATATAAGCTTTTTTATTACAATTTGATATATCTGTCGATTTCTATTTAAAAAAATGGTTTTACTCATACTTTAATTTTGAATTTATTTTTGGCCGCAATCACCCATTGTGCGGCGTCGGAGGCGGTGGTGGTGACCAGAATGAGAGTGCAATGAACCTGTGAAAAAGAGTTTATATTGTTTGCCTTTCTTTTTTTTTTGTCTACCTAAATGTTTTTCACGTTGTTGTTGTGCTTTCTATTTGCCGCTGTTGTTGTTGCCAACAACCCGTTGACTGGTTTGGAATGCACTCCGATAACAAGAACAAGAACAACGCGCAGCGAACAAACCAAAAGCCAAACGATACACAACAACAAACAGCAAGCATTTGTATGTATGTAGTACCTACATACTAAGCAACAACAGCAAGCATTGACAACAGCAAAACGAAAATTGTGAAATGCTAGCAATAACAATAAGTGAACTATCCCAGCAAACACAGTCTCTAACGTTAGAAATTTTGTCGAGATTACCTTAGATAACTAGTGTAATTCTCTATATATTCTCAAATCGATAACTAGGGTTGAAAACTACACTAGAATTCGATTAGCGAGTGATTAGAGAAGGAGCCAAATCTCACGCCTTTTATCAATTCTCAATATATTTCTGTGATATATTGAATATACATACATATATTGAAATTAGATACTAAAAAATGGTAAAGTTAATATTACCGTCGTACAATGTTTTCCATTAAAAAGTACAAGAAGCACCTTTAATTTAAATAATCAGACTGAATTTTGTTTAAATTTCAGTTCTTATAAATGTGGTAAACATATACATGTCAATATATATAATCATATGCAATTTAGGCACATATTGCGTTAATAAAATCTAAACCATGAAAAAATCATGTAAAAGGAGACAAAGCTTTGTTTTTCATTTCAATTGGAAGTATTTGCAAATTCTGATTAGAATCTCATTAGAGAACTACATTAGAATTCGATTCGAGAATTATAATTTTCTCGATTTGAGAATTAGGTACCCTTTTGTTCGAGAACGCTATGATTCTCGATAGATTTTCGAGTCGTCCTCTAACGTTAGAGGTTTGAGAATGAGGCTAGTTCTCGAGTCATTCTCAAATCGATAACTAACCTCAGTGTTTGTTGGGATCTAAGGCAACAACAACAACAGCAAAAAACCAATAGTCCGCAGCATTCGTTTATAGCATTTTCAGGTCAAATGAAACCTTTTTCAAGTCAAGTGAAACTTTTTTCAAGTCAAGTGAAACCTTTTTCAAATTAAGTGAAACCTTTTTCAAATAAAATGAAACCTTTTTCAATTTAAGTGAAACTTTTTTCATTTAAAATGAAACTTTTTTCATTTCAAATGAAACCTTTTTCAAATTAAATGAAACCTTTTTCAAATTAAATGAAACCTTGTTTAGTTAATACAATAATATTCTTATATGAATTTTTTGAACACGGCTTTTTTTCGAAAGTTAACAATTCAAAATATTTTACACAATTTGCACTCTAAGCGAGCAATATGTATAAAAGTTCGACATCACCTCAGAACTTTTTGCATTTCAATGTTTTTGTTGTTTTATTGTTTGTATCCCAGCAAACATTCGGACTCATATAAGCGTGAGTAAACATTTCTTAAGCTTATATACCACATAAGCCGCTGTGGTGCTGTGGGTAGAGTGCTCGCCTGCTATGCCAGAAGTCTCGGGTTCAAACCACAGTCCGAGCAAACACCAAAAAAATTTTCTAATTAGCAAAAATCCAATTATTGGGTTTTTTAAGAGCAGCAGTCTCTCGGCGGTGGGCGACATACCCTCCAAATGTATTCCTGCCATGAAAAAGCTTCTCACAAAAAATGCATTCGCCGTTCGGAGCCGGCATAAAACTGTAGGTCCACCCAATTGGTAGGAAAAACAAAAGGAGCACACCTCGAATTGGGAGAGAAGCTCGGCCATAAAACTCGTCAGAGTTATAATAGCGCCATTGTATTATATTATTATTATTTTATACCACATATGTCACACCTATATATTTCGCACTCATATCAGACTCCAAATTATGAGAATTTCAAGAATGTTTGCTGGGCTGAAAGAGCTTGATCTACTTAATTTTAGTACATATATAAATATATCATGTACATATATAAAAATAATGAAACCAATAACAAACTAAACAATTAAATTGTTGTTGTGATTATTTTGCAAATATATATATATACATAGGTACATATATATTGTTGTACATAGTTAGCACTACTAACATTCAAAGTTCAATAACTTTCGATGTGTAAAAGCCGTGTACAAAAAATTTATATAAGAATGTTATTGTACTAACTAAACAAGGTTTCATTTAATTTGAAAAAAGTTTCATTTGAAATAAAAAAAGTTTCATTTGAAATGAAAAAAGTTTCACTTAAATTGAAAAAGGTTTCATTTTATTTGAAAAAGGTTTCACTTAATTTGAAAAAGGTTTGACTTGACTTGAAAAAAGTTTCACTTGACTTGAAAAAGGTTTCATTTGACCTGAAAATGCTATATAAGTCAAAATTGTGCTATACGGTTCAGCGGTCAATTTGGCTTGAGTCGGGCGGAGTGTCGCGGAAGTTGGAAAAAAATGCAAATACTTAAGCAAAGCGAAAGCACGAAATACAGACATACATATTTATGTACATATGTAAATCCATACAAGAACTGACTGCTTCTTTGCAACAAATGTAAAACGTACATACAAACAAACATACCTACACCTCTGCATGCATAAATACATACATTTCTATCTGCTGGCGATATTCATTTTGTGAACTCGATTATCTTATAGGCACCTGCAATTTCAGCCCCGCGCGCCAACACGTCTTGACCTTCAAAATGATTACGTTCCATGTACTGTATTTGCATGTTTGTATTTACATACATATGTACGTACTCTGTAACAAATTGCGCTAGCTCCAGACTAGTGCAGAACTAGTTTAAAAAGAGACAGTGATGGGTCTTGTTCTATCCCAACGCAAATGCTTTTAACTTCGTTATTTAGTAAGGCGATGTTCTACGAAGTGGCAATTATACCCCGCTGCGGAACTTTGGAACGCGTTCGAAACTACTTTCTATAAGTGCAGTTCTGGGCCAGTTCAAAAATCAATAGTATCGAGTTAGTTAAAAAGGAAGCACTATAGGACTAGTTCGAACATGTTCGGTCTTTGGACGCACTTTGCAAAAATAACCCTTATTATATACATACATATCGCTCGTTTTATGCAATAGGGATTTAACTAAAAAAAAATTTTTTTTGGGAAAACGCAAATAAAGTTTTATAATTTCAAATAGTTTCCTTCTACGGCTAACTACAAAATCACTTTTATTTCCGCCATTTTTATCTTTTTGAGTATTTTATAAGGCTAGACTCAAAGGCACTACCCAGTTATTGAAATATATGGCAAAATCCCAGAAATCGAAAATTTCGAGTTAAATCCCTATTCCATAAAACGGGCGATATGTACATTAGGGTGGAGCGATTCACTAACCTATATCGCGCCATCGAAATTCAGATTCCTCTCATTTTTCTGAGTAGAAAACTCCTCCACGACATTTGTCTAAAATTAATTTTGATGTTCCGGAATTTGCTTTTTATGGGCCAAGACGGATTTTTGAAAATAAAAATTGGGCAAAAATCGACAAAAAAAAATAACCAGGCCAATATTCACATCGACATGTTTGGGACTTGTTTTTTGCTTTATTCAACTCTAAAAAAACTCAAGGTTACTCATACGCCATAGGGTACTATTGGAAGCAAAACACAGTGTTCAAGCAGCATAAGTCTACGTATTAGGGAACAACTCTTCGTTTTTTTCAGTTAAAATTCTGAAATTTTGGATTTGAAGCATTTATTGTACACAAAGCGCTGTCAGCGAAAATCATCGATAACGAATGACTATAACATGGAGATCACATTACGCGATTTTGGGCTAAGGAAAAAAGATTGCATTCTAGTTTTCCTATACCGGAAGATAAATTAATATTTTAAAATATTGCTTATATATTGTATTGACCTATCTTTAAGAAATTTGCAACAAACTTTAAGATATATTGTACACAGCAAGAGATAACCGCGAAAATATGCGATTTTCGGCATTCAGCCTTAGTGCTTCATTATTGCAAGGTTTCAGCCAAATCGGACCATAAATGCGATTTTTGTAAATATAGCGACCCACGCGCCACCTAGCGGAATTTTTTTTAAAAGAAAATATTTCTTTTCAAGGTAGTAATACATGTTCCGAATTTCAGCCAAATCGGACCATAAATGCGATTTTTGTAAATATAGCGACCCACGCGCCACCTATCGGAATTTTTTTTCATAATATTGCATTGTCATCGGGGTTATACATGCGTACAAAATTTCAGATTAATCGGTTGACAGGAAGAGGGTGAAATTTGAATTACTAAATTTGACCCAAGAATAAAACAAACGGGGTGAGCTAAATAAAACCGTTTAAATAAAAAAGGGACATTATTGTAAAGTGCAAGATTTGTTGTTGTTCAACAGTGAAATGATAGCTATAAATTGTACCGTCTGCTTCGCTTTAGAATCAGTTCTGGACTAGTTGTGAACTCTCTAGTTCTAGACTGTCGTTTTTCGGCACCGTACCTTATATTGGCTGCAGGGTATTTAAACATGATTGTACATATGTTTGTATGTTTGTATGTATTTACGAGTATTTATCTGGCCAAAACAAAAGCAAATCATTGGGTGAGTTTCTAAGACTGAGCTGTTGTGCAACTGTTGAGTGTTTGTCTTAGAAACGCACTGTTGAGTAAGGGCCTTTTCACATTACTCGGTACGACATCGGATCGACATTTTTTGCTCGGTATTTTCAGCTTACCGAAACGATTCCGCGTTGCTGTGTTTTTCACACTTGTGGGAATACTTTCGGTGCGTTATCGGCAGAAAATAGGGAAACAAACATCGAAATTTGCAAAACAAAATTTTTAACTTCAAAAAATCACTCAATAATAACAATAATGTCTTCTAGCGAAGACGAAGACATTATAACTTGCTACATTTATAGCCGAAACGAGTTTTTTACTGACTTTGTTCTTCTTCTTTTATTACGCCGCAAAAATGTATGCAGTAATTCCTCAAATTTTACTGACCGGTCTTACCGCGCTGCGGTATACCGAAATTAATCCGCTCCGATTTCATGTATGCAACACTAATGTGAAAGTGCCAATTGAAATACATGTGGTCGGTAAGGTTTCGGTATACTTTCGGTAAAAACCAAAAATGTCGACCCGATTCCGCACCGAGTAATGTGAAAGCGCTCTAATTCCGCTCAGCTCAACAGTTGGCAACTTTTCGCCATTTTTTGCATCACAAATTTTCTTCGCTACTTGAGCTCAACATGTTGTGTAAAGCCAAACAGCTGATAAATTCATCAAACCGTTTCTAAGACGTAGCTGTTTAACTCAGCTGCTACACAACTGTTGGCAACTGTTCAGCTCAACAGTTGCGGAGCAGCTTTTTCTTAGAAACTCACCCATTGTCAGCTGTCAACAGAAGTTTACTGTTTTCAATATGGTGGCGTTATTGTTGTCGTTGTTGTTATTATTGCTGTTGCTGCTTCTGCTGCTGCCTTTCGTGTAGTTTTTTGGGTTTGGGCAGGTTGATGAACGCAATTTTTGTTGTTTCTTTTTTTTTTTTGTTTTTTGCATTTCATTTAATTTTATTTTTGGCCATGTTTTTATGACTACGAAAGCAACGTAAAAGCAAAAAACGAGAATGAGAAATGAAAAAGTGAAGTTAAATAAAAGCTTGTAAAAGGAAAAACAAAACAGGCTTAACAGCCCAGTCAGCCAGCCAATACTAGCTTAATGAGCATGCGAAAAGCAGCAGAAGTAGCAGAAGCAGACGCAGCCAGACACAGCGAGAATGGGAAGAAAGTGAATGGATGGATTTTCATAGGTGGAATACTTTTTTGTAGTTGTTGTTGTTGTTATTATATGAACGAGAGTGTAGGGGAATTTGATAAGGAAATTTGTCGGAAGCTTTGAAAGTTATGTACAATGATGGGCAAAACCTTAGCACCTGCTAAATGAGAGTACGTAGGTATACACACCGATTGTCACTACTACAGACCAGCGTTGCCGTTTTAGCCATTTAGTGGCTAGATTTAGCCACCGCCGTGTTTTTTTAACCACCAAAATTTCGGTTTTGCCACTAGCCACGTTTTTAGCCACCGCTTGTAATGAACCATAATTTTGCACATGGGAAGGGTGTGGTAACGCTAATTCAATTCAGCGATTATCACAACTCGCTTTAAGTGTTAAAAAACAAAACAAGTAACGCAACTATCGATAAATGCCTGTTGATACTCGCTAGTGGAATAGTAGGCTGTCGATGAAAGTCCGTATAGGGATCTAACTGACTTTGTATATTGTTTGGTACTTCTACCACTTAGCAACGCCGAAGTGGAAAGAACCTTTTCCGTAATGAATATTGTCAAAACCGAAACAAAATGAATCATACAAAGTCGAATGCAATTTTAACTGTAAGATATGGCTTAAAGAATGTAAAACAATGTTGCAATGAATTTGCAATTAAATTGATGAAAAAAGAATTAATTTATAAAGAGAAGACGACATAATGTTAGATATTGAATGTGATATCTATTGTTTTTAGATATTGATAAGTACAGGGCTGCTCACCTCATAGGCACTCAAATCACAATTGTTTTTGTTTTGTTCCTAATCATAGGCACATATACATATTTTCACATCAAATATGAAAATAAAATTTTCTTTGCACTCCCATAAGCACTTAGATATTAAAAAATTTGATATGTATGTGCCTATGATTCATATTGAATGTGCAGGGCAAAGGCACTTTGTATAGGAGCTCGAGCACTGCCATAAGAAATCGAAATTTACAATAACAAATGTGTAATGAAAAAAAAATTCAAAAAATGAAAGCACTGTAAAAAATTTGTATTCAAAAAAGTTTCATATAAAAAATAAAAAAAATTTGTATGTATGTGATACTACCATTTGAAAATAAATTCTAAAATAATATTTTATTGGAATTCATAAAAAAATTTAAATGAGCGAAAATATTTTTCAGTGCATATACAAAATTTGTAGATGTATTGAGTTTTGTACTTTCAATATGAGAGCGTTGAGCAGCCCTGGATAAGTACATACTATGTATGTATGAATATTTTATTTTTTACAAAAAGTTATTATTTTTTCCTTATATTGTATGCAATAGTTTTGTTCCCGAATTTGAAAAATAGATTTAAAACATGTTAATTTGCAACAAAATTTTTTAGCCACCATTTTTAGCCACGAACCAAATTTTTTAGCCATTTTTAGCCACAAATTAAATCAAATCTAGCCACCACGAAAATTTTTCAACGCTGCTACAGACAAATAAAGAGCGTAAAACGAGCGCTTACGGTATGCCGCCCACTGCCGAGAAGTGACCGCTGCTCTTAAAAAACCCAATATGTAATTGGATTTTTACTAATTAGAAACATTTTTTTTGGTGTTTGCTCGTACTGGGATTTGAACCCGAGACCTCTCGCATAGCAGGCGAGCACTCTACCCACTGCACCACAGCGGCCATACATAACCCAAATAGAGAGATAGAGAGAGGGGGAGTTGAGTTTTATGTCTGAATGCCTGATTATCACGAATTATATTAGTAGGGTTGCCAGATACATACCTTTCCCGAAATAATCAGTACATTGCCTTCCAAAAAAAAAAAAAAATTATATATGCGGAGAAAATCGGCCTTATTACTGCCATTTTGTTTTTGTTCCGTATCGTTAACTGTCAATCATGTTTCTATGACATTTAATGTTCGCGTTGCTTCCTCCTTCCTAATTGTTTCATGGTTATGCCGTGGTTATGCTTACGAGCAAAACACCGATGAAATTAGGACACATTTTCGTCATCGGTGAGAGGTGGTTACGCTTAAATCGATGATTAGAGCGCACTTATACAACATAACATATTATTACCCCGAAACCTCGGCATGCTGGGTGCTTGTTTCACCCAAACAAATTTGATCGATGTGAGAGTCCGAAAATTCTCTCACTCGTCGGAGTGCACAACAACAATTACACGTTGCTCGTCGAGTATTGTCTGTCGTAAGCATAACCACGGCATTACAAACCTAAAATGAAAACAGTTGGAAAATTAAAAACAGAGCAGGGTGATAAAAATTAATTTTTTTAGTGTCGGCTAAAAATCAGTACAAATCAGTACAAAATCCAAAAAATCAGTATTTCTTAAGGTTTTTAAAACCATCAGTACGGAGCACGAAAAATCAGTATTGTACTGATCAAATCAGTACGTCTGGCAACCCTATATATAAGGTTTATTTTCCATGGCGAATAAGCCTTATTATAAGGCATATAGACAGCACATAAGGCTTTATTATCAGGAATTATCTAAGGATAAACGGATAAGCCTTGGAAATAAGGGTTTCTCTCAGAGATAGAGAGAGAGAATAAGTACTACAGTCTGATGACATCCACGTAGGAAAATCAGCCTTATTTTAAGCCTTTGCCCATGCAACTTTTGTTCGCCTAAAATTTTCAGGCCTTATTTCATATGCCTTTATATCGGGAATAAATCTGAAATAAGGCGTAGATTTTCGATAGGGATGTACATGGTAGGTTGTGTATTGAGTGCAATTACAGTACCGTCTAATATATTTACAGGGCCGCGGAGAGGGCGGGGGGGGGCAGCCAGGGCAATCGCCCTGGGGCCCGGAAGGTTTTTGGGGGCCCGGAAAGGCAAAGCAGTATTGACAGTACTCGAACTAGGATTTCATAGATACATACATAGGTAATTTGCTGCTACAAAAAATTGCTTTAAAATTGAAGTGTTTAACTTAATCAAATCACCAAACTAAAATTATAAGCATCCAATAAAATATTTACCTTGTTTATACATGGGAAAATCCTAGAAAAGTGAATTGAAATTGAGGAAAATCGACTTTGATTTAGAGTTTCCAAAGTACCGCGATTGGTAAGGTGGTGAACCAAGCTTCTCAGAAATATTTACTTTTTAAATTAAAAATGTTGGTAACCCTGTTTAAATTGATTTCAAAGAGTTAGAGCGCTTTCACATTACTCGGTGCGGTATCGTATCGACATTTTTGGTTTTTACCGAAAGTATACCGAAACCTTACCGACCACATGTATTTCAATTGGCACTTTCACATTAGTGTTGCATACATGAAATCGGAGCGGATTAATTTCGGTATACCGCAGCGCGGTAAGACCGGTCAGTAAAATTTGAGGAATTACTGCATACATTTTTGCGGCGTAATAAAAGAAGAACAAAGTCAGTAAAAAACTCCTTTCGGCTATAAATGTAGCAAGTTATAATGTCTTCGTCTTCGCTAGAAGACATTATTGTTATTATTGTGTGATTTGTTGAAGTAGAAAATTTTTGCAAATTTCGATGTTTGTTTTCCTATTTTCTGCCGATAACGCACCGAAAGTATTCCCACAAGTGTGAAAAACACAGCAACGCGGAAACGTTTCGGTAAGCTTCCTCACAGCACAAAACATTTTTCTGAATTTCAATTGTAATTTTCTGAACTCCAAATGTAACTTTCTGAATTTCAAATGGAATTTTCTGAATTTCAAATGTAATTTTCTGAATTTCAATTGTAATTTTCGGAATTTCAAATGTAATTTTCTGAATTTCATATGGAAATTCTGAATTTCAATTGTAACTTTCTGAATTTCAAATGGAAATTCTGAATTTCAATTGTACTTTTCTGAATATCTTAAACTGAAAAAGGTGTAGTAAATCTTATTGTATATGAAATAAAACTGACAATGTGAATTGAAAAATTTTTGTATGTTGATGCATCTCTAAGAATTGAGAAAATTCAAAAACGTTTCACAAGATTTGCCTTTCATTCCCTTCGTTGGCCCGGTAGTTTGCCTCAGTATAAAAGTAGATGCCTTTTGTTAGCATTGCCGACGTTAGAAATGCGTAGACAAACTGCCTCGGTAATGTTCATAAGGGATATAGTCACGAATCATATAAAATGCCACTTCCTACTGGAGCAAATACTTTTTATTTGTCCTATTCGTAATCTTAGACTCAGCAATATGTTCTATTTACCGTGTCATAAGACAAATTTTAGTCGTAATGAACCACTTACACGTTGTTTAAGGCAGTCCAACCAATTCTGTAAAAATTTAGATATATTTTCAAACTCACGTGATACTTTTAAGTCAGAACTTAATCTAGTTGAACACTTTTTGAATTGTAATTAATACAAATTGTTTATATTTAAGCTTTAGTATATAGTAATCTAATTGAGTTGTGCTCTAATTGATGAATAATTGAAATAAATTGTTATTTTTTTACTGCACCTTTTTCAGTTTAAATTCAGAAAGTTCCAATTGATATTCAGAATTTCCAATTGATATTCAGAAAATTACAATTGAAATGCAGAATTTCCATTTGAAATTCAGAAAGTTACAATTGAAATTCAGAATTTCCATTTGAAATTCAGAAAGTTACAATTGAAATTCAGAAATTTGCATTTGAAATTCAGAAAATTACAATTGAAATTCAGAAAATTACAATTGAAATTCAGAAAATTACAATTGAAATTCAGAAAATTACATTTGATATTCAGAAAATTCCATTTGAAATTCAGAAAATTACATTTGAAATTCAGAAACCTTCCTCACAGCACAAAACAGTTTTCTGAATTTCAATTGTAATTTTCTGAACTCCAAATGTAACTTTCTGAATTTCAAATGGAATTTTCTGAATTTCAAATGTAATTTTCTGAATTTCAATTGTAATTTTCGGAATTTCAAATGCAATTTTCTGAATTTCATATGGAAATTCTGAATTTCAATTGTAACTTTCTGAATTGCATATGGAAATTCTGAATTTCAATTGTACTTTTCTGAATATCAATTGGAACTTTCTGAATTTAAACTGAAAAAGGTGTAGATTGAGTTTATTTTTTAGGGGGGCCCATAAACGCGAACTGTCCCAGGGGCCCGGCTCGGCTCTCTGCGGGCCTGTATATTTATAAACAGACTTAAATCCATAAGTGCATAAATCCGAATTAATTAGCACTATTCTTTGGCACTTTTTATTAAATTGAACCCGATAGCTATAGCAACAACAAATATAAACTATGTATACAGTATGTATGTATATATATAAAATCAGGCATGGCTAGACAATGGCTCTTTTGGCTCACTATGGCCCACAACAACATCACTTGGCTCGCAACAACAACGATCGCTGGCTCGGGAACGCTGTTTATTAAGTTGTTATCGTAAGGCTCCATTAGTCCAATTGTTTGGCCACCCTTGCCTTAAACTTTGCATAATGTTCAGGTGAAAAAAATATATAAAAACATCAGCAAAAGGTACTCAATTGAATCATAAAAAACGAAGTGTTGCTGTCTTTTGTCGTCGCTCTGCAGATCTTACTCCAGAAAGAGAATTTTAGGGGTTGAGGGTTTTTCTGTGCGTAAAGCAGAATATGTTCGGCCAATTTCAATTTCAGTTTTGTGATCTGGGAGACATCCTCCACCTCATTGAGAACATTAGTTTCGGAATTTTGTAAAATTTTCTCGAAATAGCCCCTTGCATGAGGTCGTCTCCAACTCTGTGTGATTCAAGTTTAGGGAAAAGAAAGAAAAAAACTAAAAAAATAAAACACATTCGGTTAAAGAACACCTGCGTTTTTTTTTTGTTTTTTTGTTTTTTTGAAGGAAGCATACCAAAAAAACTGTGCATAAAAATCCAGTTTAAACAGTTTTTATTTAGGGAAAACTTATGAGTAAAAAGACGTCATTTTTTCTCAAAACAAAAAAAAAATATATGAAACAAGCAAACAAATTTATGCCAAACAGTTTAACAGCTGAACTCAATATAAAAGTAGTCCACAACAAGGCATTAGTTTGCAAATTTATTAATTAGCACTGTTTGTAGTTAAAATGACTTTATATTGCAAAAAAAAAAAAACAAAAGATAAAGATTAATACTAAAAAAAGCAAATTTGTCTACAAATATGTATGTATTCCACGTTTTCCCTTTTTTGTATGGCATTGACCTCAATGCAAGATAAATACATATGAACATACTTATGTATTTATAAAATGGTTGAGAGGGTACGTTGAGTTCAAAGCTGTTTTGAACTTACTAAAAAATTGTTTTTGCTTACCTTCTTAGTATTATCTACTATTTAATATTGACTTTTAAAGTGCTCGTTGTTGCTAAGCTATTTTTTATTTACAATTTCTGTCACACAATTTTATGTTCTTCTTAATTATTTCAACGTAAAATTAGCCAATCAACCCGGTGTTGACTTGATAAGGTTAAGTGATTGAAATTTGCAAACAAAAGCTGAACAAAGAGCGAAAGTTCAATGTGCTAATGTTTCCAAAAAAAAAAAAACGAACAAAGTACCCAACGAAGCAACGAAACTACGTTAACCTTAACAAAATCAATTGGTTATAATGTAACTTTAAATCAGACATCTGATCTGACATGCTTTAAATCATCACCAATGGGGGCAAATAACCAAAGAGCGCTGTTGGTTTACGATCTATCAACTCTGCGGGTTATTCTCCTCACGCCTTTTTTGCGAGCAGAAAAAAAGCTTTCGCCTTCAAGACGACCGAGTTTATAATGCAACATAACCCCGTTTTCTATCGCCCTTTTCTGAGAAGAGTTCTGATATGGAATCAATGCACATAGAAAACCAAAACTAATTATTAATATCTGAACAAAGACGCTCTCTCCGGCCAAGATCATTTAAAATGTAATTGAAGTTAGATTGAATATTAAGTGTAACATTCTGTAAAGATGTGATTTTTGAGCTAAGAGATTTCGAAAATAAACAATTTATTCGAAACAGTCTTATAACCGAGGTCACTAGTGACAAAAAGCAATATTAATTTTTACTGGAATAACGACAAGTACTACATAGATTCTTTAGCATTGAAGAGGTCGCTTATAGCTTTATAATATTAACAAAAACGAAACACAAGTTTGCGAAGAATCTTCTCGAGAACGAGGTTAGAAAACTTTACTAGAGTTCGATTGGAAACTGATTAGAGAAAGAGCCAAATTTACATGTCCATAAAATAAACGCAAATTCTCATAAAACTCATTAGAGAACTACTCACATTAGCTATCGATTTGAGCAATACAAATTTTCTCGATTATGTCGCTTTTTGTTTGAGAACGCTGTAATTAGCCACTGTTTCTCGAGAAAAGGGAACTAAATAGTTTTTTTTGTTGTTAATATTTTCTGGGGTGATGTCTGAGCCGTCGGAAAATCAATTGTATCTTGTATGGACTAAATTTTTTATTACGATAATTAAGTAAGTAATCGTTATTGAATCTTATTACTTTTCAAAGGATGCTTTCAAAGTTAATTCATACATTTAAATTCATTTAAGTAATTTTTAAAGCTTACCTTATTATCATCAAAAAAGCTTTCTAGTTAAAATCAGCCGTTAGTTATTCTACTGCAATCCTTGCGTATCACCTGTTATTAATATTATTTATTGTAGTGGTTTTTTTTTCAATGGTAGGCAATTAAGTTGAACACTTTCTTTTTTTAAATTTAGTTATTAATACTAGTTGCTTAAAATTTTATTTTCGTTTAGCGACAAAAATTTTCCATAGCTAAATTTTTTATGCACTCAAATGTAAGGAATTTTCTAAAAGAGAGTTCGCGGCTCGCATGCTCGTTGGTTTTAGTAAAATTGTATTTTTTTTTTAACTAATTTAATAGCAATAACTGATGTTGGTTATGTATTTGGGTTTAGCGATTTTTTTTATTTTAATATTTTTTTCAGTAAGTTTTTTATCTAATAATTTTTTTATTTATTGTTTTTTCGTATTTCATACTATTTACTAATTTTTTTCTTTTATTATATTTTTTTTTCAGTTTATTAGTTTAAACTTTTATTAAAATTTTTGTATTTAATTTAATTTTTTTATTTATATTTTTTTTTATTACTTTACACCATTTAATTTTTTTTCTATTTTATTTATTTTTTTTTTTTAGTATGTTTTTACTTTCTACTTTTGTTTGGCATTTTGCAAACACTTTTTAATATTTAGTATTTAGTTTTCTGCTAAATATTTGCCTTTGTATATTTTTCTTAATTTCTCCAGTACATAATATATATACATTTTTTTTTAATTATATTATTTAGTGTTCTAAATATGTAGTATGTTTGTAGAATAATGCAGCTGGGAATTTTTTCCTTTTGAACACTTAATTTTTTCTTCAGTTACTATTGGCAGTGAAGTTTTTGCAATAATTTTAGTTTTTTTTTTTTTGGTTGCAGTATTTTTTTTTTTAATTAAAACTTTATTACTTTTTGCTAAAATTGTTATGGTCTATTTTTTAGGGTGTTTCCTATTTTTTTTTTTTTAACATTTAACTCCACAATTGCTGCTAAAATTTTGGTTTCTGCTTGATAGGTGTGTATACACTTTTCAGTAGTTTTCACGATTGTTTTGTTTTTGTTTTTAAGTTATCTACCTTAGTATACCCTTTATACACGAACCTACATACAAACAAATACTACGGCTACCGTGTAAGTATTGTAAAAAGTGCTACAAACCCCACATTTTCAGCAAAAAAAACAATCCCCGAAACGATTTGCGACCGAAGAAATTCAAGAAAAACGCGTCAATTTATGATTTGTGTTTTTTTTTTACTGTTGCTGAAAATTTCTTCTCACACACTCCACTCCACTTCGTTCATTCAACACCAACAAATTGTTGTATGCAGCGCAACGTATCTATTGGACGAATTTTTATAAAGACTACCGTTTCTATGTTCCGTTCAGTTTGAGCATCGAAAGATAACTGCGAATACCGACAGAGTTATGCAGAGATACAAAGTTGAATAATATTCGACAAACGGCCAGACCGAAAGCCAAAGAGTCGAAAGCGAATGGCGGTCGTACGCTTGGTTGGTCGATTTGTTGCTTGGCTGATTGTTTGGTGGGACATGGCAACAAACACACAGTAGCTGCCGCACGACACAGATATAATGCTGCGGCAGCGATTGGCGACGCCAACGCCGGCAGCGGCAGCGACAGCGACAGAAGTAAGCACTGTAAGCAGCAAAAGCAAACAAACAACAAAAATCAACGTCACGACAGCAAGTTAAAACGAGTCAACGAGGTGGATGGACCCGCTAAATACATGCTGAGTGGAGGCGCACAAACACGCACGCACGTCATGCCGCCCATTAAACATCAAATGAAAAAATCTCAAATTTCTGTTCAATGGGGTTTGAGTGCATTCGCCGCTAGATACATACTAGACTTGGGAGGTTGGTTGGAAAGAGCACACGGCGAAGCCGATTTCTACCTGACGCAGTTCCCATCTGGACACGGTTGTTTCGAGGCCTATCTTTTTCGCACGAGTCGAAGCCAACATGCGATCACTGCGTGCGGTAAACAATATCACGTATTCTTTGACTGTGCAACATTTTACGAATCTACAAACAAGCTCCGTAGAAAGTATGCAGGAGACTATACACCTGATTCGTTCGTGAAGCATATGCTGGAAAGCAGGGCAAAATGAATTTTAGCGAGTGACGCAATAGGAAACACGATGAAGACACTGAGGATCATAAAGAGAATATTATTTATTATTCCTTCTAATCAAAGGTATGTATGTCGAGACTTCGAGTAGAATGGATACGTACAGGAGTTCAGCCTTCTGCATCCGTCATTGCGAGTGGCGCGGAACTTGTGCTTCCGCAGACCACTTTTCATAGACTAATTCGACTAATTAATCACTTTACGTGGAGCGAATACGTACAGGAGCTCAACTCACCTCCCGA
The DNA here is from genome assembly GCA_960531455.1 of Urophora cardui. NCBI lineage: Eukaryota > Metazoa > Arthropoda > Insecta > Diptera > Tephritidae > Urophora > Urophora cardui. Next base: position 16,751,273 of record OY482673.1, read on the forward strand.
CTGTAGCTTGACGGCAGTATCGGGAGGCTCGGTACGATAAGAGTAGGAGGTTTAGTGCGGTTAAAGGCCTTTGGCAATTTACAATCTGGATTGTCAGTTTGAGTGTTTGTTTTGAGTGAGTTAGTCAAATTTGAGTTTTTTTTGTGTGTGTTAGTGCAATCGGCAGCCCCCTGCAGTAAATTTGTTTCACTGCTGAATGATCATTGATGATTCCTTGTTGAATATTCATCACTGTCGTCATAACTGATTACAATTTTTATTTTTTTGTTTTTTTTTTTTCTGAGGAAAGCAAACCATTGATATGAAAAATTCATCAGTCTTTATATGAAAGTATTCACTGATGCCTACTCGTCATAGGTGAATTGTATCAGTGATTTATTAAGGATTCATTGCGGATTTTTACTGCAGGGAAGTCGTGCTACACGTACTTGTTGTCGGCTCGCGGCGACGAAAATCAAAAATTTTTGATATTTGCGTCAATCACCCGACACTCACACATATTCCTCTCAATACAGATTGTAAGTTGCCAACGGCCTTAAAGTCCCACACTGGCGGGGTAAAGACATCTCAAGTTGAGAATAAAGAAAAATGTTGATTGGGTTATCATGTGTATGCATGTATGTATGACTGAATGTTCGTGCACATAACAACAAACAAATATTAAATGCTAAAAGTGAACTGCCGAGCCAGCGGCGACAGCACAGCGAAATCAGGCGGCCGAATAAGGCCGATCTGGCGACCCCAATAGCACAATGGGTGCGCATGTTTGTATGGATGTGTGTGTGTGTAATAACCCAATAAACATGAAACGAGAAAATCTCAAGAAAATCTTAATTCTTATTTTGAGTTTCAGCATATTTCTCAAATGTTTTGTCAAGCGTTCGTCATCAACTTAATTATATGTGAGTTGAAATTCCATTCCATATGTTCCGCCTTTGTGATAAGTTTGAGAAAATGAAATACTCAATTTCAGAATCAGCCCAAAATTCCATACTAGAAAAGGGCCTTTTAGTATAAGAACGCTATCAGCGGTTATTTGAGATGCCTTTGAGAACTAAGGTTTGAGGTTTGAGAATAGTGTTGGTTCTCAAATGCATATTAAGTTGTGAATTACGCAAAACGTTTATTGGGAATAGAAAGAACAAATGAAAAGTCTGGCAAGCGAGAGGACAGCGCGCGTACTACATACATAAATATATTTACAAGACGCGAAACAAAGTGATAATGAAACAATAAATTCTCTGTTAGCAATAAAAATACGAGCAGTAAGTTAAGTACATAGACGGAGTGGGGAGAGAAAAACAAACAAACAAACAAATAAATTCGTTGCAACTTTTCACGAGATACACACGAAACTCTTTTGTTTTTTTGTTGTCCGACACCCGACACACAGATACTATTTTTACGTACACAAGAAACACCAACGACAACTGCGCCAATTTCCCAGCAAAAAAACCTACGCCTTATTTAAGAATTATTCTTGAAGAATTGAAGGCCTAGGAAATAAGGCCGGAAAATTCTAAGCGAACAAAAGTTGTATGGGCAAAGTCCTAAACAAGGCTGGTTTCTCTGTGTTGATGCCATCAGGCTGTAAGGAAAACTCTCTCTCTCGCTCTGGGAGGATCCTTATTCCAAGCGCATCCTCCTAGGGCAGTGATGCACACCGCCGACTGCGCTACTTACACAAGCGCAACATATTTTTGCATTAGTGTGCGCGTATAAGCAGATGTCGCATACCTATTTCTCAGAAAAAAGAAAAAAATTCTTTGCGCGATCGTTGTACACAGCATGAAATTCAAGCGCAGACTAATTGGTTGTATGCGTCGCAATTGCTTGCTAGCAGCACACACACGACTCGTATGTGTAGCCGAGCAGCTCCGTTTTGCTCCATATTGCTCTTTCGTTCAACACTGTCCTAGGGAAATAAGTAACAGATAATTCCTGATAATCAGGCCTTCTGTGGCACTTAAATGCCTTATATAGGGAATCGTAAAAAGGTTTTTTGTTTAACTGCATAATTCACAATTATTATTATTATTATTTTTTTTTTAAATAAGTATTGAAACGTTTGGAGTAGAGATAATGAATGTATAGTAGCAAGCAGCGCTACCAGCGTAGTCGTGTTTAATAGCGTAGGCTTCAGCTAACAATAAGCCCACCATTTTTTCTGGGTTGTTCGCAACACACCAAGGCAGCGTTTGTGCCATCGTCGTCAAGCAATCGTGTAAACGACAACGTCGGCGATTGTAATGTCGACGTCCAAACACGGAGACACGAAGTTGAGCAACCCGCTGCTTTTGTTCGTTTGTGGGTGAGAAGGCGACGAGGAAAGGAGGGGGGCACCAAGTCGTCGGTGCTCGGACAACACGCTTTGTGCAGCAATTCTTATCGCCAGTGACCAATCACAGCGTTCGAAGAATGCCAGAACAAAACATAATGAACAAAAGTTGGCCAGCGACGAGTTGATGTGTTTGGACAAATGGAAGACAGAACAGCGGCACAAAAGAGAATCGTTGGATAATTTCGCGGCAGAGTTGCTGTGTTTGGACACGGACAATGGAATGCAGGAAAACGAACAAAAACAGAGAGCGCCGTGTGGGAATGGCGCTGGGAAAATGAACGCCACAAAGAAGGCCGCTAAAAGTGCGAATGTGTGTGTGCAACTGAATGTCCGTGTCCAAACACAGCAACTCTGCTGCGAAATTATCCAACGATTCTCTTTTGTGCCGCTGTTCTGTCTTCCATTTGTCCAAACACATCAACTCGTCGCTGGCCAACTTTTGTTCATTATGTTTTGTTCTGGCATTCTTCGAACGCTCTGATTGGTCACTGGCGATAAGAATTGCTGCACAAAGCGTGTTGTCCGAGCACCGACGACTTGGTGCCCCCCTCCTTTCCTCGTCGCCTTCTCACCTACAAACGAACAAAAGCAGCGGGTTGCTCAACTTCGTGTCTCCGTGTTTGGACGTCGACAATGCTGCCACAACACGAATGAGTGGAATAAGGCAGAGAGCGAACAAAAACAAAAAGCAAATGATGAACTTTTTTTTTAATTTGAATAACAACAAAAAAAGACGCCCGCTGCGTTGCGGGAGATGCATTTCTTGTTGGCAACGCGGAACGAGCATGTTGTCGTTGTTGACGTGAAAGAGAGAGAGAGAGCCAGCGCGTTAAGCGAATGTGACGAATGTAATGTGTTGCAACAAACGGGCCTAGTTGCTGCATGCAACCAAACGAGTGCAACGCACATACATATTTACACATACGAGCGATGTAATTGAATGCAACGCTGGGGACGTGACGTGACGCAGGAGGTGGGTGAGTTTGTGTGTGTGCGAGAAAATATGGCCGCAGACGAACGAACGAGTTGCATGGTGTTGCAACATTACGTTGCACGAGTGTGTAGGCTGATATTTAGTAAAATGTAGTATATTAACTAAGTTTTGGCATGCCAAGTAGGAAAAAATAATAATAATACACTGGCGTGGATATAACGCTCACGAGTTTTAATACCGAGCTTCTCTTCCATTTCGAGGAGCGCTCCTTAACTTTTTGTTTTTCCTACTATGTAATTGGGTGCTTCTACAGTTTTATGCCGACTCTGAACGGCTAATGCATTTTTGTGAGAAGCTTTTTCATGGCCGAAATACCCTCGGACCGTATGTCGCCCACTGCCGAGGTGTGATCGCTATTTCTAAAAACCCCATAAATACTAATTAATTAGAAACTGTTTTTTTGGCTGTTTGTCCGGACTGGAGCTAGAACTCGAGGCTTCTGGTATGACTGGCGAGCACTCTAGCCATTACACCACAGCGGCCACGATTGTAGGAAAGGTAAGTAAAAAAAGTTTTGGAGGTCAATGGTGGAATGGAAGTTTTGTAAGCTGACAAACACTGAGGTTAGATATTGGGACGGTCTTTTGGATCAACGTTATTGATCTTTGGATTACTGTCTATTGAATTTATCGGTCTTTGTATATCTATCGTGGCCGCTGTGGTGCAGTGGGTAGAGTGCTCGCCTGCTATACCAGAGGTCTCGGGTTCAAACCCCAGTCCGAGCAAACACCAAAAAAAAAAAATTTTTTTCTAATTAGTAAAAATAGAATTATTGCGTTTTTTAAGAGCAGCGGTCACCTCTCGGCAGTGGGCGGCATACCCTCCGAGTGTATTTCTGCCATGAAAAAGCTTCTCACAAAAAATGCATTCGCCGTTCGGAGCCGGCATAAAACTGTAGGTCCACCCAATTAGTGGGAAAAAAAACAAAAGGGGCACACCTCGAATTGGGAGAGAAGCTCGGCCATGAAACTCGTCAGAGTTATAATAGCGCCATTGTATTATATTATATTATTATTATGTATATCTATCATATGGTTTTACAGTTCTTTGAATTTCTAACTTATGGTTTTGTCGGTTTTTTTCGTTTTTGGTTTCTGTTATCGGAATTTGAATTTGCCTCTCTACAGGGTCATCACAGCTACCAGTTATTTAAAACACATATCTAGGTACATACATGGTATTAATGCCCATTTATACATACATATATTTTTCCCAGAACTCTCCACAAGCTATTCGCAACTTTGCCTATGTAGCAAGCAAAACTAGAAAATTGATAGATACATACTAGGCACTAATACATAAAAATGCCTCGAACTTTCGAAATGGCGTTTACAACGAGTTGAACCGGTATCAAGTGGATGCACTCGGCGCAATTCGTGATGCTCTCTCGATTAAGGCATATCTATGCCTATATACATATGTATGTATGTATGTATACCTGCTTATCATATACATATCTATTAAGTTCTGTATGTATATGTATAAAAAGTAAATATATGCAACAGCGCTGCACAGTGTGTGACTTTATTAAGAAGCTAGCCAAAAAGTACATCATACGACGGGATCAAAGCAAAAATTCCAATAAAATTGTCTACCAGCATTTCTGCAACAGAGTAACTGAAAGTGGGCGTCATTTTGATCAGTTTTGGCGAATAAACTTATGCACCAGCACGTCTGAGTTCTTCTTTATTTGCACTCAAAGCTTCGGCAGACACTGCGGAGGCAAGACCGCGGAGACTAGCAAAGGCTGTTGTCCGGTCGAGTAGGTCTCCTCAACGCGTGACCCCGGGGGGCGGCGAGGGTGCGAGACTGCCTCATTTATGGTTCAAGGTGCCTTGCGGAAGGCATAAAACGCATTTATCTTGCCGTGATGGAGGATAAACAGGTTAAATAATCACAACGTTGTAAAACATATCGAAAAGGCCCTCCACTACAGGAAGTAACAAGTTCGATAGGTATCTTTCTTGATGTTTCGGGTGACTTTAGCAACGTCTCTGGTGAGGCGCTGTTGGAGGGGCTCGTATGGATCGGAATACCCCCAATCATTCAACGCTGTATCGAAAACTTTTGGAATTGTCGGACGGTGTCGTGTGGATGGGATGTCAACGAGGGCACATAAGGGCACCACGCAAGGGGGAGTACTGTCACCCTTGTTGTGGAATCTAGTGGTCAACAAAATACTCTTCAGAAAGTACACAAAAACTAAAACTTGCCCCAACAATTAAAAATTGAATTAAAATAAATTTCGTGCTAAGCATTAAAAAACTCGTTCAAGTAAAACTTGCAAAGTTTTGCAGTCCAAGTTTAGTATAACGTCTCCGAGACGATGTTGGCAACACTAAGGACCATATGTGGTCTATGTGAGGCATCACTGTATCCTGGCCAACCTAATAATAATCACCCTTATTACGGTTGTCGTCGTCGACGTCGTTGTCACTTTTCAGTCGACATCACGTCGTCTCGACGTCGTCGTCACATCGACGCAAAATCGGTATTAGCTAAGCGTATTGAGACGACGTTGACTGTTTATCGGTAAACCGAATGACCATCCCCATCCCTATAATCTCTGCACTAGCTGTTTGATTTTATTTACAATCTGTGCGCAATTTTTTCCGTATTTTTAATCTGTGCTATTTTGATAATTTATTTCTTTATTATAAATGTATTTTGCATATGATTCAACAAGTTTTAGCGATGAAAATAGCAATGAAGTGCTCGAGTAATTAAGAAATAAAAGAAAAATAATTTTAGTTGAAATACATATGTATGTATGTACATACATAAATATTTAATAAATTAGTTTTCTCCTCAATCTTTCTTAAAGGAGGTGCCAAGGCATTCAATTTAATGGTGATTGCTTCTCAATGTTGTAAAAAATTAGTTGGTATCGTACCCCATTGAAAACCTTTGGGTCGGCTTCGGTATTTGCGCTCACCGAATTTATTTTTAAACTAGTGGAAATTTTTCAATGAAACTAGCAGGAAATATTCTGCGGATGTTAGTTCTACTAATTTTAACACTCCCGTAATAAAATTTTAAAAACAAAAATGCATACATACTAAATTTTCTTCTTGTCACCATTAAACACAGCGTCCACGAAAATGGCAACGAGTGACCGTCGACGTCGACTTAGCTGATACCAAATATGTTTCGATAGTTGTCACAAGTTATCGACTTTACCATACGTAATACCGATTTTGATAAGTCGTCACCGACAGCGTCGAGTGAGTGTCGACGACGACAACCGTAATAAGGGTGAATAATACAATGGCGCTATTATAACTCTGACGAGTTTTATGGCCGAGCTTCTCTCCCAATTCGAGGTGTGCTCCTTTTTGTTTTTCCTACTAATTGGGTGGACCTACAGTTTTATGCCGGCTCCGAACGGCGAATGCATTTTTTGTGAGAAGCTTTTCATGGCAGCTTTTTCATGGCAGAAATACACTCGGAGGGTATGCCGCCCACTGCCGAGAGGTGACCGCTGCTCTTAAAAAACCCATTAATTGGATTTTTACTAATTAGAAAAATTATTTTGGTGTTTTGCTCGGACCGTGGTTTGAACCCGAGACCTCTGGCATAGCAGGCGAGCACTCTACCCACTACACTACAGCGGCCACACCTGGCCAACTTAACCTAACCTAACCTAGGTACCTACCATAATTTTGCAGCTCTGCTCTACTGTGCAGTGTATGTACAGCATTGCACTTTCAGTGTTTGCACATCGAGTGCACAACTAATACCTTTTCATTTTAGCTTTTTCCGCTTTTTTTTTTACATTTTATTACCAAATTTTCGGAGTTTCTATTTCTTTAGCTCAAATTGTACGTGAATCGCTGCCATTGTTGTTGTTGTTGTTAGCTGATTTTGCGGTAAGTATATTTTAACTCTCAATGTTGGTTGCAGGAAATTGCAAGCAAACGAAAGAAAGAGAGCGCGAGAGCGCTAGACAGAGAGAAAATGGCGTGGAGTGCAAACGGAAAATTGCAAATGGCAAATGGCCCCTTGGATGGCCGGTCGGCCAGCCATGGAACAACTTTAAAATGGCACAAATGCATACAAAATGCAAACACATCGACGAATTTCAGCTTCATTGTATGTAAACATGTTTTCTATGCAGCTTAAATTATTTGCACACTTTCATTTATACAAATGGCAAAAGGTGCTTATGTATTTTATGTGTTTGTGGCACACTTGCAACGTTTGTTTGTTTGTTTGTTTGTTTGTATGCCCCGTTTTGTTTAATATGCAATACTCTTTTATATGCAGGTGAGTGTGTTTATGTGTGTGTTGTTTGCACTCACACCAACCCACCAACCCGCCAACACACACACACATACACACTCAGAAAAATAATCACAGTAGTATCAACAGTTTTCTTCTGTTAATCCCTAAATTCGTTAAATTGACAGAAATACGTTTAAGTAGACACATTTAGAGTTATATAAACGAAAAAATCTTTTACTTTAACAAATATATCTATTAAAACCTATTTGTTAGTTCAACAGAACTGATCTGTCAATTAATAACAGAAATTTTTGTTGATATAACTGAGTCACTGTTAACTTAACCCTAATATCTGTTGCTATAACATTTATTTTATTTGTTGATTCAACAAATCATTACTGTTGACTATCAAAAGAAAAAGTTTTTATTTTGCCAGCTTTCTCCGTTGTTACTTGTTGCTTTGCTAACGTGAGTGAGTTGTAATTCACGAATGCTTTTGCGAACAATGGTAAGTATAAATAGCATAACTAAAGTTCAATATTCAATATAATGTTGAATCTTGCACTATACATATGATGCCGTTGAATTGAATTTTCAGGTTGATGTCATGGTTTGAAATGGGAGGAGAATATAAAATAGAGAACACAATATAGCAAGCAGTGGAAGCGAAGAAGGTGACGCAATGGAAAACAAGCGAAGATGAAGCTACATATTTGTACTTGGAAACCGAACGGAGGGAGGATGTAGAGAAAACTGCAAACAAAAGGTTTAAAAAAGATCTAAAAATACACATTATAAAGTAATTGTTAGAAATAAACGGCCATATAAAACACAAAGGGATTTATTTTTAAGAGACAAAATTTCAACTGCGGAAAGTTGTTGATTTAAAAGCAAAAATGTTTAGATTCACAGCGTTTTTTTGTTTTCAGAGCAGTTAGTTCAACAATAAAACTGTTATAACAAAAGGACGTCTGTCAATTTAACAGATAAATCTTTTGGATGTGATTTGACTGTGGAATCTGTTGTTTTAACCCGTAATCCCGTTGATGTACCAGCATCTTTTCTCTCGGTGCACGACTTTTGTGTCGTCATACTTTTTTGACTTTTAATTGTTGTTATCGCTCTTTGCTTGCAATTTTTATTATTGCATTTTGTTTTGTTATTTAAAGTATGTAACCGGTGATTTCGTTTGCTTGTGCATTTACATTTTATGTGAGTTTGTGTGTGTATTTTTTGAAAATGTGTATAGCATCCTTTCATTTCCTATTTGAGGTGTAGTTCCACGGACATGAGGTTATAACTATGTATGTATGTATGTTAGAAAATATACAAAAAATGTGGCTGCGAAATCAAAGTTGTGATGTTGCTGGCAACAAGTTGCAAATGTTTAAAGTTTTCATATTTTGGTCGAAAGTGCAATTAAGTTATCGAAAATATCACATATGAAACGATTTCGAATAAAATTTTTGTTCTCCAAGTTCTACAATAGAATTCTATGAGTTTTGCAATAAAATTTAACCATCTTACGCCCAATTAAAATGGCATTTTCGAGCCATTATCAAAACAGGTATAACAAAAGGTGGTTAATTAAAAAACAGACACTTAAAGGCCTAGAAGCCACCTAAAATAAAAAAAATAAAAATATATATATAATAATTTATGAGTTAAGATAAAGTCACCAAAGAGCCTTAGTTCAAGCTAATGTTTGCCAATTTTACATAGACCTGCTTATAATGGAATGTTATTCAAAAAAAAGGTCAATAGAGGGTTCAGAATCGGCTCTACTTTGATATAATCCACCACTTGCATTTATTATTAAACCACTGGGAGTTTTTCAATCAAACTGTTAGAAAATGTACTGCGGTTGCTAATTCTACTACTTTTAGCACTACAGACTACGCAAAAATACTGTGAATTGGTAGGTAGATATTATTTCAGCGGGATAATTCTAAAGGATGAGAGTTTTTTTGTAAAGCGCGGTCTATAACCGTCAACGCAGAAGAGTGTTCTACGCGTCCGACAAATTTTGATTTCAGTTTTGTAATCTGGGAGATCTCCTCTACCATTCTGAAAAAATCACTTTCTTCGCACTTGGGTTCATTTTTGTAAAGTTTTCCCGCAGAATCTACCTCATGTGACTATAACTATGGTCCATCGATCGACTGCAATGAAGCATGTTTCTGTAAGAAGTAATTCGGCCTAGTCGAGCATGGAATCACCCCACACATAGTGTTTTTTTTATCAACGACCTGGCCGAAGCTGCAGTGTTGTTGTTGTTGTTGTTGTTGTTGTGTGGTTGCGTTGTATTTATGCAATATTTGCAAATGACTTTTAACTTCAATATGTATACTCGTATCCGTACATAAGTATCTATGTAAACATTTTTGTTTGCTTCCGTTTTGTTTTTGTTAATTTTATATTCCTACGGCTGGGCTGCATGTTCGGCAGCTTTTGGGTGTTGCAAGCACGAATTTGGGAGCTTGTATGTGCATGCATCCTCTGATATGTATAATATGTAAGTAGATACATATGTATGTAACTATGGATTTACATACATACATACATATGTACATTTAAAAAAAAATCCTTTCTTTTCATGAAATTGTATTTAAAAGGAAATTGTTTTGCTTTGAAATAAATTTTTTGCGCGTCGCTATGAGATTTCGTTGCTTTGCCAATCAGACGCACAAACTCTTAAGCATATAATAGTACAGTCAGATAAAGTGTGGCAGACCTTTTTTTATACTTTCACATTTCACATTTTATTTTATTATTTTTTTTTTTTTTTGTATTTAACAGTTATCTGTCTATTGCCCTGAGTTCAAATCATTTCATTTTATTTTTTGTGTATGCATGTTTTTTGGTGTATCTGCAGACGGTCTTTGATCTTTTATATGTACTTAGAGATGTACTATGAATCTATACATGTGTATGGATGTCATTAATGAACGCTTTCATTTTATTCACTTCCTTGTTTTCATAATATGTAACAGAGTTCAGTGACTTTAGTCTATGGCGTTGTGCAGACTAATCTATGTATATATGAGTATATATGTACATAGGTATATATGTATACTTATATGTAAATGCGATGAATGCATATATCATATGCACATATATATATAAACAAGTACATATTAATTTCCCCAGTGAGTTCAATTCACTGAAATAATAAATATTTTTTCAACTGGAAATTCTATACCATTTATTTTTGAGTTTTTGGTGTAATAATTGTAAAGAGTCTGCTCCATTTTTTGTTTGAAATTCATGCATTATGTGATTGTATAGCGTAAACTTAACAATGACTACTCACCTCACTGAAATCTGCCACAGACAGACGGAATGCAGATGACTCAACCCTAGTAGCTAATATCGGGAAATATCTCAACATATTTGCAGAAAATTTGGACGGAACGCTGAAACGCTCAAGGCTCATAGGTATACAATCAAGTGTGGTTGGCAATTCATCGTGCTAAAACGGAACTTTTACTATTCAAAAGAAATTCAAAGTACCGCAGTGGATCCAACCGAGACTTCGCCGCAACCACACAACAGCCCGATAACCATCAACAATATATCTGGGAGTCATACAGGACAGTAAACTGAAGTGGAGACTCAGTGTGGAGGGTAAGGTGTAAAGAAAGCACCAATACCTTGTTTTCTTGTAACAGAGCACTCGGTAAAACTTGCGGTCTCAAAGGAAGCTCGGCCTAAGTTATTTTCCATACAAGATTTTGCAAAAGGCATCACATCATTAAGTACCTATCTACAAAGCAATACGGATTGCAGAAGGGACTCCGATCTAATCGCCATACGGTTAACTTCTTTGTGGGTGGATACAAAATGAACAAGGTTCTGGGTGCTGCATTATTCTGCATGGAGCTGGCAATGCAGTATATTTCAGCTCGAGATTTACGCCGCCCCAAGTCAACGGATTTAGTGGCTCAACTCACTGATTTTTACTCTCGAGAGTTTCTCTGGAATGACAGCCAAGCAGCAATTAAGACGACTACAGCTGTGATAACTACACGCGCGGCATTGCAGGGCCAAGATAGAAGACACTGAAAAAAAACGTTGTAAATCTAAAGACTTTCGCTGTTAAATCAACTACTTTCCGCAGTTGAAATGTGTCCAACAACGCTCCGTTGTTGTTTCAAAGGTGCGAGCGTTGTTGATTTAAGTCAATAACGGACATTGTTGGAAAAAATTTTCACCTAAAAATAAATTTTTGTTTGCATTTTACTCTTCATCTTCTCTCCACCCCGGTCCCAACTGCAAATATGTAGCCTCCGCTTGTTCTCCTATTCTTCTCTCCTTCTTATCATTCACTGGTTGCTATCTTTATTTCTTATTCTGATTTTTCTTATTTATTTTATATTCTCCTCCGGATTCAAACCATGACATCAACCTGAAATTCTATCCAATCATCACATAGTGGAACATTCAACATTATATTGAATTGTAGTAACCTATTTATACTTCCATTTCCTAAAAAGGAATCCATGAATTATTTGAATCATTGTAAAAAAAAAATTTAAAAAAAATTGTTCTCATTAGTTTTGTTTACAACGGAAATTGTTGAGTCAAATACTTTTGCCTTTAAATCAACAACGGGGAGAAAATTGTTGCTAAAAATAAACTTTTGTTTGGATTTTTCTCTTCATCTTCACTCCATCATAATTTTTTTTTTGTTGGTTTTCTCACAAAAAAATATTTTCTCACAAAAATTTTTTAAAAGCAAGCAAGTTTTTGAAACAACAACGGCCGTTTTTGAATAAATTGTTGGATCAAAAACTTTGCTGTAAAAACAAATACTTTTGCTGTTGAATCAAAGACGGAGATTCAACAGCCGAAAGTTGTTGGTTTAACTACGGGTATTTTTTTCAGAGCAGAAGTCACAATTTACTGGGTAGCTAGAAACTGCAAGATATTGAAGCAAATGAGAGGGCAAACGTGTTACACAAAGCGAAGATAGCACAGGTAAATGCTAAGGAAATTTATACAAATCCCCATAGATTTTCAATCCTTAGAATTTTCTTTATGGAATGAAGATCTACGCTTCGATATAGATTATTGATGTGTAAACATCTTTGCTGTAGCTACGAGTGATTTCGAAAAACAGGTAAAGTTTACGCGTAAACGTAAATGACCTTTGTGTTAGTGCACTGCTGCGTCCGTGTGAATCGCTTGGCACTGTCAGTGGTAGGTAGGTAGATAGATATGTACTTACAAATGCTTGCATGTATAACCGTGCAAATGCAAATATCAACAACAACAGCAACGAAGCGAAGTAAAGTTGTTGTTGTTGTTGTTTTCTGCAACAATGCGACAAATAGGCAAAATAAAAGGGACCAACCTGTTTGAACATGTATGCAAATGTATGGATATGCACACCTACATCTACCTATCTAATTTTCTATGCAATATTGGTATCGAATGAAAGGTTTTGAGCAGGACTTCGATATGAAGCTCTTTTAATTGTGACCCCTAGGCAGGGTCTCCAGATATGGGTCAAAAGGAGGACCCGGATGATCCTTGAATGTTTCTGAGCAATACAAAACAAAACAACCTAAAAAATCAAAAGTCAAAACCAAAAACCAAAACAAACAAAAACAACAAAATAGTAGCAGTCACAATGACAACAAAAAATTACAAAAACTATAGTCGCCTATTAATCCATAGAAAACCAGGAAAAAAGGAATAAGGAAAAGGGAATAAATATCCGATTTCGAAACAGTTTACACATCAATATTCATGAATACCCGTTATTCACGCTTTAATTTTTTTTTTTTTTTTTTGTGTAGTAGGGAGTGTTAAAATTAGTGGAACGAGCAATCACAGAACAAATCCTGAAATTGAAAATATGTAAATAACAAAATGGAGCCTTTGTTTCTTTTTTGGTACTTGGAGTTGATATCTCACTTTTCAATTAGGACTAGTTTAGAGTCTACATTTTCTTCTCTAAATTCGTTGAGGAGTTCTGAGTAAATGAATACATCAGAAAGGTTCCGTACCGTATGCTCCACTCAGCAAAGTCTACTCCATAAAAGCTCTGCTTAGTTTCAGCTTAACAAACAAAATTTATTGCAACATTAATTTTCGCATAAAAAGTTGCATAATTTCGCACTTTCGCAGATGTACGTATGTATTTCGTATTTAAAACTTTGTAATAAAATGCATTGGCGAGCAGAGAAAAAAGCGAAAAAATGTGAAAACAAAAGCAAATTGTAATTGGCGTGTCTCAAGTGTCACTTCCGCGCTATCACAATTGCACTCGCCACACAACAAAATCACATCATACAAAATTTAATGTTGCAACGATGCGCAAATATACATACATGCATACACACATTTGTATATTTAGATATGGCTATATGTACAATGTAAATTTAAGTCATTGATGTGAATGTTTTATAGTATCGATATGTGTGTTTCTGCGTATGGGCGGGCATGCACGCGTGTGGCTTGTATGAATGTCACTCATTTGCAATCAAATGCAACGAATATTGCTCCCAAAAGCAGGGTGCAGTTTAAGTAGATATGTAAGTATGTAAGCTACTTTGATATACATATATGAACGAACTATATAACACCGACATATTAATATATATAACATTATACACCCGCAAATAGCTTTGTATTGCATTTCATTCCCTGCAGCAAATATTAAGTTCATAACTGGTTCAAAACTGTTTATGAAGGGATATAAAGGGAACGGTTTAAGCTACATAGAGCTGAGCTCCACATACTAGAGACAGCTCAGAATGTATTCCGAAGTTCTGCAGAGCGGAACAGTTTCCACTTCGTAGGACATCACCGTGTTAGTGGTTACCGCGCCAATTTGGGAACACCCAATGATATATTTTATGTATACTGTAGGTTTGCTCTGACCACTAATGGGTTAAGAGAAAAAGACAGCTGAAATCATAGTTTTGGGATAGTTCACGAATCAACTCTCTGCCTTTATGGGCTAGTTCTGCGCTAACATTGAACTACTGCGATTTGCTGAGGGATGTGCTTTGTATTGCATTGCGTTGCGTTGATTTGCTTTGAGTGCGCCGTGACACTTTGTTGTTGTTGGGCGCAATAAATCTGTGCATGCAACACTGCGGTTGGGTTGGAAATTAACTCCCCGCCACAACAAATACAGCTATGTTTATGCATTTAGGTATGTATGTATGTATGTAAATCTCTTCCCCAAAGCGCCTGTCAGGCACTCAATTATGACTGACATTAAACTGAAATATCTACATACATATGTTTGTATGCAACTACATTAGAATGTGCTCGTTTTTAGGCGATGTGATTTTCGTCGCTCCTGCGCTTAGGGATGCGCGATTAATCGGATAATTATTCATCTAATTAATTAGATTCCGATTAATCACAAATGTTTGAATAAAACCAAAGCAAAAGCAGATTATGAATAATTAATTTTCTGATTAATCAAATTAATTGAATTTTGATTTATAAAATCATAATTAATCAGTAAATTAATTTGTTTGATTAATCAAAAATAAATTAAACATGATTAATTATTTAATCAAAAATAAATTAAACATGATTAATTATTTAATCAAAAATAAATTAAACATGATTAATTATTTAATCAAATATCGTTTAATTAGCCAATTAATATACCTACCCCTGCCTGATTTGCAATAACTTTTTGTAAATTACTGCAATTGCGACTTTACTAATCAAAATGATTTTTGATGAAAATTGAATGCAATCAAATTTTTTAAATTATTGCAATTATAATTTTTGCAATCAAAATCATTTACGATGAAAGTTAATTGCAATCAAATATTTTGAAATCATTGTAATTTCACTATTTGTAATCAAATTGGTTTACGATGAAAATTGATTGCAAAAAATTTTTTTTTTAAATTATTGCAATTGTACTATTTGTAGTCAAATTGGTTTACGATAAAAGTTGATTACATTCAAATATTTGTAAATTATTGCACTTGCAATTTTTGCAATCAAAATGATATTTGGTGAAAGTTTATTGCAATCAAGTATTTGAAAATTACTGTAATTGTAAGTTTTGCAATAAAAATGATTTACGCGGAAAGCTAATTGCAGTCAAGTATTTGTAAATTATGGCAATTTTTGATGAAAATTGAATCAAATCAAATTTTTGTAAATTATTGCAACTTTAATTTTTAAAATCAAAATGATTTACGACGAAAATTGATTACAATCAAATATTTGTAAATTATTGCAACCATAATTTTTGCAATCAAATTGATTTACGAAGAAAATTAATTGCAATAAACTATTTGCAAATTATTACAATTGCATTTTTTGCAATCAAATTGATTTACTATAAAAGTTGATTGCAATTAAGCTTTTTTTTTTTTTTAAATTATTGCAATTGTATATTTTGCAATCAAAATGATTTGCGATGAAAGTCAATTGCAACCAAAAATTTGTAAAATATTTCAAATATATTTTTTTGCAATCATAAGGATTTACGATAAAAGTTGATTGCAATCAAAAATTTCTAAAATATTGCAATTTAGTTTTTTTGCAATCAAAATGATTTACGCTAAAAGTTGATTGCAATCAAATTTTTGTAAATTATTGCAATCAAAAAATTTACAATCAAAACTGATTGCAAGATCATTCACCTTATTTGATTGCAACACAATTTGATTTCAATTTTTAACAGCTCTTGTATACATATATTTAAGTACTATGTTGCAGCAGCTTTCGTGCAACTAGAGGCAGCGTTTGCTTCAACTTGATCTCTCTGTTTATTGATCGCCATTAATAACTACATTTTAGCTGTTCATTTCATTTCGCTGTACTCTTTCGTATAAAATTTCCCTCGAAATACTTTCAACTTGGTTGGTGATTGCGGTTACCCAAATGTGGCTGTAACCAATCAGTGCCATCGCCATAATTAAAGAAAACATAATTTCCGCATGTTGTTGCAGTTATTGCCACAATCGTAGCAACACAGCGGCGGCTGCAACAACAACAATAACAACCACAAAAAAAAAACACCAACCAAACTTGAACGCTTGGCAACTTTGCTGGCAGCTTTTTTCCTGCATAGGAACAACAACAACAACAGCATGTCTTTTTTGCTATTTTTGTTGTTTTTACTGTTGCAATTTTATACATATAACCAGCTTTAAAGTTTGCTTTTGCTATTGCCGTAACCATTTACTTTCATAACCAATGAGCGGCCAGCAGCGCACCGCCTCGCCGCGCCTCTCCCCGAGCCAGTCTACGACCCACTTGCGCTTGCATGCGTTGTTGCTCAAAACAGCGCGCCGCACTTAATTTTCATTTCATTGCGGCGGCAAAAGTTTTCCTAGTTACTTGGTCTGCATCTCTTGCCTCCTTTGCTCTGTGTCTGCTTTGCTTTTTCATTTTCATTTTCTTTTTTAATTTTTCGTTTTTCCTTCACTTTTTCTGCATTAGCTAGACTGTCGACTGCGTGCATATGTATATAAAAAGCGAAATTTTGCTGCTCAGTCATTATTAATAACGAATGTGGCTACAACAACACCAGCAACAACAACAAAATGCAGCAAATATAGCAGCAGCAACAACAAATCGTTTATACCACACGCAAAATACAAGTATTTGCAACAAGTTGTGGCAGCATCTGCTGCTTTGGCTCTGTTTGGCTGTCACAGTTGAGTAAATTTATTTGTGCAGCAACATTGTTTGTTTTTACATATTTATCTACATATGTATGAATTTAATGCTTAAGTAGTTTGTGGCATAGACGATTTCCTGCTCAATGGTTACTAAGCGAAGGCAAGGGGTTTATCTAGTTTCAAATGGCTTGAACTTCTTCATCTGTAAAATAGATTAGCAGCATCAACAGCAATGTTTTTATAAAGAGCTTCCTCCAAGTTCTAAGAAAATTTTCCGCTTAGAGAAATCTTAAACTACCATCGGTTTTTACCTTTTCTATGTCATTGTTAAAAAAAAAGAACAAACAGATACGTACAACTGAGTATAAAAATGCGACGATAAGAAACTTTCAGATAGAGACTGTTGGGACTGCGGTCCTCCGGTCTCGAATAATGCTATCCACCTCTACACAGTTGGATCTAAGCTTAATGCTAGGGTGGGAGGGAGTCTATTCAGCCGACCGGGAGTTAAAAACATAATTTCGTATATCTGATCACTAGAGTGTCTTCCAGGCGGAGGTTGCAGCGATAAAGGAGGCGGTTGTGTCCTTGAAGGCAAAGCAAAACGAATGTAAAGAAGTGTTGCCGCAGCCTCAAAAAATTTGGTGTCAAAAATTGATACCTTCATGGTTTTTTTCGTATCACCGAAAATTTTTTGGAAAAAACACTTCAATTAATCATGAAATCTGTTTTCGAGCTTTTAACCCGTATAACAATTTGATACGTCCATTTTTTTTTTCGTATCACCAAAAATTTTTTTTACAAAAACCCTCGATTTCCTTGTATTTCGGGCAATGTGCATACATGAAGACGCGCGTTTTCTGCCGTCGTGTGTGGCTAGCTTTAGTGAGCCGTGCTCAATTCTTCCATGGGCAGTGGTGCCTACTATAAAGTTTGATAAAATATTGCCCTTTTTTGTATTTTCAAAGACCTTCACAATACATGTTTTTCGTGGCATTCACAGGTTGTTAAAATTTTTAAGAAAATCTTAAAAATGAAAAAGAATCAGTTAATATTCTTTGATTTTGATTAAATTGTATCAAAATTATTTGATACGGATTAAAAATGTATCAAATTCGTTCTACGGCAAAATAAAAAGTATCTACGTATCTTCGGCTTAAAAAAGTATCACATTTGATACGATTGTATCAAAACGGCATCACTGAAGGCTACACCTTTTCAGACAGCCAGGCCGCACTGAAAATGCTTGGACCTGTCATATGCAATTCCACAACTGTGGAAAATTGCTGCAGATCTCTGAACGAGATGGCTGAGCAGTTTGCCATACACCTTGTATGGGTGCCTGAACACTGTTACATACCGGAAAACGAGATGGCAGACGAACCTGTTATCCGCTCCACTTTCAATGTCATGGAAGGGTTTAGGTATGCCACTTGCTACAAGCAAGCTCAAACTCAAGGAGCTAAACTCCAAAGAAGCTAATAGCAAGTGCCATGGTCTGAGTACCTGCAACCTTACTAGGCGCTTGTGGCCTAACTGGAACGCCAAACGAACGAAGAGTCTACTCACAGCCGGAAAGTCCGAGCTTGCCACTGCAACCTAACATAACCTAAAGATGTCAGCAGGAGCGGATTTACATAGGGGCAACATGGGCAGCTGCCCAGGGCGCCGTTTCAATAGGGGCGCCAAAACTAAGACAAGGAAAACATTTTTTTTTATTTATCAAAAAAAATTTTTTTTGAATATTACAACAAGAATGAAAGATTTTTTCAATTTTTTACTGAGAAAAAATGAATCAAAGTACACTTCAGAACATTGGTACAGTTCTTATCAAATGAAAGCTATTGAGCAGGGAATTTACATAGAATAGTACTCATTGTGATTCCTAGGTCGGATGTCCAGATATGGGCCAAAACGTGGACCTGGATGACCCTCGAATGTTTCTGAGCGATATTGGTATCAAATGAAAGGTCTTGACGAGGACTTCAACATAGAACTATTTTATTTGTGATGTCTAGGCCGGGTCCCCAAATAGAGGTCAGAACGTGGACCCGGATGACCCTCAAATGTTTCTGAGCGATATTGGTATCAAATGAAAGGTCTTGATGAGGACTTCAACATAGAACTATTTAATTTCTGATGCCCAGGCCGGGTACCCAAATATGGGTAAAAACGTGGACCCGGATGACCTTGGAAAATTTCTCAGCAATATTGGTATCAAATGAAGGATTTTGTATAGAAATGAACTCATTACGATTCCCAGGTTGGATCCCAAGATGTGGGTCAATCGTGGACCCGGATAACACCGGGATATGGGTACCAAATGCAAAATGTTAAGCAGGGCATAGAGATGAACTCATTATGATTCCTAGGTCAGGTACCCAGATGTGGGTCAAAATGTGGACCCGGTAGTCCCGGAAAATAGCTCAGCGATATTGGTATCAAATGAAAGGTGTTGAGCGGGGCTTTTAAATGGAGATGAACTCATTATGATTTCTAGGTCAGGTCCCGAGATGAGCAGGGATTTTACATAGAGATGGACGCATTATGATTCCTAGGTCGGGTCCCCAATGTGGGTGAAAAAAGAACCTGGATGTCACCGGGATATTTCTCACTGATATTGGTATCAAATGAAAGGTGTTGAGCAGGACTTTTATATTGAGCCGTACTCATTAGATATGATTCCTAGGTCAAGTGCACTGATATGGATCAAAACGTGGACCCGGATGATCACGGAAGATTTCCCAGCGATATTGGTATCACATGAAGGGTGCTGAGCTGAGATTTTACGTAGGTATGAACTCATTATTGCTAGGTCGGGTCCCCAGATGTGGTTCAATACGTGGACCCGGATGACTCCGGGATCCTACTGAGCAATACTGATATAAAATTAAAGGTGTTGACCAGGGCTGCTACATAGAGCTCTTTTCATAGTTATCCTTAGGGCCGGATGACACGATATCGTCGGTCTCCTGCCAGAAACTCGAATGTGAAAATCTTTTTAGGCACGATGTCTGCTCTTTATCGGGTATATATTGATGTAATTACAATTTATATTTGTATAAATTCTTGTGTAAACATACATACATAATATGTACTTGTATGTACATAAGCATATATAGAGCAGACATCGCACTTAAAAAAATTTTCACATTCGTGTTTCTGGCAGGAGACCGACGATATGTTTTTCAGCAACAATTTTATCAAATGAGAAGTGGAATACAGGGCTATGTTGTGCTAAACCCAGTCCCCTAGCGAAATGGAAAGGAGAAGGGTAATGAGAATGGGAAAGGCAAAGGACGGAAAAGTAGAGGGAGAATATAATGAAAATGAAGAGGATAGGGAGAGAGACAGTGAGACAGGAGATGACAGAAGTAATAAGAGGGGGAATGAAAGGGATAAAGACAGAATAGGAGAGGTAAGGAGAGTGGTAGAGAAAGGGAAGCAGAAATGTGACGGGAAAACGAAGCAGAAATGAAAGGGAAAAGAAAGAGAAGGGGAATAGTAGAGGGAAAGGGAGTTGGATACTAATAGGAATAAAAAGGGATAACGACATAAAGAGGGTAAACAAATTTTTCCTTCATTTTTTTAACTTATCTGGCTTTTGCTTAGCTCTGCAGCCCGAGATAAGTTCGGTTTCTAGATACTTCCAACTTAATTTAAAGTACGCAGTTTTTTGCTTCTAATGCCTATAATAAGAAGTGGGCCAAAGCAAAGCTTGGCCGGGTACAGCTAGTTATATAAATAAAAATGAAATAAATATTTCTTTCTAAGAAAACTCGAATCAAATTTTTTAAATCCGTAAAATATATCAGTAATGAAATGTCACCACACGAAGGCAAGTACGGTTTTTTTGGAAATATTGGGGCGCGGCTTGATTTGTTTGCCCAGGGCGCTTCTAGAGGTAAATCCGCCCCTGGATGTCAGTGACTGGTGACTGGTGACGAAGGGTTTGGTTTTTAATATCGCACGTCCTTTTCACAAAATTTTGTATTTTCTATGGATCGTATTGATTAATGGAAAGCTAAACAATGCGAATATTAATTACTTAATGCTGTTCCATCTCAATAATTTGCAGATAATATAATAATAATAATAATACAATGGCGCTATTATAACTCTGACGAGTTTTATGGCCGAGCTTCTCTCCCAATTCGAGGTGTGCTCCTTTTTGTTTTTCCTACTAATTGGGTGGACCTACAGTTTTATGCCGGCTCCGAACGGCGAATGCATTTTTTGTGAGAAGCTTTTTCATGGCAGAAATACTCCCGGAGAGGTGACCGCTGCTCTTAAAAAATCCAATAATCGGATTTTTACTAATTAGAAAAATTTTTTGGTGTTTGGCTCGGACCGTGGTTTGAACCCGAGACCTCTGGCATAGCAGGCGAGCACTCTACCCACTGCACCACAGCGGCCATTTGCAGATACTATAATAACAATTTAGCATTTGTCTCGAGGTCAATATACGATATGATATCCCGCTACTAAATTAGCACTTTTTATTCTAAATATATGTACATATGACGTTCTTTTAGATGTTTTCCTCGTCCTGGTTCCTGGTTCCAACATTTGAGTTTGAGAAGTTAATGTTCGATATTAAATTTTACATAAACTTTCGCTAGATGGGGCATTTCCGGTTTATAACCAAATCAAACTTGACATGGGATGATGGAAATTCGTTCCACAATACATCATTTCGTACACCTTTTACGCAGCAGAAAACAATTTACTGGTATATCAGGGGCACAATGTTGCTGGCAACATGTTGCGTTGTGTTTTAATTGCGTGATTTTGAAAGATTCGCGCAAATGGAAAATGTGTGCAAATAAAAAAAGAACTGAGACGTGCTGGAGTTTAAAACTGATCAGGGCGGCGTACTATTTCAGAAAACTACCTTGATTTATCTGTTGCAAAAGTGCTGCTGGACAATGTAATCATTACAGCAACAAAAACAAGCAACCAAAAAGCTGGATATTTGGGATAAAGTCTTCTAACACACCTCTACCTTGGGTTCCGGTGCTTATAATTACCTAGACTAAGCTATGTACTTATAGCACACAGTCATGTACTTATAGCACACAGTCAGGAACTGAAGTGCTCGTCTTTGGTTATGTACCAAAAAGTACCTACAAAAGCGGCACGTGCATGTGGCAGACGTCACTGCTGAGGTCAATGACCGTTATGTGCATACCAACCACTCATATTTGCACAAAGGACTATGTAAATGCAGTACATAGAGGTATGTATGTATATATGTAAATATGCATGTAAGTAGAAAATTAATACGGTAAATAAACTCGAAAACTTTCACTAGTCAATATTTGGCGCAGAACAAAGAAAGAAAGAAAGAAAGCAAAGCAGAGATGCTCTCCATTGAAAACGGTGCACATATAAGGATGTAGAGCATATCAACTATGTGCTTACATATGTACAATGTATGTATGTATATGTATGTATGCAGTAGACAATGCAAACGGAGTTCACTTAAAATAACAAATGATCCGCATTGTTAACTCTTGTTTTACATGCAAAATTCTGTGGTTCGGTTTTTGTTCTTATTTTTTTTTGTGCTGGCAACACTTTATTCATTTTATTGGCATAATGCATTCTCATCGTGCATATACAATCATATTCTCATTCTCATATTTACATAGACTTGCTCGCATTTCTTTCTAATTAACTCCCTTGCCAATTGACTTCACGCAAGAAGAAGAAGAACAGCAGCAGCAACAAAAACAACAACAACGCTGTAGCATTTATTGCTCCTTTAAGTCTTAATTGCCTTCTGTATTTCATTTGTTTGCAGCTCCAATCTGCCTTTCTCTGTTCTAACTCGCTTTTACGCTCTTTCACTTTTTGCCATTCTTTCCGGGTACACTTTACTACTTATCTTCAATTAACCGCTTTCCTCATTTGGATTGCAGCAGCATTCGTTTTACTAAATCTACTTTCTATTTTCTTCTCCTTGTGCAAAAAAAAAAAAAAACATTCTGATTTTAAAATAGTTGCGGTTTATATTCGCGTAATTTTTATTTTATACCCAAATGCAATAATGAATTTCAGAAAAAAAATTTTACTCTCAATGGTAACTAAGTAATAATAATAATATTCTGACGAGTTTTATGGCCGAGCTTCTCTCCCAATTCAAAGTGTGCTCCTTTTTGTTTTTCCTACTAATTGGGTGGACCTACAGTTTTTATGCCGGCTCCGAACGGCGAATGCATTTTTTGTGAGAAGCTTTTTCATGGCAGAAATACACTCGGAGGGTATGCCGCCCACTGCCGAGAGGTGACCGCTGCTCCTAAAAAATCCAATAATTGGATTTTTACTAATTAGAAAATTTTTTGGGTGTTTTGCTCGGACCGTGGTTTGAACCCGAGACCTCTGGCATAGCAGGCGAGCACTCTACCCACTGCACCACCGGTAACTAAGTAACTATGAGAAAGATAGAAATTCCGATGACCGATAAATCCAAGAGATTGCATGCCAAGGACCAATATTTCAATAGTTTCGACTCTCATTTCAAACACTCAAATCCTTACTTGGCTATCTAATATTCAGTTCAATTCAAAGCTAGACTATTTCTAAGTTTTCTTCTTATTCTCTCCAAAGCATTTAGTTGTTGTTGTTTGCGTTGCTACGACTTTTGAAGTTGCATTCAATTACGACTACCGACGCGCCGCTTCATTCTTGCTACATGCCAATGATGGCGCTGCTGCTTTTACTATTTGCCCTCCACTGTCGTCTGTCTTCTGACGTCTGCCGTCTGCTGTGGTCGACACGCGCGTCGCAACACACAAACGTTCAATGAACTTTGTGCAACAACGACAAGAATAAGAACGCTCAAAACTCTTACTTGGTGTGGCTCGAATGACAACAACAACCAACAACAACAACAACGACAACTTGCAAGTGATAACAGTATTCTAAACGAAGTTGCTTCTTGTTTTGCTGCCAATTACAACAACAATAACGTCCAATCAAGTGACGAGGAGTTAATAAAAACAACAATTCAACCCATAAATTCCGTTTGGCTTTCTTGCTCCTTCTTTATGTTTTTTTTTGTTGTTTTGTTTTTTGAAGGGTCACAAGTTTGTGGTCAAGCTGAGAATTATGTATGTACTTACTTACCCTGCGGTATTGCAATTCGATTTGCTTTTGCTTTATATTTGCACATACTACAAACATACATACATACATACATACGTATTTTGTATGCAAATTAAATTTGTGAAGCCAAAAGCGGAAAGGAAAGTATGTATTAAATTTAGTTTTTTTCCTTTTAGATTTTCAAACATTTTTTAGTAATTCGAAGTTTTCGTCATACAATTCGAAATTTTCTATACACAGGAGACCTGCAAGGCTCTACTAGCAAGTTCCCTCTACTAGCAAGTGCCGATGCTGGAAACAGGTTAGGAATTTTCTCCGATAGTCAGGGACTCTGGGGGCTCTGTGGTCTGAAACAGTGTCATCAAGCCTGGTCGGACAGTACAGAAAGTTGGTCATGAGCTTGACAAGTGGACATAACATATCCCTAATCTGGCTACCGGGGCACCGCGATATCCAGGGCACTGGTTCGAAGAGGCAAAAACTAGTTAGAACCGGTTACAGACCGGTAGGGTCTGCAGACATCTGTAGCCTCCATATAATGAGATGCGATCCTCAGCCATTCTAAAGATGGATAAAAGGGAAATTTCCCGCCTAACTGCGGTATTTGCAGGACATTGGACCATTGATACACACGCGGCCCGATTGGGATTGGAACAAAACACAATGTGTGGCAGTTGCAGCCTTTCTGGTACGGTGGAGGTGGTGGAGCATCTGCTATGCCAGTGTCCTTCGCACTGACAAAACAGAATGACGTTTCATGGCAAACATTTCTTCGACAGCCTCTCGGAACAGAAGGATGACAGGCCTGAGGGGCGCTGCTCAAATACTTAAATTTAGCAGGAGGGATATAGGGTGCGGGATCTGCGCTGGTTTTCGAACTGCTCATTCTTTTCCACTTTTACTTTTTGCTAATTTATTCACGAGTTGTCAGTGGGACTCGCCACCCAAACCAACCAACTACTAAGCTAGTTAGATATTCCCCATTGGAAGTTCGTATGTTTTGACTTTTCATTCCACTTGCTATTAAAGGAAGCGTATCTAATTGAACTTACGAAAAACTTATTCCCGCATGTCGAGGAGTATATAAACTACCTTCAATTTTGATGCCTCTCCACTGAAATTGGGCTTACATAAATGACATACCGCAGCATCTCTCCATAGAAGGAGTCACTGCATGTAAAAAACTTTGAGGAAAGCCGTCCACTAACCTGCAACCGTAGAGTAGCTTAGCTGGCCAAACAAGATCTGCTGCTGGAAATGGACGAAGTGCCGCCCAAAACCGCTAAAATCAAAGTTTTTGAGGTAAAAGCAACGAAGGATGAATGTGGTCAGTGGGTGGTTAAAAAACTAACCTCGATAACAGGGCAAAGTACGTTGTCTTAAGAAGATCTTAAATTTTATTATGACGACGTCCTAAATGACTGTGGCGCTTTGTTGGACTCCGCCAAAATCGTTTAGACGGTTAAGCGCCAATTAAGCAGGTAAGTAAGACGCGCTATAGGACGCCGGTGTTTTTGGTCTCAGAGTACGAGGAAGTGACGACACTGGCATCGAGCCAGGTTGCAATTAAAAGTGCCTCGGGAAGTACCAGCTAAGAAAAGGACCCGACCAACGCGACTTGCTGGACTCGAACAAAATCGTTTAGACGTTTAAACACCTATCAAGATGAGGAAGAAGGCATGTTTCGCTTCCAAGGTTAAACCATCTTGGCAAACCCCTTATTGTAAAAATTACAGCGACAACATTAACAAGAAAAGGAAACAGTAATAAATAACAAATGAGTTAGATGGTGTGAACTAAAGAAATAAACGAATAAAATAACGCTTGAATAAGTGCTCACCCTTTCGATCGCCGAAAAAACACTCAAAAATCGCTGGCATATCAACGAGAACGGAAGTGCTAATAAAAGATGTGCAAAATTTCCAAAACATTTCCTTTGAAGTGCTAATAACGTGAAAGAAAGAAAAAAACACCAACGAAAATGAAACAATCAAAAGACGGGGTTAAAAAAGACCTAACCGGCACTACGCGCTTTATGCACTTCATACTCCAGCTCTGCAAATTACTTGAGCTGAAGAACATGCAGCGTATTCTCGAGCAGTGTAGAGTAGAGTAAAATGGATTGGAGTAGAGTGTGAGTCATGCCTTCGTCGCTTAATCTGCTTTGCCGTCATCAATGACTGATTATCACAAATGCGCTCGCTACGGCCCGCCTCGCCTCGCCTCGATCCACCTTGGCTGTTGCTGTTATTCTGACACCATTCGTTGCATTGTTGCAAGGGTAAGTCAGTCAGTCAGTTAGTCTGTCGTTTAGTCGCACTCTTTGTCGTCGTTGTTGTTGTTGTTGCTGCCTTTGTCGACGTCAACGAGGCAAAAGCGTTTTTTTTTGCGAAGCATTTGCAACATTCATGGAAGCAATTCCCACTCCACTCCACATTCCCCGCACCAAGCGACCAAAGTGCAATGACACGTTGAGTGTGCGTGGCCGATCAGCCGATGAGCGGAAAGTGCAAAGAACAGTGTAAATAACGATCAGAGAAGACGGGCATGAGCTGGAGAGTGAGTGGCAGGAGTTGAGGCAGAAGAGGTACACGAAGCTTTCTTGCATATGTATGTATTTCTTTTTGGCACTCATTTTGTTTGGATTTTTGGTGTCGCTGACGCAACGCGATTTCAAGGTCTACAGAAATGCATTTTTAAGTCACTCACTTTTTGGGCAAATTATTTTTATGTGCAAACATTTTTATGCGCGAGTACATACATCCATAAATGTGTATGCATGCATATATATTAGGGCGGTACTTAAAAATTCCAATTAGCGATTTTATGCGGTCGCAAAAAATTTATTATTTCTTGTACAATTTTTAGTGATTTATTTATATTGTCGTGTATAATAATGTATTGTTTTATTTTGTTAAATAAACAGTCTCCCTGAGGAAGGCGGAAAAATTCGCCGAAACGCGTAGGAGAGTAAAAGGAAACGTTGTTTCGCTTTCTAATTCCACCGGCCAAAAAGCTCGAAAAAGCATCAAATAAAATTGAAAAAAATGGCCTAAACCAATAATAACTCAAAAAATTAAATTTAATTTTTTGTACACTGAGAAAAAATATATTTTCCAGACTATTTTCATTGTTTTGAGTAAATTTTCCCTAGAACATGTTGAAAGGATTATAAAATAAAGTTGGAAAGGATTAAATAACAAAGTTACAAGAAAAAAACCATTTCGGCGGAATTTCGTGGGATCAGAAAAAAAATTTTTTTTGTCCCTTAATCATCTCAATATAAGCTTCACATTTAGGGGTGGACTTTCACAGCTTTACATATCCTGAATTGGTTAAACGAAATTAGTTAAATAATAGCTACATTAAATTTTCGTAGTGACGTAACTTCTTTGTTTATTAATTTAGTAAAACCCTTTAAAGGCAACATTGTCATGAATTTTGAAGCACTTTCATTTTGGCAAAACAAAGAGGATAATTCATGGCCATAAAAATAAGTTAACTGACCCAACTATGTGAAAACGACTTCAGAGCTCAAAAGAGCATTAGAAGGAAGTGTAGAGCTGCAAAATACGAAAATAATGACGTATCAATTTTAAAAATTGGATGAAAAATAACAAAGTTACAATAAAAAAACGATTTCGACGGTATTTCGCGGGATCAAAAAATAATTTTTTTTGTGTCCCTTAACCCTTAACCGCTTCAAATTTAGAGGCGGACTTTTACAACTTTTTTTTTTCGTATGGGGACCAACCCTATCTAATGTACCTATAATGCCCGAAATTGATAGTCCTTTACTCAAAGATAATAACAATAAATTTTGGACCCCATTGGAGACCAGTTAAAGGGTGTCGCACAGGAGTCACACATGGTAATATGAACTTAAAGCTCTCTGCGACACCCCTCAGCCATCTTCGATTGCGCATAAAATTTATATTTGGCATCCCTGGGTGCAGAACTATCGATTTTGAGCATTAGATATAAAAAAATCGTTTTTTTTTTATTTTTAAGGACCACCCTAATATACATACTTACATACGTAATTTTCCACTGTAAATGATTTCGACAAACAACAAGGCGGCGGCGCACAGTGCTGCGACTCCATACAAATGATGGACAAAAATAGAAGGAGTGGTCAGAATTGGCTGGAACTTCACACCTAGAAGTATTATGCTACGCTAATTTCAAAAATGAAATCGGGTTTTCTGTACCGGTTACTCATTTCGAGAAAACCGAGTTTTTCTTGCATTTTTATATGAAAATAGTCATTGTGAACATGTGGTCATATAAGTGGAAGCAGTCATCAGAATGGGCTGAAACTTTACACCTGAAAGGCCTATATCACGCCAATTTCAGAAAAAAGATCCGTTTTTCAGCATCTGTTACCATTTAATTAAAAACAATTTTTTAAAAAAGGTAAAATAACTCATAATCATCGTAGACATATGTTTATAAAAACCGAAATAGTATTCAGAACTTGTTGAAACTTTACACCTAAAAGGACTAAGCCATGCTAATTTCAAAAAATAAATTGATTTTTCGGTATCGGGTACCCATTAAAAAAACACCGATTTTTTTTACATTACTATATGAAAGACAAATAAGGCATAATTATTGCTGATTGTGGTGTTTACGAAAACATGAAGGAGTTGCCAGAATTTATTGAAACTTTATATCTGAAGTGTATATATTACTCTAATTTTAAAAAAGTAATCGGTTTTTTTGTAACGGGTACCCATTAAAAAAAAATACCGAGTTTTTGCACATAATTATTTTGTGTACAGACATAAAATACTAGAGATAAGAAAAAAACGAAGTTTTGACTAAATCGATGCAAGGACATGACTACCTCCCATATGTCCTTGATTTTAAAGTTGTGATTTCAGCTTCAATTTCAATCAGAATGAAATCAAATTTGGTATATATTTATAGAATTATGCTTTTAAACTAGGTTATAAGTTTCGTTCTTTTATGTGAAAGGATATATGTAACTACCTCCCATATATCCTTAATTTTAAAATTGTGATATCAACTTCAATTTCAAACAGAATGAAATGAAATTTGGTATATATTTATAGAATTATGTCTTTAAACTAGGTGGTAAGTTTTGTCCTTTTATGTCCAAGGACATGGCTACCTCCCATATATCCTTTTTTACAAAAAGTAATTTTTAGCTTAACGTGTCATCACAATACATTAAAAACTAACTGTAACATATATAATTACCGTTTTAAAATCAAGGATTGACTACTCCCGTTAATTATTGGAAAAAAATGGTTATAAAGAAAATTACTCTTAAATTTGTTCAGAAAATATGTTGGTTGTTATAGTTTAATGCACTATTTTATTGCAAAATGTCAATATGGTTTTGGCACATATCAAATTGTAACTTTTAAAAGCGCGATATTATTAGAGTTAACATAGAAACTATTTTTTATTATAAAATTTTTCCGTGTAAAAAATAAAATTTTTGGGGTGTTAAATAAAGTACTAAATTAGCGATTTCCTGCATAATTTTTGAAATTTTTTTTTTTTTGGTAGTAAGACCTCCCAGCATAGAATCGAAAATTAAAATAAAAAAATAGTCGTTTTTTCTTGTTTTTTTTTTAAATTTTGTCAAACTTTGTAAAATTTTATGTGTCTCACCTAAAAAAGTTAGTATTACATGTATGTTTTTTTGTTAGTATTTGTCACATATTAATAAAAACTGTATATTTTAGCATAATTAGGCTAATTTCCTATAGCATGGGAGAAAAAATAGTTCCATACATTAATTTTTCTAAATTTTTTCCATACCATATATATAAGGTTCTGCAAAATTTTTTAAAATTTTAAAAATATGGCTTTACAAAATCGTACAATTTCTACATTTCCGGCAAAAAACAATGCAATTTTTTTACAGATTCTACTAGAACACTTCAAAGTTAACCAAATTCGCGAATAAAAAAATAGTCGTTTTTTTTTATTTTTTTGTTTGACTCCACCAAACTTTAGTAATTTTTTGAACTCCAATAAAAAAGTCGCAAATGTTTCGATGGAACTAGTCACCTTTCTGAAATAAATCATTTATCAAAAGTTATTTCAGCTATTAGGGCATATAATGGTAAGCAAATGTGGCAAGTTTCAGAGTAATACGATTTAAAATGAATTTTTGGCAATTTTTTTTGTAACACACTAAAAATTGTATTACCTTAAAACAGTTTTGCCTCAAAATTGTACTGATTTTAGCGACCTCTATTGGCAACAAAAGCATGAAATTTTAAATTCTACTTATACATTTATTCCAGGTGATATGTTAGCTTCACAAAAATATATATTACTTGAATAAATTACGCAGTTTATTTTATCTTAATTTTGTCTATGGGACGAAGCACTGTGCGGCGGCGGCGAGTGTAAGCGAACTTTTTCCTTCGTTTGCATGCAAACAAAGAAAAAAGAATAAAAGTAACAAATAAATATAATAATTATAAGCTTTTTTTCTTAAATATGTACACAGTAAAAAATGATAGTTTATTTCTAATACCATTTGGTACTTGGTTTAATCATTCTTGGAATTAAACTTGAATTTTAATGCCAAAAAGTCTTATTTTAAAACTATGAGATGTTTTACAATTTTATTTATTCCAAAATAGTTTCAAAATAAAGCCTTGAAAAGTATTAAAATTCTCTCTAAAGAGGTTTAATTCTTTATGGATTAAAAACAAATCCTGAAAAGTATAAAAAACTTTCTCTTTCTCAATTTTATTACTATCAAAGCATTTTTGGTTTGAAATCAAAACCAAAAAAATATTAAGAAAAAAATATCAGAATAAAAGTCAAAGTAAATAAACAAAATATTTGTAAAAGTGCAATGTGGATGAAATAATTGTATCAAGTAAGTAATGCAGGAGATATAATAATAAAATTGCATGAGGGTAAATGTTGCTTTATTTTTTCAGACATAAGGCAGTTGAAGGTCTCTCTTGCGGTGCTGAAATTTTCACGGACATCTCCAGAATATTGGTGTAAAATTTGACAATATGTGTATATGTATATCGAGTTCTAACCGCCATAAAAGTGTATCCAAC
Source organism: Urophora cardui (assembly GCA_960531455.1). Lineage (NCBI taxonomy): Eukaryota > Metazoa > Arthropoda > Insecta > Diptera > Tephritidae > Urophora > Urophora cardui. Next base: position 16,782,626 of record OY482673.1, read on the forward strand.
AAAATTATCGATTTCAGCTTTTTTGTGGAAATCAACAATTTATTATCACATGCATCAACTCCAAAAATTTCATACCTGTGAAATGTGCAGTTTTGAAGTTAGAGATTAAATATGTATATAAGTTTCAAGGCTGCATAAAAACTGTATGTAAAAGAAATTAAAAAAAACTGAGTCCTGTAAAATTTACTTTTTGTTTAATACACTTTTATGGGGATTAAGGCTCGATATATGTACACCCCAGTGCAAAAATGCGTTATATTATTCCCGTAAGATAAAAGGGCAAAAACGACCTAAAAAGCTTTGTCGGCATGTTTTTGCGCTTCGAGTTTTCGCGTCTTTTGTTTGTACGATAGTTCGTTTTTGCGCTAGAAAATAATATAACGTATTTTTTCACTGGAGTGTACTTATGTATAAGGTACTTCAGTGTTTGCTACTACTGTTTTGGATTTTTATGTAAATAAACAATGTTAACGTTATTCAATTTCTCATTAATCTTTGGAATAATGGGTTATTTGCGGTATATCCACTAAAATTTTATGGGGGTTTATTTTTAAATCCAAAAAATGATAAAATTTATTCTAACTTTCGGATTGATCTTATACCATTTCAACTATTTTCAATACCAAAAATATTCTAAAAATAATCAACATTTGGTTTTGATTTAATTCCATAAAAGTATAGAATTTATTCCAATTTTGGATTGATCTTATACCATTTCAACTGTTTTTAATACCAGAAATATTTTAATAATAATAAAATTTGGTTTTGATTTAATTCCAAGAAAGTATTAATTTGACACCAAGGATAATTTCTGTCTCTCAATATTCTCTTCTTTTTTTAAACCAGAATGGTTTTAATTTTATACTTTTTGGCATTGTTATATATAAATACCAAAAAACCAAAATGGTATTAAAATTAAACTAAAATTTTTACTGTGTATGTATTTAGTATGTACATATTTTGTGTATGTATATATGTATGTACATAAATGAAGGCTTTTATTGTTATTGAGAAGACATGTAAGACCAACGGTAAGAGAGATGGAAGGAAAAATAAGCAGCAGACCGTGGAAAAAAACTGAGCGAGGCACAAAAATAAAACACCAAAATTGAATTAGTATGTACCTATAACAACAAACACTTAGAACTTAACTTTTTACTTTATATGTATTGCTTTTTTTATTTTTTTAATTTTTTTAATATTTTCGTTGTTAGCTGACGCATTGTTGTTGACGAAAAATGTATTGCAATTGATGCATAAAAGCGCAAAATGCATGCAGTCATCGTACAGCAAAAAAAAAGCACAGCCACGCACGAAAAAACAAAAAAACACACGTACAATTACTTACATACAAACATACATACAAACACATACATATTTAGTTATGCAAAAAAAAAGCATTAGTAAATGCTAGATTTAAATTTAATAACAAACGCCTCACTTCTCACACACAAAACAACGCGGCCGGCGATGCAGGAGGTGGAGGTGCGTCATTCATATGCATGAGCTGCGACTACACTTGCCTATTGCACCGATGTCGCCGCTGCACAGTGGTTGAGCGGAGAGTATGGTGTGGTTAAAAGCCAAATTCAAACTCGTTAAAGCTTAATGGGCCGTAGATAATCGTAGTTGTTCACTAAAATTTTTAATCTAATTTTATGGTGTTAGGCACGGCTCGTGGTAGCGAAACGGCGATTCGGCGCTAATTGGAGTTATTGGGACTCGCCACTCTAACCAACCAACCAACCAGGATTAGAACTCCGGAAACACTCGTTTAAGCAGTCCTAAAGGAGCATTTTTTTCAGATAGATTTAAAAATGCATTTTCCTCCGTCAGATTCGCTCCCTTAGCAGCATTTGTGGAGCCTGCCTAGGAGGGTGAGCGCTCCGCACAGGGAGTCCTACTCTAAAAAAAAAAAACGTTGTAAAGCGATAACTTTCCGCAGTTGAAATGTGCCCAACAACACTCCGTTTTTTGTTTCAAAAGTTGATTGATTCAAATACTTTTCCCTTTAAGCTAACAACGGCAACCGTTGGAAAAATTTGTCACATGAAAATAAATTTTTGTTTGCATTATTCTATTCATCTTCTCTTCATCCGGATCCGAATTACAAATACGTCCGCTTATTCTCCTCTTCTTCTCTACCTTTTCGACTTCACTGCTCTACATTTTTATTTTTTACTGTTCTTTATTTTATTCCGAATTCTAACCATGACATCAACATGAAATTCAGTCCAGCGGCATCACATAGTGGAACATTCAACATTATACTGAATTTTAGTGATTACATATTTTATACTTAACCTTTTTCGAAAAAAAATCTATGTATTATATGAATCATTGTAGAAACAAAATTAAAAAAAAAACGGTCACACAATTGTTTTTGTTTTATTTACAAAAAATGTGCTCTCACAAAAAATATTTTAACAGCAAGCAAATTTTTAAATCAACAAAGCCCGTCTTTGAATTAACTACGGAAAGTTGTTGCATCAAAAGCTTTGCTGAGAAAACAAATATTTTTGCTGTTGAATCAAAGACGGAGATCCAACAGCGGAAATTTGTTGATTTAACTGCGGGTATTTTTTCTGAGTAACAGAGCACCCTGCGGACTCCTCCAGTTGGCTGGGAAGTTGTCCAATTTTCTGCTGCTCCATTCCAATTTGTATACGAAAATACGCTGTAGCGCACATACATATTATAAGCTTTTCTAACATATCATTCGCTTAAAAAATCATTCATTCGTCGCACTGTGCACTGCGTTTCGCTATGCACTTGCAACAACATTTTATGTGATGCTTCATGCCTCCTTGGCGTCGGTCGTGCCGCCTATTTTTTGCATAGCAATGAACCCAACTCAGCGGTCGTTGTTACTATTGCCTACCGTCAAATAAAAATAACAACAACAACAACAACAACCACAACAACAGCAACAGCAAGCACAACGATAGCAAAGCAAAAAATTAATAATACAAAAAGAAACAAACTTTTGCAAAAAAAAAAAATACAAAAAGAACAAGCACTACTTCAATGACTCTGCTATCACACACTCGCACACACAATAATTGTTGCTTTTGCAAATTAGACATAGGCACAACAACAAAATTTTTTTTGGTTGGTTGGTTTTGTTGTCGCTGCGTCCGCTTCTGCCACTGTTGCTGCTGTTGTTGTTGCTGTTGTTGTTATTGTTGCTGCTGTTGTTGTTATGCATGTCGTTTCGATTGGTGTGAATTGTATGTTTTTTCGTTCTTGTTGTTGTTGCAAAATGTTTCGTTGCTAATGCAATGTGATGCGTGCTAATTAGGCAGTGAGGACGTTCACATAAATACATATGTATGTACATACATACTATAAAGTCTCATAATACATATGTATGTAATGGAAAACTAATGTAATAATTATTGCAACATTTAATGTAGTACTCAAGCATACACAATTTGAGTTTTTCACATTAATTCTACACGGTAGGCAGGAAGCGACGATAGGTTGCATGAAAATGTCGAGAAAAAAGGAAAGTGGGGTTGTGTTATGTGATGTTTATAGATGGAACTTCCGTTGAAATTAAAATCCGAGCTGCTCCTTTTTCAAGGATATCCACATTTTTTGTTTTTTTTGAAAGGATCAAATATTGAGAAAATCGAAAATTCGCCACCGTCCAAATTTTTCCGATTTCAATACATTATTTGGTCGCTAAGGGATACAAAAAAAGGTATTAAAAAGAAAAATGGACACCTGTAGTGGAAAAATCCAATGTGAACAGGACCTAAAGGATAACCACTGAAATATAAAATAACACAAAAAGTACCCACTTTAATTTGCGTATAACTCCTAACATGTTAACTCTACGTGAAAATTCCTTATAATATGTTTCATTCAGAATAAATAAAGGAATATTTCTTTGATATACAATTTTGATGTACCTGCAGTGGTTAATGCACTTTGGTCCATCTAAAGTGAAAATTTCAAAAAAAGTACGTTTTTTCTATGGTGCTATTTTAAGTTCAAATATTTTTCTAGTTTATGTAAATATTTTAATCTAATGATCCAATTCTCATTCTTACATATCTATACGTTAATATTAAAAAGAATTAGAGCTGAAATACGCGCTAGCTGTGCACGGTGGGCGGTAAGCAACAATAGGTTGCATGAAAATATCGAAAAAACGATCGCCGGCTAAACACTTACGTAAAATGATATTCTAATATACTTCATAAACACACAGCAAGCGTGAATAAAATCTCCAACATTTTTTTTAAACGAAAATTAGTACCAGCACACAGCTAGGCACATATTCGTTGGGCCATCATTTTTACGATATTCCCATGCAACCTATTGTTGCTTCCCGCCCACCGTGCACAGCTAGCGCGTATCTCAGCTCTAACTCTTTTTTAGTATTAACGTAGAGATATGTAGGAATGAGAGTTGGATCATTAGATTAAAATATTTACATAAACTAGAAAAATATTTGAACTTAAAATAGCACCATAAAAAAAACGTACTTTTATTGAAATTTTCACTTTAGATGGACCAAAGTGCCATAACCACTGCAGGTACATCAAAATTGTATATCAAAGAAATATTCCTTTATTTATTCTGAATGAAACATATTATAAGGAATTTTCACGTAGAGTTAAAATGTTAGGAGTTATACGCAAATTAAAGTGGGTACTTTTTGTGTTATTTTATATTTCAGTGGTTATCCTTTAGGTCCTGTTCACATTGGATTTTTCCACTACAGGTGTCCTGTTTTCTTTTTAATACCTTTTTTGGTATCCCTTAGCGACCAAATAATGTATTGAAATCGGAAAAATTTGGACGGTGGCGAATATTCGATTTCCTCAATATTTGATCCTTTCAAAAAAAACAAAAAATGTGGATATCCTTGAAAAATGAGCAGCTCGGATTTTAATTTCAACGGATGTTTCATCTATAAACATCACATAACACAACCCCACTTTCCTTTTTTCTCGACATTTTCATGCAACCTATCGTCGCTTCCTGCCTACCGTGTCTAGTTGCTAAAAATCACATTAAAAATAATTAACAAAATTTCATAGTAAATTACCTAATGAGTAAAATTAATGAACTCATTAGAATTGTGAACAAATACATAATCTGCACAAACAAAAAAAAAAACATTTTAGCGTTGTTGCAATAATCGATAATAAAAACTAACTAGATGCAATTAACTAGTAAATTGACAAAAAAAAAAACAAATTGTCAAAAACAGAAAAAAATACATAAATAGTACAAGCACATTTTTCTAATCCTCTAATTAACACTTAGTTGTCTAGAGTCTAGAGTCTAGACGATATCAGTTCATCTTGACCCTGCACTGACTAGCACACCGAGACGTAGGGACATAGTATGTATACATCCAACTATATGTAGTTGTCGCAGCTGTAGTCTCTTTAATTGCTACTTGGCTGTCTATAAGAAGTATAACCCGAGAGTTAGGAGTGCTGGGTTCGGCCGAAACTGCCACTGCTTTGAAGGCAGAGTAAACTTCGCCCTGAGATATAGTGTAGTAGTTCGGGAGCCTAAAATACTGTTGTACCGCCAGCTGCAGACCAGCTGCAAAGAAGCTAACTGTATGGCGATTACATCGAAGTCATTTGTGCCATCCTTTTCGTCTTCTTAATTGGCGCGTGACCGTCTAGAGTCTAGACGATTTTGGCCAAGTCCATTAAGGCGCGTCACTCGGTTCTCTTTCGAGCTGCCTGGCGGCAATTGGAAATAGCAACGGCGGATGAATCAGTCTTCGCCTGATCTTTCCAACGCAGTGGAGGTCTCCCTTTTCTTCTGCCTTTAGTGGTTTTCCATAGAAATTTTTGCCATACGACTTATTGTATGTATGTACATATCGCACGTTTTATGCAATAGGGATTAAACTCGAAATTTTCGATTTCTGGGATTTTGCCATATATTTCAATAACTGGGTCATGCCTTTGAGTTTAGTCTTATACTCAAATACTCAAAACGATAAAAATGGCGGAAATAAAAGTGATTTGGTAGTTAACCGTAGAAGGAAACTCTTTGAAATTATAAAAGTTTGTTTGCGTTTTCCCAAAAAAAAATTTTTTTTTAGTTAAATCCCTATTGAATGAAACGTGCGAGATGTACATATGTTATTTAAGGGCTTCAATCAATGTTTAAATCATATCGAACCCATCTAATGCTCATTAACACTTTTAAAGAGTTTTTTTTTAAGTCCTTCTGCAACAGAAACAAACACCAGCGTACTTAGTTAAGACCAAGGACCCTTGCTGCTTAAATTATAAATAGATAAATCAGCTTCTTAAAGCAAACCAAAATAAATAAAATATATGCAAGAGCAAAACAAACACCGTCAGTCCATCATAAACAATTCTACAGCATTTATTAGACTGTACCAAATCGAAATCAAGGGACATCGTCTAGCAACTTTCAGCCAAAGATAAATTTTCTGGGTGTACCTTTTCAAAGAGAGAAATGTTGTAGGTGGAAGATATGTATTTAAATCTGTTTGCCAAGGAAAACCTTTTGGCCTCACATTGATATACATATGTAACTCACCACCTTTAAGAGTAGGTATTTATTGTGTTCTACGCGTCCGGCCAATTTTGACTACGATTTTGTAATCTGGGGGAACCTCTCTACACTCCTGAAGAATTAAATTTTTTCGGATTCGGATCCACTTTTGTAAAATTTTCTCAAGCTTTTTCCTAAACTTTAATTGGCCTTAAATTTATGTTTTTTTTTTTATTCAATATTCAAATTCGCTGCAAAGCGCAGGCACTTCAAATCCAGCAGAGTCTAATACAAATGCATACCCACATGATGAACATGCGATTCTACTGTACATATATCAACACCTAAGCAACTAAAACTGCCCCAAAAACAAACAAAGATTGTCTTGTCAACCAACAGCGACGCGACACGACACAACGCAACGTCAAAATCTCAAGCACACATTTGGGTGGATGGAGCGGAGCGACCAACCAACGCGCGCTATTTGGATGGAAAGGCGTTGGTGCAATGACCGTAGACGCTTAGCGCAGTTTATGGAAGCCAATGGACTTGCAATTGCGTGCAAATATCAATGCAACGATGACAATAATAACAACAACAACAATAATAATAATAATAATAATAATAATAATAACAGCAAAAAACAAAGGTGACATTATACAAAACAAAAACAGATGACTGTTGTCGTAGAGGAGAATCTATGGCGAGTGCATCGCACAGCAACACTTAATCAATTATTCTAGACAAACAACGCGCTATTTGTGGCTTGTGTGGTGAGCTTGGCTGCACTTGGGTGTGTGATGCAATAGAGGAGAATAACCCAGCAGAGAAAATGAAGGTGGATTCAAGTTTTGAGATGCGTACGCTGGGTGCCAAACAAAAAATTTAACTTCTTCTTCTTCAAAATAGAATATGTACTGTCAGTTGAAGCAAACTTGGTCTGGGGTAACTGGATTAAGTGAACTTTAGTAGCGAATTTTTGTGAAGAAAATTCTCGATTTGTGCCTGTTTTACAGGCAAAATTTTTTGATATATTCGAAGTTTACTAATAGGCTTTCTCGTTTGCAGAATTTTTTGTGATTGCTTTTAACCCTTTCGCGGACAAAACGGCAAATGGTTTCTTTTAAATTAGTTTTTCAGTCTTTATGATCAAGAGGAAAGAAAAAAAAAATAAAGTTCCAATCTCTGCAATTTTCTTATACATACACACATACATATCGTTGCCTTAATTCACAAAGGCCCTAATTGACACTTTTTTCGAAACTGCGTTTTTCGCAGATTTTAGTAGGATATATTAAAATACACCTTCCCACAAAATTTGATGGCGATAGTTACAAAAGTAACGAAGTTATACCACTTAATAAAAAGCCCTATCTGCATATGCTGAAAATCTATAAATTAAAAGGCCCTAATTACATTTGCTACAATATCCAGTAGTACAAGGTGAAAGTGTTTGACAGGCTTTGAGTTATACATTTTGGACTCCATGCATGCTAAGATGGTTGTTGATACCAAAATCGTAACACTGTGTTATCAAATGCTTTGCTAAACTTTTGTATGGAAAATAATGTAGCTATAGAACATAAATATTTAGTAAAAGGACATACACAAATGGAATGCGAGGCTACACATTCTGTTATTGAAAGAAAAATTTCTAAAAAAACAAATAAACTTACCATCTCAACTTGTACAACTTATCCGCGAGGCTCGAAAAAATCCTAGTCCACTTCAAGTTCACCACCTAGAGCATATCTTTTTTTTTTAATTTTGAAAATATTCCGAAAATGTAGTCAACGATTCGACCTGGTATGTAATATGTATATTCCTAGTGCGTTAAACATATCTAAAATGGTTTTTCGTGAAATAGCTATACACTCAACCTTCGCTGTAAATAGTTGTTGAATTTTTTTCCACTTACCCCAACAATTAAAATTATATTATGGTGTTTCGTTTTCAGGAAGAATGCCAGGAGACCCCACAGTCAACATGCTTCGTGCCTTAGGATATGATCCTTCGGGACAAATATTTTATAAAAATGATATAACATCTGAGTACCAGCCTCTACCTCAGAGAGCCAGCAAAAATTTTTAAATAGTAAAGCCCAGCTCATTACATAATCAACAACTTCCAATCTCTAAAAAGAAATGGGAAAATCTATAGGATCTAAAAATATCATTACCTAAATATTGCCATTCTTTTTATGAAAACTTGCCCTTTAAAAATTAATGAAATTTTGCTATATTATGTATGTATGTATGTATGTATGTATGTGTATTGAAATTAATATATTAAATATTCCAACCACAAAAAGCCCTAATTACAGTTTTTTTTTTCTAAATTCGTAGTGTAAAAAAGCCCTATCTGACACAAAATTGCCAAAATCCAATGTATTTAAAATTTTTCTTCAAGATCTACTTCAGGGCCTTGTTTGTGCAGAAACTGCATTTTTACAAACTCACAAAAGTCTTTTATTTTCATTTTAACACGTTTTTTGGCTCTCCTGTAAAAAAATTATTTTGTCAGTTAGGGCCTTTGTGAATTAAGGTAACGATATGTACATTAGGAATATAACTTTTTACAATTTTTGCAAATACGAAAAACGGCATACCATAGTCGAATAGAGCATAAAAAAGTATGAACCCCAGTATTTTTTTTTTTGCGAAATTGCAAAAAAGTTTCCGCGCAAAACGAAATTACTTTTTTATCAGAACTCATACATACCTACATATTTTCTTTTTAATTCGTTTAGTTCAGGGCTGCTCAACGCTCTTGTATTGAAAGTACAAAGCTCAATACATCTACAAATTTTGTATCTATATGCACTGAAAAAATTTTTTGCTCATTTAAATTTTTTTATGAATTCCAATAAAATATTATTTTAGAATTTATTTTCAAATAGTAGTATCACATACATACAAATTTTTTTATTTTTTATATTTTTTGAATACTAATTTTTTACAGTGCTTTCATTTTTTTAATTTTTTTTTTCATTACACATTTGTTATTGTAAATTTCGATTTCTTACGGCAGTGCTCGAGCTCCTATACAAAGTGCCTTTGCTCTGCACATTCAATATGAATCATAGGCACATACATATACAATTTTTTTTATATCTCAGTGCTTATGTCAGTGCAAAGAAAATTTTATTTTCATATTTGAAGTGAAAATATGTATCTGTGCCTATGATTCGGTACAAAACAAAAACAATTGTGCTGTGAGTGCCTATGAGGTGAGCAGCCCTGGTTTAGTTGTAGTACATTAGTTCGTTCCTACTTTTACAAAAGAAAATAACGAAATATCGCTACTCTTTGGAAATATTTCCAACCAATTTCTGTCAAATATATGTATCTAAAATAAAAATTTCCCAAAAAAATTCACTAAAGTTAAATTCAAAAAATCATATGTATTAGCCGCTTTCGATTCACAATTTCTCTGCTGGCTATAAATTTCCTTCTGTCAAATTTATATGTGCATGATAGCGAGCAGAGGGAAATTTTTATCGACCAGTTAGCGAGTATGGCTACTACTCATTATGGGTTCAAACATTTTTGTTCGATCCGACCTCGATTGTGTGATGGCGAATCGAAAATGACAATTATTTCTAATTGGTTTTTTTGCAAATATCCCTTTTACGGTTCACATAATTTACCAAAATTAATAAGTAAGGCATCGTTTTAAAGTTACAAATTAGCTATGCATGTGAAACGGTGTTTTATTGGACGTGGTACTTTTTTTTTAATAGTATTTTGCAAAAATAAAATGTTTAAATTTAAACTAGAAGATTTGGGCTTAAAAATATGGCTTCAGAATCTAACAAGAGTGCAGAGTTAAATACAAATTTCAAATGTAGATGTCGCTCCAGTTGAACAGTCGTGTATATTTTAAAACACTTTTATAGGCTTCAGCTGTATGTTTGTATGTAAACATCACATTATTTTAGGCGAACACGTGTATATTCATACTTACTCTGAATGGAGGTTTTTCAGCATGGGATGTGCTTATTTGTACACAGCTGTACGTACCTAGTATAATATATGTATGTATATGTATTTATACTTTTGATCAAATAACGGTTGTACGTAAGACCATAAAATAATTGAGATAGATATGGACTTACATAAATCAAAACGATCAGGATGAAAAAAAAAAATGATTGAACGGCCGGCCGTACATAATCTAACTGGCGCAAAAATAGAAATATTTTAATGAAATTTGGTACACAGATTCTAATGGGAACAGAGAAGGTTGGGGTTGAGAATAAGGCATATGTATGTATTTCGAAAAACACGTAAAACATGATAATTAAGTAACTAATAAAGCCCGAGTGGTGGAATTTCATCCATGCAATGACCTTATGCCGTTATCAGGTAATATGCTGAAATTTAAAAAAATGGGCCAAGAGGGGCAAATTTTCAAAGATTTATAAGTCAAAACTCAGGAACTGTAGCAGATAAATCTATTAAGCTTCGGCTACTGATTTGCTTGCCAAGGCAAACTTGTGAAAAAAAATTACCCAAGTCGGCAGGGACCACATATATGTACATAAAAATATATGTAAAATATATAAAAATATAATGCACATGCCTATATACATAGAAATAATAAAAACATTTTATGCGATATCTTTGCCAAACATATAGGTAATTCATTGAAAGTTCCATATTTTCACCAAACCAAATAAATAATAAGTTTTTTAAAATTGGCGTGACGGCGCAAACCATACCGACTAGCGCCAAGTATGTTTTGTTATTTTTTGCGGAAGATGCGCACGGGTTCGGCTAGTTTATTTTATAGCAAGAAAATGTAATTTTTATGCAATTTCAAAAAGTTTAACTAAACATTTTCTTAAGCACTTTTAGACATGAAGCAGTAGGTCGATTATTGCAAGAAACAATTATTCATATAGAATTGATCCTTGAACCTCTGCGTGTTCTTTTGGAAAACAAGAGGTCATTTTAATTGTATCTTAAATACGTGCATGCAATTGGAAAATTCATCGCTATCATAGAATTCACATATACATATGTATGTATGTAGTTCTAAATCCGCTAGAAAAGCTCACTAATATTTTCACTGCTGGGTAGCGCTGAATCAACAATTGCCATTGCAAAGCCGAGTGCACTAAGTCAACAATGAAAATAAACAAACGCATTTGCAAAAATGCATATATTTAGAATACATATGTACATATATACATGGGAATGAACAAATATACATACATATGTAGGCAGGGCCGCGGAGAGGGGGGGGGGGGGCAGCCAGAGCAATCGCCCTGGGGCCCGGAAGGTTTTTGGGGGCCCGGAAAGGCAAAGCAGTATTGACAGTACTCGAACTAGGATTTCATAGATACATACATAGGTATTTTGTTGCTACAAAAAATTGTTTTAAAATTGAAGTGTTTAACTTAACCAAATCACCAAACTAAATTTATAAGCATCCAATCAAATATTTACCTTGTTTATACATGGGCAAATCCTAGAAAAGTGAGTTGAAATTGAGGAAAATCGGCTTTGATTTGGAGTTTCCAAAGTACCGCAATTGGTAAGGTGGTGAACCAAGCTTCTCAGAAATATTTACTTTTTAAATGAAAAATGTTGGTAACCCTGTTTATATTGATTTCAAAGAGTTAAGGTATACAAAATTTAAAAAATTATTAAAAACAATACCATTATCTATCTACTATTATTTCCATGATTTTATAGTTAGATACTAGAGTTATTACCAGGAACAAGTGCAAGAAGGATTAAATAAATAAACTGACATTGCGATTAAATTTAGTTTTTTGTGGAAGTATCAGGATCTGTCGGAAGAAGAGTTCAGAGAAGGCAACGGCATTCTGCACGATTTATGGCATAGATATTTCTACGGATCTAATAGATGAAATCATTTATCTCAAAGCCATCCACTTAAAAAATTTGGGATGTGATTCGCTGCCACCATTACAACTTCTGAACAAACTTCATAACTTGAAGATGGAAGTATTATTTGCTAACATCTGCATAGCATTAAGAATATTTTGCACACTTCCAGTCAGTGTGGCTGAAGGGGAGCTTTCTTTCAGTCTATTGTCTCGCGTAAAAAATTTTTTGCGTTCTACTATGAGCCAAAATAGCTTGACAAGCCTTGGAACATTGGCATTGGCGTCCAGCCTTGCTCGCAGCATTAGTTTTGACTCAGTAATTTCCATATTCGCAGACCAAAATCACGGAAGGTTTTCCTTGGATGATTCAAGCTCTTAAAATGTATTTAAAAAAGTTAATGTAAGCAAATCAAACAATGAGATCTAACATTTCATTTATGTATGTATTGGGGTCTATACACAGTGCGTCCGACTCGCGAGTCACCTGTGTACGTGTTGACTCGCTGTCATTCTGGGCTCACTTGCGTCATTCATTTGTGAATAGTTTTCATTGCAGAAGGTTCGAAATGAATATCTCAGACGACCTGTATACTTCGATGAATTCAAGTAAAAAAATTTTATCTTCCTCAATATCGAACTTATTGGCAAACATTTTTGAAAATAAAATATATTTTTTCTTTTCGTTATTTATTTTTTAAACGGCTTGGAAATTAACTGACAAAATTTGACAGGCGAGTCACAGCAAAATATCAAACTAATTTTGATTTTCTTGAGTCTTGCCAGAGTCATGTCGGTGTAACTACTCTCATGCGCATTTTCACTAATCCACCTAAACTGACTCTTGAATCAGACGCATCGTGCATAGACCCTATATGTAAGTGCTCTAGTAAATCTTATTTTATATGAAATAAAACTGACAATGTGAATTGAAAAATTTTTGTATGTTATTTTTTTACTAGATTGAATTTATTTTTTAGGGGGGCCCGTAAACGCGAACTGTCCCAGGGCCCGGCTCGGCTCTCTGCGGGCCTGTATGTAGGCATTTATATACATTGAATGTACATACATAGATACATACATATACACACATATCTACATATGTATGTCCGACTATTCACAAGTAATACAGTAGCAGCAAATACGATTTTTTCATTTGTGCCCACACTAACTTATTGCTTAATGTGTGTTTGATTATTAAAAAAATAAAAAATATAAACTAAAAATCCCATGAACTCGAGTTCAAATTAAAAAAAAATCAAGTAATGGGCCATATTCATAAAAGCCAAGCATTTGCTTTTGCTTAAGATTTCATACATTTTACTCAAACTTTGAAATTTGGTTCATAAAAACTATTGTCAAATTTTTTAAATTTTGAGTAAAAGCATTTGCTTGGTTTTTATTAATACGGCCCAATGACTAATTTGTAAAAATCATTTAAGTATAGAAAGCCATAGAAAAGGCTGAAAAATATCTGCACAGCAAATTATGAACATACATATGTATGAATGTATGTCGGTATGTATGTATGTTCTTCTTCTTCTTGATTGGCGCTTAACCGTCTAGACGATTCTGGCCGAGTCCAACAAAGCGCGCCAATTGCTTCTGTTTCGTGCAGCAAGGCGCCACTTGGGAACACCTAGGGAGGCAGCATCGCTGTCCACCTGATTTTCCCAACGCAGTGGAGGTCTCCCTTTTCTTTTGCGTTCAGCGGGTTTCGATAGAAATGCTTTCTTGGCCGGAGCGCCTTCGTCCATTCTCACGACATGGCCTGCCCAACGCAGCCGCTGGATCTTTATTCGCTGAACAATGTCGATGTCTGTATAAAGCTCGTACAGCTCATCGTTAAATCTCCGTCGATACTCGCCCACGCCAACGCGCAAAGGTCCATAAATCTTACGAAGAACTTTTCTCTCGAATACTCCAAGTGCAATCTCATCTGATTTTGAAATTGTCCATGCTTCTGCGCCGTACATGAGGACTGGAACGATGAGCGTCCTGTAGAGTGTGATTTTTGTTTGTCGATGTATGTTTGTTGGTATGTATTACAAAAATTTGTTTAAGGTCGATAAAAACAGTCAACAAAACTAGTAACGTTTTTTTTTTATAAATACTATTGAATCAATTTAATTTGAGTTCATGTTCTCCTTAGAACCATGTTTGTCACACTGATTGATCAAGCGGGGGAGTGTATTAGTAAATTTAATGAAATTAGTTTGCTGTCTTAACTTTTTCTTATTTATTTTAAAGACTAACTTGCGATCGGTGATCATTGTCTCTTGAAAAAGATTTTCGGATCGGTGTGAGAGAACCATCTTTATTCGGCGCTGCAGTGAATTGATATTTTTAAACGGTTTTATTTAGCTCACCCCGTTTTTTTTTTATTATTTATTCTTTATTCTTGGGTCAAATTTAGTAATTCAAATTTCACCCTCTTCCTGTCAACCGATTAATCTGAAATTTTGCACGCATGTATAACCCCGATGACAATGCAATATTATGAAAAAAAAAATTCCGATAGGTGGCGCGTGGGTCGCTATATTTACAAAAATCGCATTTATGGTCCTATTTGGCTGAAATTCGGAACATGTATTACTACCTTGAAAAGAAATATTTTCTTAAAAAAAAAATTCCGCTAGGTGGCGCGTGGGTCGCTATATTTACAAAAATCGCATTTATGGTCCGATTTGGCTGAAATTCGGAACATGTATTGCTACCTTGAAAAGAAATATTTTCTTAAAAAAAAATTCCGCTAGGTGGCGCGTGGGTCGCTATATTTACAAAAATCGCATTTATGGTCCGATTTGGCTGAAATTCGGAACATGTATTACTACCTTGAAAAGAAATATTTTATTAAAAAAAAAATTCCGCTAGGTGGCGCGTGGGTCGCTATATTTACAAAAATCGCATTTATGGTCCGATTTGGCTGAAATTCGGAATATGTATTACTACCTTGAAAGGAAATAATTTCCTAAAAAAAACTTCCGATAGGTGGCGCGTGGGTCGCTATATTTACAAAAATCGCATTTATGGTCCGATTTGGCTGAAACCTTGCAATAATGAAGCACTAAATGAATTAAACAGAATGCGAAATAAAAACTAAAAACTAGAAAATAAAAATAGGTAAAAAAACTTTTTAAGTTAAACGGTTTTATGTTATACATACATTGCAATGTTTAAGATAAATGTACTAAAAACCAAAAAATAATAAAATAGATACAGTCGTGGGAATTATAAACATTTGCATAGAATAGACTAAAATAAAACCGGGGGGCACGTCAATTGTCTACAAATTATCGACTTAATGTGCGATAGAAGAATCGTTTAATTCGTCGTTAGGCAGTTGGCCCGCAGACGGTGAGGAAAATACTTACTATTTTCTTGCTCATGGAAATTCCAATAGTTATACACTCCATGTTAATAAAAGAGATGTTTCAACTAGTTTATCGTTGGACATTCACACGAGGAATCGTTTCACTGCTCGTAGTTTGTCTTTAATCGACAAAACATATGATAAAAGTACTACTCGCTCACCACTATGAAACCCTAAAACTCGCTTATAATCGAGCTTGCTAGCTTTTTTCCACATTCTAGCCCTACTTATCACACGTCCATCGTTGTCGGTTGAACAACTGCCTAATTATAGTGTAACATTACAAAACAAACATTTTAATCAACGATTGTAGACAATTGACGTGCCCCACGGTTTTATTTTAGTCTAGTCTATGCAAATGTTTATAATTCCCACGACTGTATCTATTTTATTATTTTTTGGTTTTTAGTACATTTATCTTAAACATTGCAATGTATGTATAACATAAAACCGTTTAACTTAAAAAGTTTTTTTACCTATTTTTATTAATACTAATAAAAACAAATTTATCGTGTCATGAGGCAATGAAAAATTGATTGTCCTGGTAAGTGAAAGACATACATTCAAATGTATGGTAGTTTACTCTGTTTTTTTAAGTTTTTAAAATTACTTTCCAAGAATAGTCGCGAGTTGGGTAGCATTTCCTGCCGACGAGAGAGTTTTTTATACCTTTCATGAGAATGAAATGGTATTATAACTTTGTGCCGAAAATCAAATCTTGAAAGTACTAGAAGGAGGCGTGACAGACCCATCAATATATATACCGATATAATCAGAATCATGAGCTGAGTCGTTTAAGCCATGTCCGTCTGTCCGTCCGTCCGTCCGTCTGTGTGAACGCAAACTAGTCCGTCAGTTTTTGAGATATTTGATTGAAATTTGGAACACGGGTGAGTTTTGATGCTCAATCGATCATTTGTCGGAATTGGCCGAATCGGACCACTATAACATATAGCTCCCATACAACCGATTGTTCAGATATACACATTTTGGGGTATAACTTCTCCCTTCTTACAGCTAAGAACACGAAACTTTGGAGTATTTGTACCCATATCGACCCTAACAAGGTTACCGAAAATTGTCAAGATCGGACCACTATAACATATAGCTGCCATACAACCGATTGTTCAGATATACACGTTTTGGTATATAACTTCCCCATTTAAACAGCTAAGGACATGAAATTTTGAAGTATTTGTACACATGTTGGCCTAAACAAGGTTACCGAAAATTGTCAAGATCGGACCACTATAACATATATCTCCCATACAACCGATTGTTCAGATATGTACATTTTGGGATATAACTTCTCCATTTTAACAGATAATGACATGAAACTTTAAAGTACTCGTACCCATATCGGCCCAAATAGAGTTACCGAAAATTGTCAAGATCGCACCACTATAACATATAGCTGCCATACAACCGATTGTTCAGATATGTACATTTTGGTATATAACTTCCCCATTTAAACAGCTAAGGACATGAAATTTTGAAGTATTTGTACACATGTTGGCCTAAACAAGGTTACCGAAAATTGTCAAGATCGGACCACTATAACATATATCTCCCATACAACCGATTGTTCAGATATGTACATTTTGGGATATAACTTCTCCATTTTAACAGATAATGACATGAAACTTTAAAGTACTCGTACCCATATCGGCCCAAATAGAGTTACCGAAAATTGTCAAGATCGGACCACTATAACATATAGCTGCCATACAACCGATTGTTCAGATATACACATTTTGGTGTATAACTTCCCCATTTAAACAGCTAAGGACATGAAATTTTGAACCATTTGTACACATGTTGGCCTAAACAAGGTCACCGAAAATTGTCAAGATCAGACCACTATAACATATAGCTCCCATACAACCGATTGTTCAGATATACACATTTTGTCGTATAACTCCTCCATTTAAATAGCCCAGACACCATTTCTTCTAATAAATCGTTCCATAAATAACCCACCAAATTGAAATTATAAATTATACTAAATCAGGCTATGTACATACATACATAGGTAGCTTTTCATTTCCCCACTCATGAAAGGTATGAAGTCTTCGATACGGCCGAAGACAGCCGCGCTCTTACTTGTTATTATTAGAAAATGAGCCCATTTGAATCGTGAAGGGGACTCCGAAAGGGCTCGAATATGATCATTGATTTCATACGCACAGAGCCAAAAAGTTCACCTACAATCAAAGCGACTGCCACCTAAAAAAGCTATTTGGCCGAGGAGAGGGAGAGGGGACAAAATTGAAGAAACTTTTGCTAGAAATTCTTCTGGATTTTAGCTTGAATTTCTTCTTAAATTTATTTAAAAGGATATCGTCTGAAAACGAGGAGATAACTTCTTGTTTATTAATTTTTTATGTCATTTTGTAAAAAAAATTAAATTGTTAGAAGAAATCTGCTTGTTTTTAGGAGAAAATTTTTATAAAGCAAATCAATAAGGACATCCTCTAATTTTTACTTGAACCTTTTTGAATCTATTAAAAAGGAAAACTTTTTATTTTTAAAAGAGCCCTTATTAATTCAAATTTTGCTTTAAACGTCTTAACATACGTACATACATACATATGTACATATATACTCGTACATACTTGAAGTATGCATAACAGTTATTGCATCAGCCACGTTTTATGCGTGCAATTACATGTTCAAGAAATTAAAAGGGAGAACTTTTTATTTTTAAAAGAGCTCTTATGTATTTCCTCCGTTCGTCAATTTCACTACGGCTTTGCACATTTCTACAATTCTCAAACGATTAATGAAGCACTTGGTATAAAGAGTTTATTATGTCCATCTGCACTTATATGAAATGAAATTTTGCCCTTTGTCTGAATAAGTCCTAGGAAAATACTAGTTGACTAATTATGTTTTCCGATGAAAATCAAGATTCTCTTCTTAATAATATTAAACAGGGTTTCTTCTTAATTTTACAGGTTATCTGCTAAATTTATGTGAAAAGGTTTCCATATTTATTCTAGGAGTCATCTTCTAAATTTTATTTAATAGGTTTTCACCTTAGTTTTATAGGTTATCTCTTAAATTTTACTTAAAATGATTTCATCTAAAATCCACGGGTCATCTTCTTAATTATATTGAAAAGGTTTTCATATTAGTTTTACAGATTATCTACTTAGTTTTATTAAAATGAAATATCCAGTAATAATAAGACGGGCATCTTATTGGAGAGAAAGCATAGAGAAATCCGCTAAACTTTGTTCTAATTTATAGGGCATTTTAGGTGGTATTTTGGCTCTGTGCGATGAATGGGGAAGTTCGACCGAAATACATATTAGGTTTACTCTTGAGTCTTGACACTTTGAACAGATATACATATGTACGTATATACTAGGGATTCCAATCCCGGGTAAGGATTAAAATTTTTGATTTTTTTTTAATAATTAAATTTTTTTGTATTGAAGTACGCGTTGTAAGGAAACGTACGTTAGGTATTTTTAAAGCTTTTAGCTTGTGGCAAAATTCATTCGATAATTTCTATTTCCTGATTTTTGGTCATTTATAGGGCATGGAAATTTATGCAAATACATGTTTTTCTTAGATTTAGGTAGAGCAAAATAAATAAACAATCTTTGCGAATCGTGAAATTGTCTTAAAAATGGCATTCAAATGTTTTTGCATATTTTGCATATTTTGGTCATATATGCATATTTTTACATATTTTGCGTTGTTTGCATTTTTTTATTACATATTTCGCATTATATTGCCTATTTTTGTAATTTGCTAGTTGACAGTTTTATACAAACGAAATTCATGCATAACAGTCATCTGACGACGAATAGAGTTTCGTGTGAACACGGCTATTATTAGTAAATTCGATACGGTGCATACCTGTCGACAAAGAGCCGTTTTCAAACATGCTCCTATTACCTCTGTGGATTTAGAACGTTCGTTTTCTATGTTTAAGAGCTTTTTTCGACCGAATCGGCAAATTTTTCTTTTTGAGAATATGAAAAAAATATTTCATTGTGTACGCTAATGAATCGTTAAATAAGGATTAACCTTTACAAATTATGAAATGTTCAAGACTGAATTTACGTACATATCTATAAAAACATACATACATATGTATAAACGTACAACGTAAGAGCAAAATTGAATTAAAAAATATTTGTACCTAATTTATTTAACTATTAGCCGCTTTCGATTCACAATTTCTCTGCTGGCTATAAATTTCCCTCTGCCAAATTTATATGTGAATGATAGCGAGCAGAGGGAAATTTTTATCGACCAGTTAGCGAGTATGGCTACTACTCATTATGAGTTCAAACATTTTTGTTCGATCCGACCTCGCTTGTCTGATGGCGAATCGAAAGCGCCAATTGTAACTTCAATAAACATGAATTAATGCATTTTTTTTTTATTTTTCATGCATATTTCTCAGTTTTTGTTGCATTTTTTATGCGCATATTTTTTATTTTTTAGTACATAAAATTCCATGCCCTAGTCATTTATTTCTCAAATGTTTTTTGGAATTTTCCCACATGGAAAGTAAATAATGGAAGAAAATGGAAACAAAATTTTAATTAGACTTGTTAGTCTTACAACACTGTACTAAAATTAAATACGCAGCTGCATACTCGGAATTCATATCAAAATTTTGCCTCCGATGTTTATCTATTCAGAAGTTGCATTAATTTTCTGAATTTTTCGGCAAGCTTGGAAATATCAATAATTTTTCTTTGCACTTTAAAGTTGTAGCGTTCCTCGAAATATATATTTCCTTTTTTCAACCCCAAATGTGGGAAAATAATACTGGTCGAAAAATTTTTGTAATAGAAATAAAATTCTACGTTTCAAAAGGATTTCGGTGTAGTTTTTGAGACATTCATGTCCAAAAAGGCGAAAAACGCAGTTTGTGGCCATATTCACTCCTCAATATTTTTAAAACTACTCACTTTCATTAAAAACTCATTACATCTATTGAAGGCACGATCATTTCTTTTGAAGACAACGTAGATATCCGAATAAGATACCCGAAAAAGGAAAGCGCTGTTTTCAAGAGAAATGATCGTTCTTTCAATAGCTGCAATCATCTTTTAATGAAAGTAAATAATTTAACAGATTGAGCAGTGAATATAGCAAAAAATCGCATTTTTCATCTCTTTGGACACGAATATCTCAAAACCTACACGCATTACCGAAAATCCGACTTCAAATTCAGAATCAGCGCACCGAAATCCTTTAGAAAAGTAGAATTTTATTTGAGTTAGAAAATTTTTTGGAAATATTGTCGGCCTGTGTAATTAAAGTCCAAATCCCGGGATAAATCCCGGGATCCCGGGATTTTAAAAATAAATCCCGAAAATCCCGGGATCGTAAAAATCGGAAAAATTGGAATCCCTAGTATATACATATGTATGTATGTATGTTCTCATTCTCAAGCATTGTAAATCACTAGGGATAATATTTAATTTAAACATTTTATTGTGAAACGCACAAGGTCTCTGCAATAAGAAATAAAGCCATACGTAATTACTAGGGCAACCAAAAATATGCTTCAAAAAAATTAAAACATGCCACAACAAAGGCAAAATATGCCAAAAAAATATGATATATACATAAATCAAAAATATGCCCCAGAAAATTGCAAAAATGCACAAGACATCGGAAGTGCGTTTCTGTAACAAATTCGGGAAAATTTTCGTTAAATTGACGCCACAGTAATATGTTCCATACTTTTTCACCACCTAAAATATGGTTCGGCGTCTGTTAGAAATAAAATAATATAATCTCTATTGAAGCCTTCTCCCAAAAGTTTTACAGATTCATCAAAAAGCCGAGCAATTGTTTTTTGATTTGCAGCTGCCAATACTGCAACGTTCAAAAGAAACTTTTGCTTAGATATATCAAAGTTTTCATGTAAAATTCCGACTATAACATTTGCCACATATCTAGCTGCAGAATCTGTAGTTTCATCAATCGCAATCCAAATAAAGTGGTCTTTTAGTAGCGATTGTATCTTTTCCATATTATTGCTATATAGTTGCTTAACATAAGTAGTTCGAAGGCTTGTCTCATATGGTATTTTCTGGGAAACCCATTTTTCAAAAAACTGCACTAGATTTATGTTACGTATTTTATATAAGGGTATGTCTGCACATACAAATGCTTTACACAAATCCTTTGCGAATTCGACATATGACGGTGTCAAGCTATTCGCTACAAAATTTTGTGATTGTGGCAAATTTAGTGATCGTTTGAGTTTGATGTGCTTTTCGCTCTGCTTTACAAGAAATGTTTTCTTGAATAATACGGTCTTGCTGTATCAGAATCAGAAAAAATATGACATTGCATATATTTTGTTGCCCTAGTAATTACATATATATGTACATAAGAATGTACATACACATCTATATATATAAGGATGAAAGTTTGTTTGTTTGTTTGTTTGTTTGTTTGTATGTTTGTTCCCTATGGACGCCGAAACTACCGGGCCGATCACATTCAAATTTTGACACAATGATCACCTGGTATTAGATTGAAATTATGACCACATTTAATTCTGGTATCTCAACCCCTTCCCGAGATATAGGCCAAAATATGGACCCAGATTCCTCCGAAATATTTTTCTGCATTATTGGTATCAAATTAAATATATCAATCAGAGCTTCAATAGAGAGTTCATTCCGTTCCAATTTTCCAGTCGGTTCTCTAGATAGAGACCAAAACGTGGACCCGGATGGCCCCAAATATTTTTTCGTAATATTGGTATCAAATTAAAGGTGCTGATCAGGGTATCCATATATATTTTACACTATACGGATATCTCAATCGGTTCCCGGGATTGAGGCCAAAACATGGACCTAAATAGCCCCCGAAATATTTTTGACCATTATTGGTATCAAATTAAATGTATCAATCAAGGCTTCAATAGAGAGTTCATTCCATTCCAATTTTCCAGTCGGTTCTCTAGATAGAGACCAGAATGTGGACCCGGATGACCCCAAATATTTTTTCGTAATATTGGTATCAAATTAAAGGTATCAATCAGAGCTTCAATAGGGAGTTCATTCCATTCCAATTTTCCAGTCGGTTATCCGAAATATATTAGTAATCATGATGTACACCGATATGTGCACCGGATCGCCATGGAAAGTTGTTGATAAGGAACGTGAGACGGGGAGAGAGAGAGAGAGTAGTATAAGAGGAGGAAGAGATAGGGGGAACGGGAAATGCTGACTGGTGGGGAGACCGATAGGGAAGGGAGTGGCATAGAGTGATTTGTCGCAGCGAAGTGGACGGGTATTTGCTAGTACATAAATAAAATAAAACCATCTGAATTTTCTAATTATCAATAATCAAAAGTTTTCCGTTCATTAAATCAGGTACATATCTACGTACATATGTACATATGTATGTATCTCTTTATATACATATATGTATATGTATGTATATTATAAATATGTATGTACATACATACCTACCCTCGATATATGTAAGTATTAAAGCAAAATAAGGTCGTTGCCTTGAGATTTGCTTTGTAAACTCAATAGAACTATAAAGTTTTATTTAAAAGTTCATTGAACTGTTGTAGTAATTTCATAAACTTCTTTGAGATAAATAAAAAAAAAATACATATTACAACAATGAGGAAAAAAAATCAGTGCATTTGGTTTTAAAAATAGCTAACAAACCGTAATAAACTTAAAAGTTACGTAGCGGCAGCGGAATTTTACATTGAATTCGGTTGTTGCACTACGCCGCGACGACGACGGTGACGCCAACAGCGCATTGCCAACAGCAACAAAACAACAACAACAAGAACAACAGCATTAGCAAGCAGCAGCAGCAACAATAATAATAAACATAGCTATAACCTGGCTAATACATGTATATATGTGTGTTTGTGTATAAATAGACGTAAATAGAAAAAAAAATCAGTGGACTGCAGTGAACGTGCAAATTTTATTCATCGACTGACGTTTAAAGTGACTGGTTTACGTTGTAAAAAAGTTCGCTTATTCGATCTGAAAGTCTCCACAGTTTCTTTCCACCTAACCACTTTCGGTGCGCTCCAAAGTAGGAGCGTAAAATCTCTCCCAAAATAATCCACCGACGGAATTATCCAAACATGGAGTGAAAAGGAGTTCGAAAGAGCTTCCCAGGGAAGTCTTTGATGATGATGTTTTTTTTTTGTAGGTACTCAGTTTGAAAATTTAATTTTGTAAGTTAATAGTTTGTAAGATGAAAATGCCAAAACGGAGCTTTTCCTGACGCTATAACTATTTAAAGGAGTATTTATTGGTTATCTAAAGGAGTCTTCTGGGACTCCTAATTCAATGGCCCTTATGCATAAAAACTGAGCTCTTTCTCCAGTAGACTCAACTCAAACTTAATCTCGAGAAATAACCAAATACTTTACATTTTTTGGGTGGCGTTTTATTATTTTTTAATTTTTTATGAGATCAACCTATATTGTTCAGTAAAATCAAGCAATTTTAATAAAATCCACATTTACGAAAAAATGAGTAGGAGCTATAGCTCGATTTTTATGCATTAGGCCCAAAGTCAACGTCAATGCAGTTCTCTGGTATACATATATACATATGTGTGTAAGTACATTAGGCCGTCTCGCCTTATATGGAGAAAAAAGTGATTCGTACGCCTGGTTAGAAACCCTAAATCCGTAAACAGCTGACACTTGTGAAGGCAGATATAAGAAGGTAGGCGCATAGGCGAATTCAGAAACTGTTTATTTATTTACAAAAGTTAGAGATAATGTCAAAATCAAAGCGAAGTCACATCATGGCCAATAGTAATGGTCGGGTCCCAAGCGAATTCAGATTTAACCAAGGAGAAATATTATTTTAACATTACAATCTACCAATTACAATAACAAAATACATGGTAAATTTCTGAATTCGCCAATGCGCTTTTCTTCCTATATCTGTATCAGCTGTTTACGGTTTTATGGTTTTACGACACCACTAACAGCTCACATGAATAGCGATAAAGTTACGATAACGACGGACTATTTTTTTGGTCCATATAAAGCGAGACGGCTTAATATGCATATATGTATATGTTTGTACATACCCTGCAGGGAACTCAGTAACTAGTGAGCAAAATATTAGTTCAAACAAAAAAATAAGAAAAAAAATATACGCCTCGACACCGACAGGATTCGAACCCGCGCTCGCCAAATTGATTGTCACACGCGTTAGCCAGTCGGCCATCGCGCCACTTGCATGAAGTGTGTCAAATGCTGCACTTAAGCGCCAGATGTAAAACTGTAGGATTTGTAGGTACTTGTAGCTAGTTCAGAACTATCGAAATTGTGCCAATAAACGAACTACTGCAAACTGTAGAATTTAGTACTAGTTCGGAAATATCGAAAATGTAGTACAGAGAGTGACAATTGAAACCGCCTAGGACATCACTGTGTTAAATTCGCTAGTTGATAACATGCAAAATATATTTAGCTCGCACTAGTAGTGGCGAAAAATGCACTAGAAACGACCTAGTTCGGAACTAGAGATTTTCCCTACAGGGTATACATGCAAGCAATGTTTGGTTACCACAGATGCCGTATGGTTGCCGATGCTGCCAACGCCGCTAAAGTTTCGGTGCACAGTCGCCTCATTCTGTGGCTTCTGCTTGTTTTGAGGTATTTAGGTCACAGCAGCAGCAGCAGCTGCGCGTGGCAGCAACACAGCGACAGCGTGTGCAATCGCACAGTTACAAATGCGTTTTTTATGGTTTTTATGCGCATATAACTTTGTATGTAGGTATGTGCGCTTGTGCATTCATATTTCACCTGCTCTGCAGCGTGTGTATCGACTTGTGTTGTGCTCTTATTCGTTGGCATTTAATTTATGCATGCATACATATGTACATATATACATTTGTATATGTATCAAGCATAGCAACACCAATACTGTTGCAGGCAAATACTACAGCAACAGCTACAACAACAATCATTGCTTAGCAGCATCACCAACAAAATCATTAAAGCTTCAGCATCTTTTTTTTTTAGCGTTTTTCTAAATCTTTTCACACGCATTTCAGTGCAGCGCATGAGTTCGTTTTATTTAATTTCAATTTTTTTGTTGCTTTTTTGTTTTGGGGCGTAAGTGTGTGAGCTTTGGCTTTCATGTATTCCCATCAAATGACCTACATACTTTTTGTCATCTGGTTTGTTTTTTGTTTGTTTTTTAGAATATTTCATCGTAAATTATTTTAAGCTTGACATCGCACCCCCCAGTGCACAGCCTTTGCACTCTCCAAAAGTGGAGAAAAAGCATTGAGCTCGCCCCGATTTCTCTGAAAAGCGGCAGATATAAGAAAATTTAAAATGTTGAAAGTACATATTGCCATACCCCGGCTGAGGTAGTGGGCGGAGAGTTAGCGATGATAAAGTTGAATTAATTTTGATGAAATTTCATTAATAAAAGCGGTAGAAGTTGAATTTTTTTTTTAATTTTAAGAGCTTTAACAATAAAGTTCATTGGGACTTATTTAAGGGGTTTTACCATTTAGAAATTGTTTCTTCACCTTTTCTCTGATTTAGAAAGACACAATTATACTTTAGATTAATCAATTGGATTTTAGGTAAGTCAACTAAATTTTAGAAAGAGTCAATTAGGTTTTTGATTAGTCAATTGGATTTTATGTCAATTAACTGAATTTCAGAAAGAATCAATTGGATTCATGATTAGTCAATTTGATTTCAGATTTGCCAATTGATTTTTAGATGATCAATTTGGTTATAGGTTAGTCAAATGGATTTTACAAAGAAGATTAGTAAATTAGATTTCAGATTAGCCAATTGGTTTTTAGAGAAAGTCAATTTGATAATAGATTTGTCAATTTAATTTTACAATGAATGAATTGGATTCCAGACTAGTCATTTTAATTTTTGAAAAAAATAATTAATTTGAGTTTAGATTAGTTAATTAGATTTCAGAAAGAATAAATTGAATTCAAGATTAATCAAATGAATTTTTTGAAAAAAAAATAATGCTAGTTTAGATTAGTCAATTGGATTTTACAAAGAAGATTTGTCAATTTGATTTCAGATTAGTCAATTGATTTTTAGAAAGAGTCAATTAGATTATGGATTAGTCAATTGGATTTTAGAAAGAAGCAATCGGATTCAAGATTACTCAATTGAATTTTTGGAATAAAGAATTAATTCTAGTTTTGATTAGTCAATTCGATATTATTTCAGATTAGTCAATGGATTTCTAGAAAGAGTCAACTGGATTATAGATTAGTCAATTGGATTTTAGAAGGAACTAGAGGTTACCCGCGGGTTTCACACCACGTGCTTTTAAAAATATTAGCATATTGAGTTAGTCCAAAAAAGTTACATAGAAAAATATCATTCTTGACGTCAAAGATAGTTTTCTTATTTTTTTTGTCCGTTGAGTACGTAATTATCTCATATGCCCAACACCAATTTTCAGTACCCTACTATAAATATTTCAAGAGATTTTCGCTGTAAAAATTTCAGTCTGTATTGGAAGTGCCCATCCCTGCTTTACCAAGACCTAGCGTTTTTACCCGTTTAATACATAGTTATCTCACATACCCTCACACCAGTTTTCAGTACCCTACTACAAATATTTCCAGAGATATTCGCTGTGAAAATTTCAGTTTGTATGCGAGGTACCCATCCCTGCTTTACCAAGACCTAGTGTTTTTCCCGTTTAATATATAGTTATCTCACATGCCCTCACACCATTTTTCAGAACCCTACTACAAATATTTCCAGATATTCGCTGTGAAAGTTTCAGTTTGTATGGGAGGTGCCCATCCCTGCTTTACCAAGACCTAGCGTTTTTACCCGTTTAATACATAGTTATATCACATGCTCTCACACCAGTTTTCAGTACCCTACTACAAATATTTCCAGAGATATTCGCTGTGAAAGTTTCAGTTTGTATGGGAGGTGCCCATCCCTGCTTTACTAAGACCTAGCGTTTTTACCCGTTTAATACATAGTTATCTCACATGCCCTCACACCAATTTTCAGTACCCTACTACAAATATTTCCAGAGATATTCGATGTGAAAATTTCAGTTTGTATGGGAGGTGCCCATCCCTGCTTTACCAAGACCTAGAATTTTTACCCGTTTAATACATAGTTATCTCACATGCCCACACACCAGTTTTCAGTACCCTACTACAAATATTTCCAGAGATATTCGCTGTGAAAGTTTCAGTTTGTATGGGAGGTGCCCATCCCTGCTTTACTAAGACCTAGCGTTTTTACCCGTTTAATACATAGTTATATCACATGCTCTCACACCAGTTTTCAGTACCCTACTACAAATATTTCCAGAGATATTCGCTGTGAAAGTTTCAGTTTGTATGGGAGGTGCCCATCCCTGCTTTACTAAGACCTAACGTTTTTACCCGTTTAATACATAGTTATCTCACATGCCCTCACACCAATTTTCAGTACCCTACTACAAATATTTCCAGAGATATTCGATGTGAAATTTTCAGTTTGTATGGGAGGTGCCCATCCCTGCTTTACCAAGACCTAGAATTTTTACCCGTTTAATACATAGTTATCTCACATGCCCTCACACCAGTTTTCAGTACCCTACGACCAATATTTCCAGAGATATTCGCTGTGAAAGTTTCAGTTTGTATGGGAGGTGCCCATCCCTTCTTTACTAAGACCTAGCGTTTTTACCCGTTTAATACATAGTTATCTCACATGCCCTCACACCAGTTTTCAGTACCCTACGACCAATATTTCCAGAGATATTCGCTGTGAAAGTTTCAGTTTGTATGGGAGGTGCCCATCCCTTCTTTACTAAGACCTAGCGTTTTTACCCGTTTAATACATAGTTATCTCACATGCCCTCACACCAATTCTCAGTACCCTACTACAAATATTTCCAGAGATATTCGATGTGAAAATTTCAGTTTGTATGGGAGGTG
This sequence comes from Urophora cardui, assembly GCA_960531455.1. NCBI lineage: Eukaryota > Metazoa > Arthropoda > Insecta > Diptera > Tephritidae > Urophora > Urophora cardui. Next base: position 16,811,302 of record OY482673.1, read on the forward strand.
CCCATCCCTGCTTTACCAAGACCTAGAATTTTTACCCGTTTAATACATAGTTATCTCACATGCCCTCACACCAGTTTTCAGTACCCTACGACCAATATTTCCAGAGATATTCGCTGTGAAAGTTTCAGTTTGTATGGGAGGTGCCCATCCCTGCTTTACTAAGACCTAGCGTTTTTACCCGTTTAATACATAGTTATCTCACATGCCCTCACACCAATTCTCAGTACCCTACTACAAATATTTCCAGAGATATTCGATGTGAAAATTTCAGTTTGTATGGGAGGTGCCCATCCCTGCTTTACCAAGAACTAGCGTTTTTACCCGTTTAACACATAGTTATCTCACATGCTCTCACACCAGTTTTCAGTACCCTACTACAAATATTTCCAGAGATATTCGCTGTGAAAGTTTCAGTTTGTATGCGAGGTGCCCATCCCTGCTTTACCAAGACCTAGTGTTTTTCCCGTTTAATATATAGTTATCTCATATGCCCTCACACCAGTTTTCAGTACCCTACGACCAATATTTCCAGAGATATTCGCTGTGAAAGTTTCAGTTTGTATGGGAGGTGCCCATCCCTGCTTTACCAAGACCTAGTGTTTTTCCCGTTTAATACATAGTTATCTCATATGCCCTCACACCAGTTTTCAGTACACTACTACAAATATTTCCAGAGATATTCGATGTGAAAGTTTCAGTTTATATGGGAGGAGAGTGCCCATCCCTGCTTTACCAAGACCTAGAATTTTTACCCGTTTAATACATAGTTATCTCACATGCCCTCACACCAATTTTCAATACCCTACTACAAATATTTCCAGAGATATTCGATGTGAAAATTTCAGTTTGTATGGGAGGTGCCCATCCCTGCTTCACCAAGACCTAGCAGTTTTACCCGTTTAATACATAGTTATCTCACATGCCCTCACACCAATTTTCAGTACCCTACTACAAATATTTCCAGAGATATTCGATGTGAAAATTTCAGTTTGTATGGGAGGTGCCCATCCTTGCTTTACCAAGACCTAGAATTTTTACCCGTTTAATACATAGTTATCTCACATGCCCTCACACCAGTTTTCAGTACCCTACGACCAATATTTCCAGAGATATTCGCTGTGAAAGTTTCAGTTTGTATGGGAGGTGCCCATCCCTGCTTTATTAAGACCTAGCGTTTTTACCCGTTTAATACATAGTTATATCACATGCTCTCACACCAGTTTTCAGTACCCTACTACAAATATTTCCAGAGATATTCGCTGTGAAAGTTTCAGTTTGTATGGGAGGTGCCCATCCCTGCTTTACTAAGACCTAGCGTTTTTACCCGTTTAATACATAGTTATCTCACATGCCCTCACACCAATTTTCAATACCCTACTACAAATATTTCCAGAGATATTCGATGTGAAAATTTCAGTTTGTATGGGAGGTGCCCATCCCTGCTTCACCAAGACCTAGCAGTTTTACCCGTTTAATACATAGTTATCTCACATGCCCTCACACCAATTTTCAGTACCCTACTACAAATATTTCCAGAGATATTCGATGTGAAAATTTCAGTTTGTATGGGAGGTGCCCATCCCTGCTTTACCAAGACCTAGTGTTTTTCCCGTTTAATACATAGTTATCTCATATGCCCTCACACCAGTTTTCAGTACACTACTACAAATATTTCCAGAGATATTCGATGTGAAAGTTTCAGTTTATATGGGAGGAGAGTGCCCATCCCTGCTTTACCAAGACCTAGAATTTTTACCCGTTTAATACATAGTTATCTCACATGCCCTCACACCAATTTTCAATACCCTACTACAAATATTTCCAGAGATATTCGATGTGAAAATTTCAGTTTGTATGGGAGGTGCCCATCCCTGCTTCACCAAGACCTAGCAGTTTTACCCGTTTAATACATAGTTATCTCACATGCCCTCACACCAATTTTCAGTACCCTACTACAAATATTTCCAGAGATATTCGATGTGAAAATTTCAGTTTGTATGGGAGGTGCCCATCCCTGCTTCACCAAGACCTAGCAGTTTTACCCGTTTAATACATAGTTATCTCACATGCCCTCACACCAATTTTCAGTACCCTACTACAAATATTTCCAGAGATATTCGATGTGAAAATTTCAGTTTGTATGGGAGGTGCCCATCCTTGCTTTACCAAGACCTAGAATTTTTACCCGTTTAATACATAGTTATCTCACATGCCCTCACACCAGTTTTCAGTACCCTACTACAAATATTTCCAGAGATATTCGCTGTGAAAGTTTCAGTTTGTATGGGAGGTGCCCATCCCTGCTTTACTAAGACCTAGCGTTTTTACCCGTTTAATACATAGTTATCTCACATGCCCTCACACCAATTCTCAGTACCCTACTACAAATATTTCCAGAGATATTCGATGTGAAAATTTCAGTTTGTATGGGAGGTGCCCATCCCTGCTTTACCAAGAACTAGCGTTTTTACCCGTTTAACACATAGTTATCTGACATGCTCTCACACCAGTTTTCAGTACCCTACGACCAATATTTGTAGAGATATTCGCTGTGAAAGTTTCAATTTGTATGGGAGGTGCCCATCCCTGCTTTACCAAGACCTAGTGTTTTTCCCGTTTAATACATAGTTATCTCATATGCCCTCACACCAGTTTTCAGTACCCTACGACCAATATTTCCAGAGATATTCGCTGTGAAAGTTTCAGTTTGTATGGGAGGTGCCCATCCCTGCTTTACCAAGACCTAGTGTTTTTCCCGTTTAATACATAGTTATCTCATATGCCCTCACACCAGTTTTCAGTACCCTACTACAAATATTTCCAGAGATATTCGATGTGAAAGTTTCAGTTTATATGGGAGGAGAGTGCCCATCCCTGCTTTACCAAGACCTAAATTGTTTATCCGTTGAGTATATATTTTTGTATTATTCCTTCACAAAAATTTTCATTATTCTAGTACAAATATTTCAAGAGATATTACGAAAAAAAGGAAAATTTTGTATGGGAGGTGCCCATCCCTGACTTTTAATCAGATTAAAAATATGCCTATAGCAATTACCGGGTGAAAATACCTAGGTGTGCAAAGTTTCGTGAGGATCCGTTCAGCGGTTTTCTCGCCAATTGAGTTTAAACACAATTTCCATTTCACATTTATAATATAAGATTAAATTGATTTAAAATTAGTCAATTGGATTTTTGGAAAAATAAATAATTCGAGTTTAGATTAGTCAATTGGATTTTAGAAAGAATCAATTGGATTCCATATTAGTCAATTGCATTTTTGGAAAAGATTTAATTCAAGTTTAGATTAGTCGATTCGATTTTATTTCAGATTAATCAATTGATTTTTAGAAAGAGCCAATTGGATTCAAGATTAGTCAATTGGATTTTTGGAAAAAATAATTAATTCTACTTTAGATTAGTCAATTCGATTGTAGAAAAGTGTCTTTGATTTCAAATTAGCCAATTAATTTTCAGAAACATTCAATTGGACTCTAAAACAGTCCATTGAATTTTAGAGAGAATCAATTCGAGTTTAGATTCGGTTGACTAATCTAAACTCGACTGGATTTTAGAAAGAGAAAATTGCTGTTTTAACATTATATTTCGAAAAGCCTAATGACTTACTCTAAAATCTAAGTTCGAGCTAAAAAAATGGAAAAATCAAGCAAGATATGACATTCACAGTTTAATTCTTTGGTTAGAAGAACGCTGAGTCGCAGATATTTGTCATTCTTACTTCTGAAAGCTCTTAAAATTTTAGACTTGCAATTTTTGGGTCGTTCGACGTCGTCCAAAGCAGTAGAACCTACGAAGACAACTACTTAATAATAATAATAATATAATACAATGGCGCTATTATAACTCTGACGAGTTTTATGGCCGAGCTTCTCTCCCAATTCGAGGTGTGCTCCTTTTTGTTTTTCCTACTAATTGGGTGGACCTACAGTTTTATGCCGGCTCCGAACGGCGAATGCATTTTTTGTGAGAAGCTTTTTCATGGCAGAAATACTCTCGGAGGGTATGCCGCCCACTGCAGAGAGGTGACCGCTGCTCTTAAAAAACCCAATAATTGGATTTTTACTAATTAGAAAAATTTGTTTGGCTCGGACCGTGGTTTGAACCCGAGACCTCTGGCATAGCAGGCGAGCACTCTACCCACTGCACCACAGCGGCGCTGACAACTACTTAGTGAATGAATATGAAATAAGTTTTTGAGAGCACTATTTCAGAACGCCTTAACCCAATAACTATTCCAATTCATCAAATTAAAGAATGTAAAGCAATTTAAAAAAGCCTGCAGCAGAAACTTCTAAAATACCAAAATGAATATTGAACACGGTATTTCACAATTCTGAAAAAATAAAAAAAAAACTCAGAACAAAAAACAATAACAACTCGAAAAACAAAAAAATTGCAATCACACATCAAAATTAAACAACACTGACAAAATAATGAATTAACCAACGCCAGTAAGTGAGTGAGTAAGTGTTGCGGCGGATAAAGCGCTGGTCCATTTAACTGGGTCATGTCAAATTAAATTGTCTACACACAGCTCTCTGGTAGCTTTTAAGTGCAATACAAAAACAAAAGCAAACACACAAAAGAAGACCAAAAAATCTTTCATTGAACAAGAACAAAAAGGAAACCAACATTAATACATATTAAATCATATGAAAATACTAAAACAAAATGGCACTAAAAAATAAAACAGAAAGTAAAACAAAAATAAAAAAGAATATGAAAATTGAAAACAGAAAAACAAAACGGCTGGCGGCTATAAACGTCGACATCGTTAAATGCAATAGACCATGGATGAATCGAGACTAAACGCGTGCGCGCACTGCTCAACAGCCACAACTGCAACCACAACCGCAGCCGCAGCCGCAGCTGAGAGAACAATTCAAGTCTATGGAGCGAAGGTGCGAATGGGACCAGGTGGCTTCAGCGGCATCGGCGGCGGCTGCGGCGACGATGTTCGTACAATTTAGTGCAGTTAGACTAGCACGCAAGCGCTGAATGGATGGCCAATAGTCAACCGCAAGGTTTAAACTTGAGCAACATACATACAAACATACACACGAATGGCCGCCTGTGCGCTTGCGCTTTACCTCGACGCGCTGTCCGGTACATTGGCCTGTCGCTCGGCGCGCTTGAGTGCATGCAATCTAAAGGCAATTGTGCGCAATAAAAAAAATAATAACAAAAAATATCTACTAACAAGTAAGGAAGCCTAAGTTCGAGTGGAATCGAACATTAGATACTCAGCTGTATGTTTTCATAGTTTGTTTGCGTTTGATGGAAACACGGTGTACTTTATATAAAGCGAGTGCTGCATAAAGTGGGCGTAGCCACGCCCATTTTCAAAATTTTTATCAGTCATCCAACTAAGCATATGAGTATTATTCTTTGTGCAAAATTTCATTCCTTTTTGACTTCTAGTTATAAAGATGTCACGTTACAAATTCCCAAAGAGTGTTCCAGATATATCTTTCTTAAAAAGTAGGCGTGCTCATAAACCGATTTCAATAAATTTTTGCGTGGCTATTAACACATGTTATTAAAGTGTATAAACCAAGTTTCGTCATAATATCTCAATTATTTGTCGAGTTATAGGCTAAGAAATCACGTATATCCCTTTGTGTAAAAAGAGGCGGTGCCACGCCCATTTTCCAAAATTTTTCTATTTGTTGTTTCTGGTCTATTGTAGAAATCAAACCACAAAATTTCAATGAATTATCTTTACATTTGGCAAAGATATCGCTTAAAATGTTTTTATTAGGTCACTTTATAATACCCATATATAAAAGTGGGCGTGGTCGTCAACCGATTTCGCTAAAATTTTCAACATGTATTACCACAAGTAATAAAAGTGTACACACCAAGTTTAGTCATTATATATAAATTATTTGTCGAGTTATGGGCTCAGAAATCTCGTATATTCCTGTTTATAAAAAGAGGCGGTGCCACGCCCATTTGCCAAAATTTTTGTGTTTTTCGTTTTATGTCCGCAGTTGGACTCCTGCTATAAAATTTCAATGATATATCTTTATATTTGACAGAGATATCGCTTAAAATGTTTTTATTAGGTCACTTTATAAGAGCCATATATAAAAGTGGGCGTGGCCCTCAACCGATTTCGGAAATTTTTCGTCCAAATATTTGACTAAGTAAGTATATCACGCGTACCAAATTTCATCGATATATCTTCAACGGTTTCTGAGTTATGACATATAAAACTTGCAAGGTTTGACCCTTAATAAGTGGGCGTGGCACCGCCCATTTTCCAAAGTGTCATCAAATTTCTTCCTAGGGGCCTGAGCTCAACACGTGGATAAAATTTCATCGCTCCAGCTGTATTAGTGACTGAGATACCAAATTTCCGATTTTTTCTATATAGGAAAAGTGGGCGTGGTCATGGTCCGATTTCGCCCATTTTCAATACCAACCGTCCCAGTCTCGATACCAACCTGCATTTCAAATTTCATCAAAATATCTCAATTTTTGCGCGAGTTAGAGTGTTTACAGACGGACGGACAGACGGACAGACGGACGGACGGACAGACGGACGGACGGACAGACGGACGGACGGACAGACGGACGGACGGACGGACGGACCGACGGACATGGCTCAATCGATTTCTCTTTTCACCCTGATCATTTTGATATATATAAGTCTATATCTATCTCGATTATTTCACTCTGTTACAATCCACCGTTATGTGATTAAAACTATAATACTCTGTGTACTAGTACAGCTGAGTATAAAAAGGGTAAATAGTGACTAAAAGCTGTTAATGTTCGAGTGTGCTTTGAGGGGGAGCGAGAAGTGTGGAGATTTTTTAATGAATAAATTATCTGCTAAATGATATTATTATAAATTTTTTTCTCTCTTGATTTTTTACGCTTCTGCTTTAGTCGCAATTTGTTTTAGGTTACAGCTTGTGCCTGAGACGACTTTTTAAATGTGCTGTGATATTAAGTACTAGGCAAGAGATATATGTAATATATGTTAATAGATAATTTTATTTCATAGATATTTAATATACATATGTATGTATGTATGAGTACAAGTATAAGTTGATCTTACTTAATTTGCGCATAACTGGCTAAACGATTTTGATCGAGTCGAACAAAGCGCAACAGTCGTTTCTGCTCCCGTACTTAGTACAATTTGAATAATCATAATACTACCACACCATCCTAAATAAAATATCCAATACAATTAGAAACAAATCTTATCAAATTGACGTACATATGCCTATATGCCAAGATACTGAACACCATGAAGCACTTTAGAAGTTAAAAGTAAAAAGTCAAAAGAAAATGTAAAACAAAACTCGACTAAATCAAGCGACTAAATGAAAGTTAACGTCTGGTTACGATACATGCAGCATGTGGGTGTATTCAGTGGCGGATACTTCATACAAGCCTAAAAACTCGGCTTGACTAAATATTTTCGTTCATTCCATTTTACGAATTTCTTTAAATTATAAACATTACATTTACGCTTGAAATGTGTTTAGTACTTAATTTTTTATGTGCGTTAGTCCACCAACAACATTCAGGCATTTTTTGTTTGTACAGCCAATCACAGCAAAATTAGTGAGAATGCTTTCGGTTTCGGTTTCGGTTTCGGCTATATGCCATTTTCAATATCCTGTTTCGTTCTGAGAAACCGAGACTTATAACCAAATCAAACTTGACAAGGGATGACGAAAATACGTTCCAAAATACATCGCAATCCTACCCTGCCGGAAAAGCAATCAACAAAAAATTAATCATATACATATCTTCATATCGATTGTATATCAAAACTTAATTATTCTTCATCATCTTCATTTTCTCGATTTATTCCAATATATTCAGTTTCATATGGTATGAGTATAAACAACAAACCAAATATGCAAAATGAATTTAATCAATGTCAATAAGACTTTCAGTAAATAGTACGGCAAAGAAAAATACTAAATGGTTAAAGGCTATGCTTCATACATACGTAGGCTTGTGAAGCCAATATATGCTAGGACCGCCACTGGGTGTATTACGAATATGCATCCATATGTATTTGCATATCTGCAGATGCACAAAACTGTTAATGGTAACTGTTTTTTTTTTTTTTTTGGGATTCAGGCATCTCAAAGAAATAAAAAAAAATCACTTTAAAGTTCTTAAGACAAGAGCAAAAAAATAAAAGAATTGAACTGGAAAATTGTTTCCGCTGACGAAATATGAACAGTAATTTAATGTTCTTGTAAAATATATCTATATATGTGAGAATATACAGGGTAGCTGAGAAATATCCAATAAATCTTCTTCTATGAGCCAAGAACGTGTTATCACACAAACGAGGTCGAAAATGTCAGGGCTAAAATGCGCCTTAACTAAAATACTTCAGCGTTAGTCGATGCGGTTTACTGGCTCTTATTTAATCTCCATACTACGAGTGTCATATTATTAAGGCAGGGCACATCCAGTGGCATATTCTTATACATTGCATTTTATTTATGCTTAACGTATGTTATTCTCCCTATGAATCTAAATGCAGCATGATAAGCTTAAAATCTTTATATGTGTCTAAGCTTTCAGTAATATTAATATGCGGGGTTTGGCGAGTAGTATTTGTTTAATGTTGTGTAGGGTATTTGGAATAGTGATTTTTGGCTACAGGGTGTAGCATGGTTTTTGCCGGATATGGCTACCGGAAGTAGCATATTGTTTGTTAGGGTTTGTGGCTAAAATGAGCATCTTTTGTTTTGGTTACAGGGTGTTGTATATTCCCATTGGGTTTGTAGCATTTTTTGTTTAGGGGGGTTTGGGGCTGCGATGAGCACGTGCTTTGGCAAGATGGAGTATGGCTCGTTCCAGAGCAGTGGTGTACTTCGTGCGCCTGGCATAAGAGATGCGTTGCACCGCAGGGAGAAGCAACCAAAGTCGGAGACGGCCACTGCCTTTGCATGATGTATTTATTGGGATGAGGCAAGGCTCCTGGGCAAGACAATGAAGATTGTCACCCTGCCAAAAAGGGCATCCCATGGGTTAGGAATGCTGGGGGAAGACGTGTCCCTGGTTGGCGTTGATCCAACCAATGAGGCGTGCAGGGCTTTTAAAGAAGCCACCTCATCCCGAGTGCAAAAATGACTCTTATGGGAGGATTGTCACGTCCCGGGTTGGCGTATATCCAACCCATGAGGAGTGCAAGGCTTTAAAGGTAGCCACCTCATCCCGAGTGAACCCATACATAATTGTTCAGTGTCACATTTATGCTACTTAAGCAGAACATCGCTTGAAACGGTTGAGAATTGCTTGCATGCAAACAATGATCAACGCAGGAAAAGCTAATGCTTGCGCAGCATAAGTGTGTAAGCTGTGAGCTGCTTATACATAGTGTAAGTGCGTGTGTTCGCTCATACGTATAAGTGCGTAAGTCGCTTATACAATATGGTAGAAGAATAATTCAAAATTTATCTTCCGCCTAAAATGGTCATGTAAGAACTGGATAAGTCATATCAACTATAAGTGAAAATAAAAATGCGCTAGCAATTTCTAAAATATGAAGGCAATAGTATTCTTAAATTTTATAAACTCTCACCCTGCACATACATACATATATTTCAACAACGGTTTCAGTTATTGCACGTATTATTGCGGCACGCTGCGTTGAATGAATCGTTGTGCGTGTGTGCCATGTTTTGGATTGTGCCGTTGATGCAACAAATAAATGCATGCAACGAACGTGAGGCTTGCAACAAATTGCAACATTGCTTGTTTTGTACGTTTATTTCTTTATTATTTTGCATACATTTAATCAATTTGCCATGCATGTAAAATAACAAAAAAAGCACGTATAAAAATATAACTATAAATATGTACATATGTATGTATGTATATATGTAAGTATGCACTAGCTATTAAGCAACCAGCACACCAACTCAAGTGGCAACATGCATCATACTTCACATGCGTTTTAGAACTAACTTCTTTCCGACTCTATCTTGCTGTAGAGTTGCACGAAGCTTTGCACATACATACATATATGTATTTACAAATAAATACATACCTACCCAACAAGCATTCCTGTAAGCGTTTTTGAAAATAACTTAAAGTAAGCTTGCTACTACAAGTGTTTTGTAAGCATTTAAATTCTTAAGCTTACTTTGCATGTTTTCAAATAAATCTTTTGTAAACATTGAGAGCGCATGTTTATAAAACCGTTAATTTTAAAAGTGAAATGCAAGTGTTTGAAAAATAGCTTGAAGTAAGTTTACTAAAGAAGAGTTAAATAAGCTTTTACAATATTAAGCTTATTTTAAGCTTTTTTAAATAAACCTATTGTATGTGTTGAATAGTTGACGTAAGCAAAATTTTCCTATTAATAAAAATTAAATAAAATACGTGTGGATGCTCAATAGTTAATAGCGGAGAGTCCAATATACCGCGCGAAAACTCATTAGGTGAGCATTCAGTTTAATTGCTAATGAATTTGTACCTTCTATTAATCTCTTTTTTTTATAGCATCCCAATCTCTCATTGACTGTGCCGTAGCAAAAGTTGAGAAAAAAAACAAAGCCGTCCTTTTACGGATACTAAAAGAAGTAACAGCGCTAAGGGGAGAAGTAGGTGAGCTTAGGAAAGTCATGCCAGGAGGTTATCCAATCGTTTTGTACAAGGAACCATTTAGCAGACTAGAAAATTTCATATGAAAAAGAAATTTAGCAGGACGAGGAAAAGTTTCGTCAGCTGGTAAGTTTTATAAGTAAAAGATATATATGTATATATACTAGGCTGTATCAATTTTCTAAGCCATAGTATTGCTAGCAAATTCGGATTCTGCATTAAATTCTATGAAAAAAAGTTGTCTGGAGCATGCTCGAAATTGATTTTAGAGGCTTGTCTAGATGACTATTAGAATTTGATGCAAAATCCGAATTTGCTAAGAACTCTGTGGCTTATAATCAGCCCATAAAAATTGATACACCCTAATATGTAACATCATGCATTTAAGAAAATTAGGTTTGTAACTTTGGTTTGCATATTTTAATATGTTTCAGAAAATGGATTTCAAAGCTGCATCCTCTTCTGCGGCAAAATCGTTTGTAAAGCGAGCGTGGGGAAAAATAATGACGGATGCAATGGCTCAAAAATTTTCATGAAGAGGGACCGAAACTAAAATTTGCGCTCGCAGTCTAATTATTGGATTACCTATATGCCATAAGTACATATATAAAATCACTCAATAATAAACTATATATGTACATACACTGCATATTATGGCATATGAGCAAAATTTTGTGGTATTTTTACCCAAGCTTCAATAATAGATTCTATAAAATAAATATGTAATACAGAAAACTATATGCCATGGCGTATGAATACCATTTTCAGATAAAATGTTACTCATACGCCGTGACATACAGTTGTTTCGTATGTAATTTATTATCTATTATATTTAGGTAACAAAACGGAGGAACTTATATACTTTGGTTGCATATACTTACATACGTATATACATATGTACATACACACGTAATTCAAATTTGTCTTAAATTCTTTTCAGAAACGTTTGTACATGAGAACGGTGGGAATGAAACAGATTATGTAGCTGCTTCAAAAGCATTTTTCCAATTTGCCAACAATCGTATGAAGTTAAAATCTGATACACATGTTTTGTGTTTCATGTTTAATTTAGCTAATACATTTCTGATTTTATTGCTGTACTATTTTTAATATGTATGTATGTACTTACGTATGTAATTTGTATTAGTTTATATTTTTATGCTTATAAAAAACTTTCTCTTAAATATTTTTTATAAATTTATATTCGAACATTTACAACCAAGGTCTAATTTTATTTATAACACGCTAACTTTGAAGTCTTTTGTAAACAAAAAATCAACATTTTGTAAGCTTAATGTTTATAATTATAAGCTTAAAAAAAACTTTATTTAAGCTAATTTTGCTTGCTGGGTACATATAAATTTATATTTTCAACATTTAACCATTGCTGCACCTTTTCGCTAACCTCACGCCAAAGCCATTGGCCTGGTCATTGCTATAAACTTCCTAGACTTTATCCTTAATTTTTTTGGCTTTTCTTTTTTGCGCTACCTTTTACTTTACGCTTTACTCTTATTACCATTTTTACAGTTTTTTCTGGTGTTTTTTGTGTTTTTGTTTCTTTAAGTGTAGGCTTTTGAAAGCAAATGCGTTGCGATGGTTCATGAACCGCAAAAAACAGTCTCCGTTGCACGTACATACATACTTATGTATACAAGCAGTGAGCTTGTGTGGGCGGATGTTGCCACTCAAGCGTGCAGCCGTCGAAGGTGAAGTGATTAAACTAAGCTAACGAACTAAGTTCGAAATAAAAGCACAACGAAACTTCAAAAGATAATTATTTTTTATTTGATTTTGCAAATTAGTTTTTCTTTTATTTTTGTTTGGTGATAGGAAAACTTAGAGTGGACATTACGTGCTTCAGCACTTAGGAGGAATATATTTTAAGATAAAAGATATCTAAAAAAAATTAATGGATAAAAAGCTAAATGAGCTGAATTAAGTCAATAAATGTTTTATATTTTTTGTACATCAACAAAATCTTCTCAAACTTGGAATTCCAAGTACATACATAGCAAGAATTAAATTTTGCTGCTAACAAGAGAAATAATTGAGGCAAGTCAAACCTAGACAATATCTACATTATAGAATAAAAGTTCTGAAAACTTTGGGAGCTATGAAATAATGAACTATATCTAATACGACATTGATTAGTCAGTTTGGATAAAATCTTGCTACAACCAACCTTCCAGACCCAATGCAAATCAGTTTAAAAGGAACTTTAAGATTTTCTTTTAACAATTTGCATTTCCGAGCTTAAAATTTAGCTTGTGAAGAAACCTTATCGGAGCTTCGTTCTGTTCGTATGTGTATTCATTATGTATTTTTAAGCAAATATTGTCGTTACATAAAATTTATGTAAAATACCTACGCATTCTTGCAATTCGTCGGCCTTTTCTCTATCTTCAATGACTGCAGATATTCACTGGTATCATGCTTGGATGTGCACACTCTTGTGTGCATGTACCTAAATTGGTTATTACCACAGCATAGCACCCATAATTTTGTTAAATTGCCTTTGGTAATTGTATTAAGAGCAGTTTGAGTGATGTTAACGGATCTTGGAATATGTTCTTATTTATGTAAATTCATGCAGCTGTGGACATACATATTTATATGCAAATATGGAGTAAGTTTTAATAAATTCTTCAAGGAAATCGACAACGAGGCACTTTTCCATGTTTTCATTAAAAAAAAAAACACTGGTATGAAATTAGGTGTGGCCTTCAAGTGATCTCACAAATAACTCAGAGTATTTCTATCAAAGATGAGGCGGATTTTTATCACAAATTTCTTAAAATATAGCAAAATTTCCCAACAACAGCATTTGACCTACATAGGTAGGTATCGAATTTCTTCGAGTTAGGACAATCTCTGTATTTTGCGAAATATGATATGATACCAGATCCTATGAAGCGTGATGCCTATCAATCATTTTAAAATCGTTACAGAAGAACACCCTTATCCCTTTATTTTCTGTTCGATTTTATTCGTAGTTCTATTTCGATTTAATTCTATGCTCGTTGAGAGAATTTATTTTAACTAGTATCGCCCGTGCTCGAAATTCGACCATACAATTTATTTTTTCAACTTTGTATTGAATTACCAAGCTTAGTACTCAAAGTATTACAAAGTAAATAAAAAGCACCTCAAACAAAGTAAATACGAATTAAGTAAAATTGAAATAAAAAGAAAAATATTAAAATAAAAAAATTAAGTAATAAATAAATTAAAATGAAAAAGCATAACAGTGAGTAAAGTGAAATTAAAACACAATTTTTTATGAAAATAATTAAAAAGCACCTAAAATAAAATAAATACGAATTAAGTAAAATTGAAATAAAAAGAAAAATATATTAAAATAAAAAGAAATAAAATCATAAATAAATGAAAATAAAAAAGGCCTGATAGCGAATAAAGTGAAATTAAAACAAAAATTTAAATAAAAATAAGTATAAACCACACACACGGATATTATTTTATATATTTTTTTATTGGCATACTCTAAAGTACATAAGCGTGGCATCCATCGCGGAGATAAGCAACTCTTTCCAAATTCTAGTTGTACCGCAACACTGATTTGCCCTTTTGATCACGGTCCGACGCGAAATCATGGTTAAAATGAAAATTACTCAGTTGCTCTCAGTGTGCCTCCCGCTCTCTCTCCTTAATGGAAAAGCAATAGGAGATATTTGACCACGGTGATTTTGATCTGAGCGTAAACTTGGCCAACGCATATGAAAAAGAGAGAGCGCTTTTAAATTAAAGCGACTCTTCAACTGTGTTTACGATATTTGTAAATAGCTTCACGATATTTATTTCTCTTAACTAAAAACTTTATTTATTAATTAGAAACAAATTAAATAATTTATTGAAAAAATTATATGCCTATGCACTGCTCCTGACTCATACGAACATATCCATATCAATTTTATGTGGATATGAGTATGTTGAATGTGCTAAACAGCCTGGCAATTGTTTGTATGGAAAAAATGTTAGCCTATTAATATATAGATGTTCCTGTCAAAGTCAACGTGGGTCTCTTTGTGCCAGAATGCCATTTGAAAAGATGGTAATAATTTTCAGCAACATAAATTACCAGTAAAGTAATTTTGCGGTAACGCTCAGAATAGGATTGTAAGAGTGAAATTCAAATAATGTTAGATTTAATTGTTTTTAACAGAATATAATGTAACGACATTAGACAAATAATTTATTATATCGACCCCTTTGTGCGACTTTATCGTAACGGACAAAAGCAAATTTTACAGGAGAGCATTTTTTCGTTTTTTTACTACTTTTTATTGGAATTTTGAAACGAAATTAAACACGTGATTTGGTAATTAATTAATATACTGTACCTGATAATTTTTTTCATGAAAAAATTTGCAGTTTGCGGAAAAATCATAATTTTGTCCCTTACGATAATTTTCGCTCTAAATTTTTTATGAGTTTGTTTGAATAAATGTCCCTTACGATAATATTTAAAAAAGGGTTTGTATGACAAATACAAGTGTTTTATTCCATACTTTTGTGTTTTTAATGATGGAGTCATGGTAATATAGTGAGTAGTGTACTCGTCCTCCATTCTAAAGTATCCACGTTCGATTCCCGGCAGACCAGGGACCGATCTATTGGGAAAATTGGTTTTTATAATATGTAAGTTTGTTGGAAATTTGGTAAATTGGTAGATTATTTCCTGTATTGTGACGGAGCAATGGAACGAGTGTGGGGAGTAAGAGAAAGGGGAGAGGTAAATGAGCAGGGAGAAGGAGAGGTAAATGGAAATATAAAAATTTTACATTATTCCGATAAATCAATGGTTGGATAGAGCAACATCTGTCGGCGTTTCTAGTCTAAAATATAAAACTGCACATCGAACGTGAATCACCCAATCAGTAAATGTCAGAAAACCCTCCAAAAACAAATTACATTGCAGATTCCGTTTAAAGGCGACACAAGAACAGATAATACTATTGCTATTTTTTTCTAAATAATTAAGTATTTTTAATCGCTAGTTTTCATTATTTTCCATCCAAGTGGGGCATTCTCTTATTTCCATAAATTAGTAGTACCTGGGTGGTCGAGCTCAGACGTGATTCCTTTCCTTAGAAAGTATTCTATTTCACCATATAGAAATATACAAATATCTAATCAAGTAACTAAATGAGCCAAAAATGGATGTATAAAATTTCACTCAACTCAGTCAAACCGTTTTCGCGATAGTTTACAAAGGAATTAATAAAATTAGGTTATGTAGAAATTCCACTGAGCAATATTTTAATTGAAATACGTGTGAAGCTTGTGAGAAGCTTTTTCATGGCAGAAATACACTCGGAGGGTATGCCGCCCACTGCCGAGTGGTGACCGCTGCTCTTAAAAATACCCAATAATTGGATTTTTACTAATTAGAAAAATTTGTTTGGTGTTTTGCTCGGACTGGGGTTTGAACCCGAGACCTTTGGCACAGCAGACGAGCACTCTACCCACTGCACCACAGCGACCATAGGCATACTATCAGTAAAACGAATTTCCTCCAAATCCGTTCAGCCGTTCGCGAGATAGTAGTGGATATAGAAATATATAAATAAATTAATACTAGCTGGACCCGTGCGCATCTTGCGCAAAAAATAATAAAACATAGATGGCGCCAATCGATATAGTTTGTGCTGTCACGCTCATTTTAAAAAAAACTTATATTTATTTGCTTTTATGTCTACAGTGGAACTTATGGAACTTTCAATGAATTACTTATATGTTTGATAAACATATTGCATAAAATGTTTTTATTATACCTACATACATATATATATATAAGTAGTTATGTGTATTAAATTTGTTTATATATTTTACATATATTTTTATATATATGTATGTGGTCCCTGCCGACTTGGGTAATTTTTTTCCACACGTTTGCTTTGGCAAGCAAATCAGTGGTCCAAGCTTAATCGATTCATCTGCTATAGTTCCTGAGTTTTTACTTATAAATCTTTGAAAATTTGCCCCTCTTGGCCCATTTTTCAAAATTTCAGCATGTTTCCTCATAACGACATAACGTCATTTCATCACTCGGGCTTTATTAGTGACTGAATTATCATGTTTTACGTGTTTTTCGAAATACATCCATATGCCTTATTTTCAACCCCAACTTTCTCTGTTCCCATTAGAATCTGTGTACCAAATTTCATTTAAATATTTCTATTTTTGCGCAAGTTAGAGTGTGTACGGCCGGACGGACGGACATGGTTCAATCATTTTTTTCATCCTCATCGTTTTGATATATATATGTAAGTCCATATCTATCTCAATTATTTTATGGTCTTACGTACAACCGTTATGTGCTCAAAAGTATACATACATATACATACATATATTGTATGTACTACGTATAGCATATCCTATACTGAAAAGCCCCCATTTAGCGTAGGAATGAATACACGTGTTCGCCTAAAATAATATAATGTTTACATACAAACATACAGCTGAAACTTATAAAAGTGTTTTAAAATATACACGACTGTTAAAATGGAGCAACATCTGCATTTGAGATTTGAATTGATAGAATAAAATAATTCTGAAGGCATAGTTTTAGGCGCAAATTTTTTAGTTTAAATTTAAACATTTTATTTTTGCAAAATACTATTTAAAAAAAGTACCACGCCCAATAAAACACCGTTTCGCATGCACAGCTAATTAATACCTTTAAAACGATGCCTTACTTATTAATTTTGGTAAATTATGTGAGCAGAAAAAGGGATATTTATAAAACACCAATTAGAAATAATATATATATATATGATACATACAAGAACAACTCGTTTAAGGTTATAACTTATAAGATAATCCAAACATAATCATGGTACCATGGCTACATTACGCGTACAATCCCCTTCATATTCTATTTTAAATTTCAAAATAAATAATACATAAAATTACTTGCTAGCTATATTCAAAATATTTTTTATATGGGCGATACGATAAATTCGAGCTCAAGAAAAAAGTGTGGATTGTCCGTTACGATAAAAAATAAAGCCAATTTTTGGCACAACTATAAGGATTTCAGCTATAATATTTTACCAGGTGATGCGCTGACGGATGTAGATTAAATTTGCATCAAAAAAGTGAAATTTGAGAAAATGACCCTTACGATAAAATCGCGCAAAGGGGTCGATATTTACACACATACAATTTGACATTTGAGTAAAATAAAGACATCATAAAAAGAGCATAAAAAGCATACAATTAAATTGAAATTTATAGCACATATAGTATTAAGAAAAAAAAACAACAACAAATGGCTGGTGCTACTACAGTTATTTATAACATTAATGCTTTTGTTGTTTGATATCGATATTTTTATTTAAGTTCGCTTGCACGACATTGCCACTACATACATACATATCTAAATGATTTTCCTACGCGCCCACGCTGTCACCTTGTGACAATTGCAATTCGACTGCAATTTGACCCTTTTGCAGCGCCACCAAATAAACGTCGCAAATGAATATAAAAACCGTGAATAAACAAATGTATAAATTTACAATCTGCAACATGGATATAATATATATATTATAGACATTGATATACACACATAGACAGCAAGGCAACAGTCTGGCTGTCAGGGGAAAATGCTAGGCCACGAGTAATAATAAAATAATTTGAATAGGAAATATGAAATTGTAAGCGCTTGCGGCGACGATAGTTTAAACCGAATGCGCACAGCGTGACAAAATGTCACACAAGGGCAATAGGTGAGCTGTAATACATAATTTAACTACTATAGATAAATATAATATTCACAATAATAGTTATTATTCGTGTTATAGGTAGAAAATTATGGTTTTGTATTTGCATATTTTTTGGCACTTACAGTCACGGCTCATGCCCGCCGACAGGCATTTCTTGAAGCGACAATATTGACAACGATTACGATTCAAACGTATCACCAAACATTTACCATCACGCAAGCAACGATATTCAATTTGTTTTTGTATGCTGCGACGAAAGAAACCCTAAATGTTGGTTGAAGCGTAGATAAAATAAAAGTGCATTAAGATTTTGTATACGAATATTTATAATAAATATATATTATAATAAAAGGCATTCTTTTTTGTATACCAAACCTCTTTTTTGTTTGTTTGTGTGGTCTCACCTTACAACCCTCGCATGAGGTTACACCATAATGATAGCCGGACGCTTTGTCGCCACAAACTTTGCACGGCACAAATGATTTTGTAACGCTATTCGAATTGGAGTCCGCTATGGCAAATTGTTGATCTATGAAGAGAGAGAGAAAGAAAGAGAAAGAGAGATAATTTAAAAAAAGGTTTGAGATTATGGTTGTTGTTTGATGAGCGAATTTTGTTTGTAGTGGAAGATTACACAGAACAAAAAGTCTTATCTTTCCAACAAAAATGATCTGACTGGAAAGTCCATGTTTCTGATTAATTATTTGCTAAAATTTCCGTGAGAAGAGACTACTTGGTTGGTTGGTTGGTTAGACTAGCGAGTCCCAATGAATCTAATTAGCGTCGAAGCGCCGTTTAACTATCACGACTCGTGCTTAAAAACCAGAAGAAGAAGAATATATTAAAGAAGATCAATTCGGTAACAGGTCAGTCCGATGCGCTATATCCATCCCGTTGAGTTAAATTTTCTAAGAAGCCCCTCAGAACCTGACGTCCTTGATTTCCGAGAGGTTGTCGAAGAAAGGCTTGCCAAAGAATTTCATTCATTGCGAAGAACACTCACATAGCAGGTGCTCCGCTGTCTCCTCCGCTCCAGGAAGATTGTAGCTGCCGCATAGAGTGTTATGATCTAGGCCCAGTCGGGTCGCATGTGTACCAATAGCCCGATGTTCTGTGAACACCGCAGTTAAGTGGGATATGTCCCTCCTGACAATCCTTAGACAGGTCTGCAGATCTGCAACAGTTTCCATCTTGTTGTAGCCTCCTCAAAGCAGTGCCGACAGATTTGGCCCTTGATGAAACACAGGCACATGCAAGAACCTCTTACGCCTCTGCGACAGGAAGAGCCGAGCTTTGCCAGGCTAACTTATCAGCCATTTAATTTCCCTGAATATCGCGATGGCCCGGCACCCAAATCAGATATACGCTATGTCGACTTGCTAAGCCCATGAGCCACTCCCTACGCTGTCTAACTAGGCTTGATGATACCGCTACAGATCCCAGAGCCTTCAGAGCTGCCTGACTAAAATTCCTATTCTGTTTCCGACAATGGCACTGGCATCTCCCCAGCCCTTCCTAGATGGAAAGATAATCTTATAGTTTGTCTCGGAGAGTGTTATAGGACAGATATAATCTGTTTTCGTGTTGATTAGGCATATAACAAATGTTGACGAAAAATTTGGCATACCACCACGTGGTGGCAAATATTGTACAAGTAATGAATATCACTTTTTTAGGTGATTTCGGTTCAAAAACGTTCCTCGCACAGCTGTGTTATTATTATATTGAATCAGAATTTTCTGAAGAAAAATTAGTTTGGGGTGGGTGGGGCACTTTCCTTAGGTCCATTAAAAGGCGTTTGGAATAATAGGAAGATTATTAGTTAAATAAATATCTATTATTATGAAGTAAAACGTGTACACTGTACAAAACTTTTTGTTTTTTTTTTCAGAAGTTCTGATAAAAAAGTAATTTCGTTTTGCGCGGAAATTTTTTACAATTTCGCAAAAAAAAAATAATGGGGTTCATACTTGATATATTGTGGAACGATCCTCCGTCATCCCTTGTCAAGTTTGGTTTGGAGACGAACCGGTTTCGGCTAATATGCGCCATCTTCAGTGTCTTTTTTCGTTCTGCTGTCAAGTTTGGTTTGGAGACAAACCGGTTTCGGCTTTGACAAGGGATGACGGAGGATCGTTCCACAATATATCATATTCCTACCCTGTCGGAAAAACAAGCAACCAAAAAGGGTTCATACTTTTTTATGCTCTATTCGACTATGGTATGCCGTTTTTCGTATTTGCAAAAATTGTAAAAAGTTATATTCCTAGTGTTGATGTCGAAGTCGGTAAAGTGAAACAGAATACGGACCACGCTCCTTCCAGATTCCCAACTCCCGTAACCTTAAGGCACTCTGAGATGCCTTCTCTACTTCTATCTACATACATATGTTTATATCTACATATTATATATCTCTCACTATGTAGTCGCATCTATCTCCGATTGAAGCAGCTTGCATACGGTAAGCAAAAATACTACAAAAATACTCTAAAATAGGATAAATATACCAGCAGAAAAGTGACAAGCGTGAAAGTGAATTATTGCCAATCAATATCAATTACAGCAGTAGATAATGATGTGAACGAGGCAAGAGAGAAAGAGAAAATTGCACATCTAGTTCACACACAATGAGCACCATTACTAGGAAATACATATGAATATCATTCTACTTAAATCACCACTGCGTATGAGTAATATTTTATATAAACCAAGGCCACATGTACGATTATAAGGTGGCGCAAAATAAGCCATTCAATTTGGATGGTCACACTGGTCGCGCTGTGAAGTTGTCAAAAATTTTTTTCCTCCGTACTTTTGTGCTAAAAAAAAATATATAATTGATCAATTTAACTCAATAATATTGTGAAAAAGTGTCGGAAAAAGTGTCGCAATTTAGTGTGCTATCAAATTAATATAAAACTGCTTTATTTAAACTCTAAAGCGTAAATTAAGTGTTATTGCTGAGTGATTGTGCATATTGTTGTTGCATTGATCGCACAATAGCAAAAGCTCCCACACACAAAACTCCACCACAAACCTCTTTTTCACCACTAAGTGGTGAATTAGTGTGGACACAAACCATTCGTGTAAAGTTTATACATAAGTATCAGAGCTGTAAAAAGCTGCAACCACATTGTATTACAATCATAAAAAGTTGTACATATTACAAGCGCAGCCGGGTGCAAATGAATATAGACTAAAATATTCGTTTGCACCAGCGAGATGCCCCCCAACCATACTCCTCCTAAAGTAGGAGGTTCCCAACAAGTCGAAGTGCGAGATGCCCAACAAGCCCAAGTGCAACTACAGCACCAAACCCCGAGATCCCTAGGTACACCCCAACAAATGTCCCAACATCTAACCCCATCCCGCCTGCCTAGTACCAACGTACCAAACGTACAACAGCAGATCGAAACCCTCCAAAGGCAACTGGAAATTCTCTATGCCCAACAACAACAAGCCCTGAAACCCCAAACTGCAGGAAACTTGACAACTGCTACCCCAACCGACCAATGGAAGATCGTCAATCCCAAACGCCAACGCGAAAGCCCAAGTAAAAATACTGCCTCTAAAAAACAGGCTAAACTTGATAATTATTACTGGCTTGGAAGCCGCCAACCAAATGAAAATGAAAACGAAAACAGATTTGCCTCCCTTGAAGTTGAGGAAACTAACCAACCAACTGAAAAAATACCCAAGCCGCCGCCAATATTTATAGACAAAGTTCTAAACATTCCCCCCCTAATGAGTTTACTACAAGAAGTTGCTCCAAACTCCTATGATCTAAAGCTCACAGGCAAGGATCAAGTAAAAGTACAAGCATCATCCCTGGATGCTTACAAAACCATAGTGTCACAACTGGAACAGAAGGGCACAGAGTTCCACACTTATAAAACAAAACAAGAACGTACCTTCAGAGTTGTTCTCAGAAACATGCACTCCTCAATAGACACAAAAGAAATTGTGGATTCTCTAAAAGATCTCGGTCACTCAGTCACAAACATTTGGAACATAAAACACAGAGTCACAAAAAATCCTCTCCCAATGTTTATCATTGAACTCAAACCCGCCTCCAATAACAAGGAGATATATCAAATTAAAAGTCTCCTGCACTCAAGAATTGCTTTCGAGCCCCCACACCCGAAGCGTGAAATACCGCAATGCGCCAACTGTCAGCAATATGGCCACACAAAGTCCTACTGTCGTCGAAAATCAGTAGGTATAAAATGTGCTGGAAACCACCTCTCCGCTGATTGCAAGCGAAAGACAAGATCTGAAGATGTCAAATGCGCTCTATGTGAAGGCAACCATCCAGCAAATTATAAAGGCTGTATGGTATACAAAAACATCCAAAGCGCCAAATACCCAACTCTGAGGAAAAAAGCTCCTGCACAGCCCCAAGAGAAACCACAACAGCCAATTCAAACCCCAATGCAGATTGAAACCCCAATTGAAATTGACCAATACCCAGCATATATGCTCAAGCAGCAAAGAAAGGCGTAACACCCCGCTCGAACCCTAATAATGCCATTCCAAATAGTAATGAAACCCACACCCCAACGCAAAACACTAACGAAATGCGAGAAATGATAGACTTACTGAAACAAGTCATGCAACAAATGACATCAATGATGAGCCTCCTCGTCACCCTCACGACTAAAAACTGTGCATCTTCAACCCGTTGAAAATTATCATTTGGAATGCCAATGGCCTATCCAAACACTTACTTGAAGTTAAAACTTTACTTCAGACCCACGATATAGATATACTCCTCATATCTGAGACCCACTTTACTGACAAAAGCTACTTTGAAGTACCCAACTACAAGTTTTACCACACAAAACACCCCAGTAACAACGCTCATGGAGGCTCAGGTATCTTGATACGGAAAAGTATTAAACATTACAGCACGAATTCATTCCGTACAAATGCTATACAAGCCACAAATATTGTCATTGAAGACCCGAGCGGCCAGCTTACACTCTCTGCTATCTATAGCCCGCCGAGGCACTCTATCAGCACTGCAGAATATGAAAATTTCTTCAAAACTCTTGGAAATCGATTTCTAGCTGGGGGCGATTACAATGCCAAACACACGTTCTGGGGCTCTCGTCTCATTACCCCTAAAGGAAGACAACTATATAATGCTATTAGCAATCTCAGTTTAACTCCATTCTCTACTGGAACTCCCACTTATTGGCCAACAGATAAAAATAAAATACCCGACTTAATCGTTTTCTGCGTGGTGAAAGGCGTGAATTCTTCAGATATAAATTGCAAAACGTGCTTTGAATTGTCTTCAGACCACTCTCCAATCCTGGTAACAATTGATAAAAATTTTACACCGGCAGCGGAACAATGCAGCCTTTACGATCGGAAGACTGATTGGGAATACTTCCGACACATCATCACGTCTAATCTTGACTTCAAATTAGCCCTGAAATCTGCTGAAGATATAGAGGCAGCAGTCGAACATTTTAACAGCTGCATCCAACAAGCTGCATGGAAATCAACTCCCACCCTCATCAGACAAAAAAGGACAAGCGTTACCCACAACATACAAGCTAAGCTCAAAGAAAAACGACTCGCAAGGAAAAAATGGCAACAAACCCGTCACCCCGACGACAAGAAAAGATTGAATGCTCTCACCAAAGAACTCAAAAACATCCTCAAAATTGAACACAACAGACAAGTTCAACAATATCTCAGTAATATTGATGCAACAGCTGCAACTGATTACTCCCTTTGGAAAGCTGCTAGTAAGCTAAAAAGTAAGCAATACGAATGGAAAATAACGAATGGGCGAAAAGTGACGCAGAGAAAGCAAATACTTTTGCACGCCACCTAAAATCAGTATTCACCCCACATGATATTGAACCCCCACTAAGCACAACAACAGAAGTGAAAAATACTCTGAGTCATCCCTATCAAATGGACCTCCCCATAAAACGATTCGCAATATCGGAGGTAAAAACCGTAATAGCGATGCTCAACCCAAAGAAAGCTCCTGGGTACGATATTATTAATGGCAATGTACTAAAACACTTACCTTACGAAGGCATAAAATTTCTCACCCAACTTTTTAATGCAGTACTAATAACTGCATTCATACCCCCTCAATGGAAAGTCGCTCAGATGAAAATGATTCTGAAACCAGGAAAGCCCCCTGATACGGCAGCGTCTTACAGACCCATTAGTCTGCTGCCCATTGTCTCAAAAGTCTTGGAAGTTCTCTTCCTTAAAAGACTCCTACCCAAAATAGAAGAGCGTAACATTATACCTAATCACCAATTTGGCTTCAGAAGAGGACACGGAACAATTGAACAAGTACATAGACTTACCGAGAAAATCTACTCTGCCTTTGAGCAAAAAAAATACTGTACAGCTGCCTTTCTAGATATATCCCAAGCTTTTGATCGCGTATGGCACGACGGCCTGCTCTATAAAATAAAAAATACTCTCCCTACAAGCTACTTTCTATTTATACAATCTTATCTAAAAAATCGATACTTTTTCGTCAAAGAAGGAGCAGAGCAGTCTGAGCTTTACGAGAGCTTAGCAGGCGTCCCGCAAGGTAGTGTAATGGGCCCAATACTGTACCTACTTTACACATACGACCTCCCAATAGCAGAAGGAGTCACTATCGGCACTTTTGCCGATGACACTGCTGTACTGGCTTCAGACCTCAACCCTAACGTCGCCTCACTCAAGCTTCAAAGAAGTTTAAATAAAATTACCCATTGGCTGAAAGACTGGCGGATAAAGTCAAATGAATCAAAATCTGTTCAAGTGACGTTTACCACTAGACGCAACACTTGCCCACCCGTAAAACTCAATGGCATTGATATACCGCAAAGTGACGTAACAAAGTACCTGGGTATGCATCTCGACAGAAAACTAACATGGAGAACCCACATATTCACCAAACGAAAAGCTCTTGGTATAAAACTGAGAAATCTTTATTGGCTCATGAATCGAAACTCCCAACTATCAATCGACAACAAACTCCTGCTCTACTCAGCTATCTTAAAACCCATCTGGACCTATGGCATACAGCTATGGGGAACCGCAGCAAACTCAAATATAGAGATTCTCCAAAGATTCCAATCGAAAACCATTAGAATGATTGTAAATGCGCCCTACTACGTCACGAACGACCAACTACATCGTGACCTAAAGATACCTACTATATCTCAAGAAATCAGAAAGTATGCTGCATCATACAAAATGAGAATATTAGCTCACCCCAACCCACTCGTTCTAGCCCTGACGGCAAGACCAACCAATTTCGTACGCCTCAAAAGAAAATCATTTACAGATCTTTGCTGATGCACTATAATAAATGGATGCGCTACTGAGAGCAATCCATACATGCCCACCATGTTTATTAAGTCATTATTAATTACTAATTACTTTTAACGAACCACAAAATTGTTGGATGTATTTTATTTATACAGTTGGCAAAATATATTGGATGCTAAAAAAAAAAAAAAAAATTCAATTTGGATTTTAAGTCATCGAAATTTATATTTTTTACTGTTAAGACAAAAAAGTTATTACCGTCAAGTGGCTGCCGCCAGGAGTTGGTACAAATTTCTTCTATTTTCATTTTCATGACTTTGCAATGGATTTCCGGTGATAACAGTTCGCTGCACTGTCGAATATTCTCTGAGACTTCAGACTCATTTTTTCAGAGTTCTAGCGCCTTCTCGGGCAAAGTTTGTTTTCGGCAGAATTTTTAGGACATCAATTTCTTCTTTGAAACGTGGTTACATTTTGACAATGGTAAGCATTTCATTTTATAGAGAAACATTATAGAGCTTTTCATCTTATTGTAAGTACTAAATATTTTTGAACTAAAAACTCCACTATCTACTCCAAATACCTATAAATACATACATATGTCTAAACTTAAAAGCACACAAAGGTATGTACATAAGTATCTACAAATAACAAGTCTGCTGTGCGCCACAATAGCAGTCTATCAACTTAGCCAATCAACAAATTCCTTTGAGTATTTTTCAGCATTAATGTTGCCACACATTTGTGGTAAATCCCATTTAAGTGGAAAATTTACTACATACGAGCATAGAAGGCACACTGACGTTGCATTAAGTAAGATGGAGAGCAATGTACATAATAGTATAAAGTTCCTTTCTATAACTACATAATTGTATATGGGTGAAATCCCACATGCATTCATTTCTTGCATTACAGTATGGGAAAATTTTGTACTATATACATAAGTGTGTATGTACATGTACTTAGTTACAAAGGTAATTTATTTAATGTGATTATTAGCAACAACAAATCAATTGACTACGTAAGGAAGGCTGTTATTATGTGGGATTTTAATTAAAGATAAAATTGATGAGAAAAGCTCGGTCTACTTCAAAATCATCTTTACACACAAGAATGCATCCAGGAAATATTAACGCTTATTTTTCCATCGATTTCCAGAAATTGGAGAGCTCTACTTTATTTAGAACTAAAAATGGCATGTGCATTCTACAGAAACATAAAAATAAAATATGGTGCAAATGAAACTTTTCTTAGTATGTATTTAACCTCATTTATACCTTTGAATTTAATTGGAAAGAATGTTGGTGGTTCAAACAAGAGCTGAGATATGGTATTTTTGGTAGTAGTAAAACTTTTGTCCGCCTTACTTATTAGTTCAGCACTTTTAGTAGAACATAAGATATATATATAAACCACAAAACCTAAAAAGAGAAAAACCAACAAATGAACAAATAATTTCCATCAATTCCTTCTGCACTCAGTACATATGTAGGTACATACAAACATACATGTGTATTTATATAAGAGCCTTACAGTCGATAAAATGTTGACACATTGCAATCGGAATGCATAACTTTTACTCCCACTTGTGTGATTTATTGCGCTTAGAGGCGCATATGCATCGTGCAATGCATGTGGCATGCCCCAAGTGTGCTGCGCAAACGTGCAATGAACTCAGAAAAGTGGAAAATTGCAAAATCAACAAAAAGGGAACACAAAGAGAAAAAAAAAATTGTGCAATATTGCAAAATGTGCCAGGAAAAAGTTAAGAAAAAATATTAAGGCGTTAATGGAAAATGTTAGATAAACAGAAAGTTCAATAGCAAAAAAATAAGAAGAATTTGGAAGAGAAAAATATGAAGGCAGAGGCCTTAGACTACAGTAATGTATGTACGTGGTTTGGTTGTCAGCACCGATGTAAGAAGATAAACAATATGTTAGACACCTAAAACTGTTGAATCGAAATGCTCTTTTTAAACAGCTAACATACCTATTAGTAACTATCTACTACATACATATAGTACGTACATACATTAGACAGGGTCGAAAGAAAAGTTTAAGTTTAAGTTTAAGTTTAAGTTTAAGTTTAAGTTTAAGTTTAAGTTTAAGTTTAAGTTTAAGTTTAAGTTTAAGTTTAAGTTTAAGTTTAAGTTTAAGTTTAAGTTTAAGTTTAAGTTTAAGTTTAAGTTTAAGTTTAAGTTTAAGTTTAAGTTTAAGTTTAAGTTTAAGTTTAAGTTTAAGTTTAAGTTTAAGTTTAAGTTTAAGTTTAAGTTTAAGTTGAAGTTGAAGCTGAAGTTGAAGTTTAAGTTGAAGTTGAAGCTGAAGTTTAAGTTTAAGTTTAGGTTTAAGTTTAAGTTTAAGTTTAAGTTTAAGTTTAAGTTTAAGTTTAAGTTTAAGTTTAAGTTTAAGTTTAAGTTTAAGTTTAAGTTTAAGTTTAAGTTTAAGTTTAAGTTTAAGTTTAAGTTTAAGTTTAAGTTTGAGTTTAAGTTTAAGTTTAAGTTTAAGTTTAAGTTTAAGTTGAAGTTGAAATTGAAGTTGAAGTTGAAGTTGAAGTTGAAGTTTAAGCTTAAGTTTAAGTTTACGTTTAAGTTTAAATTTACGTTTAAGTAAGTTAAGTCAAGGGAAATTAGAAGTCCCAACTAATGATTTACCGCATGAAAATCCATCGGACTGTGCAGTAATCGTATTTGAGTGGCCCCACCCACAGCATAACGACTTCCGTATAAAACTTACAAACATAAATACATACATACATATGTAGATAATATATTGTGACTCACGTCAAAACGACTGCACCACACCGCACCGCACGATTTTGTTTACCAACGAAAAATTTGAATTTCAAATTAGAGGCACACTTTAGTTTTGCGGCATAAAACCTACAACAAAAAGCAATAAAAAGGCAAGCCCGGAAAATTCATCGACGGCTGACAGCAGACACAACAAACAAAATGAGCTACAACAAACAGCAGGCGGTCGGAGCAATGAAAAAAACAACAACATAAGAATGGCGACGGCGAAAAGCGAAATTTTGTGAGCAGCAAAAAATAACTGCAATTCTTGTGGCAATTTGTGAGGCAAATGAACTGTGGGCTGAATGTTAAATATGTTGCAAGCAAATGGAAAAGGAAACCTAAGACGACAACAAAAAAAAAGAAAAATAAAACAACACAAAATGACACACCCACAACAAAACAGCATTGCAATGCATATGGACAGCATTAGGCTGGCGGTAAGCGAGCAATAACAGTATGCCACAACAACAGACATATAGACATACATACATACATACATACATACATACATACATACATACGTACATACAAACATACATGCATATTTACATATGTATGTCTGTATAATAAGTGCCGGTGTCATGCTTTGTGGCATGTAGTTGCAATAATGTTGCAAGCAATTGTTGCCATTGCATTTCCTTTTCATTGTGTGTTGCCTATCTCGAGGAATGCATCAGCGTCTGCCAAACCAACCAACATGCAACATGCAGATATCGACATTGTTCAGCAAATAAAAATCCAACTGCTGCGTTCGTGAGAATGGATGAAGGTGCTCCAGCAAAGTATTTCTATCGAAACACACTAAAGACAGAAGAAGGGGAAGACCACCACTGCGTTGGAAAGATCAGGTGGACAGAGACTCTGCCTCCTTTGGTATTTCCAATTGGCGCCGGGCAGCACGAAACAGAAACGACTGGCTCGCTTTATTGAACTCGGCCAGCATTCCGTGCTATTACGCGTTAATTAAAAAGAAGAAGAAGAAGAATAAGAAGAAGAATAGGAAGAAATAGAGAAAGAACAAGCAGAAGAAAAAGGACATAATTCAGTCACCGATTTCTTTTTAACGGATTTATCGGTGCTTGGATTTCTGTTTTTCGATCTGTCTCAACGAAGCGGGACCGAACTCATTATATCTCTTCTTAAATTGAGCTTAACTTTATAAATGATTTTGGCCGGGTCCAATGTCCACTCATTTATTATTTCATTCCATATTACAACGAGTAACTTAAACCCCAAGTTACTAAGTCATTTACATAGGCCAGTAGTCCCATTTTCAACTTTTAACTATTGAATCTGTCATTAAATATTCAGTTCGGGTTTATTTTCCAAATGTTTCCAACTTTCGGGATTTTCATACCTAAAATGCACAAACACTCAATCACACAAGTACCCACCAGCGTTTTTTGTAGCCCTTTTTTATGGCTGCAAATTGTGCGCTGCTTAATCTGCATAATGAAAACATTAGAAACCGTTCGCCGTTGTTGCTGTCGAAAGTCTAAAGAAGAATAACAACAACAAGTAAGGAAGCCTAAGTTCGAGTGGAATCGAACATTAGATACTCAGCTGTATGCTTTTATTGTTTGTTTGCGTTTAATGGAAACACGTTGTACTTTATATAAAGTGAGTGCTGCATAAAGTGGGCGTAGCCACGCCCATTTTCCAAAATTTTTATCAGTTATCCAACTATGTATATGAATATTATTATTTGTGCAAAATTTCATTCCTTTACGAGTTCTAGTTACAAAGATTTCACGTTAAAAATTCCCAAAGGGTGTTTCAGAAATATCTTTGTTAAAAAGTAGGCGTGGTCATAAATCGATTTCAATAAATTTTTGCGTGTCTATTACCACAAGTGATAAAAGTGTACACACCAAGTTTCGTCATAATATCTCAATTATTTGTCGAGTTATGGGCTAAGAAATCTCGTATATTCCTGCTTCTAAAAGGAGGCGGTGCCACGCCCATTTTCCAAAATTTTTGTGTTTTTTGTTTTATGTCCATAGTTGGACTCCTGCCATAAAATTTCAATAATATATCTTTATATTTGACAGAGATATCGCTTAAAATGTTTTTATTAGGCCACTTTATAATACCCATATATAAAAGTGGGCGTGGTCGTCAAACGATTTTGGCAATTTTTCGTCCAAACATTTGCCTAAGTAAATATATCACGCCTACCAAATTTCATCGATATGTCTTCAACGGTTTCTGAGTTATGACTCATAAAACTTTCAATGTTTGCCCCTTAATAAGTGGGCGTGGCACCGCCCATTTTCCAAAATTTCACCATATTTCTTCATAAGGGCCTAAGCTCAATACGTGGGTAAAATTTCATCACTCCAGCTCTATTAGTTACTGAGATACAAAATTTCGGATTTTTACTATATAGGGGAGGTGGGCGTGGTCATGGTCCGATTTCGCCCATTTTCAATACCATCCGTTCTCGTCTTGATACCAACTTGCATTCCAAATTTCATCAAAATATTTCAATTTTTGCGCGAGTTATCGTGCTCACAGACGGAGGGCGGACAGACGGACAGACGGACGGACATGGCTCAATCGATTTCTCTTTTCACCCTGATCATTTTTATATATATAAGTCTATATCTATCTCGATTATTTCATTCTGTTACAATCCACCGTTAGGAAATCAAAACTATAATACTCTGTGTACTAGTACAGCTGAGTATAAAAATATTGCAAGCGAAAATTCGCATAACGTCAAGTCTGGCAGCACAAACGTCAATTTTGCAAAATGACGACGCCGACTAGGAAATAAATTGAACGGAGGAGTACTTGAATAATCATTCGTAAGAGTACTATCAACAGGCCACATGATGGATGATTCGTTTTGCATGTATAATTAGATGTTGTCTTGCATGTGTAATTTGCAGGGATTGCAAATAATCGTTATTTTTTAAATTTTTACTAAAAAAAATCATACTGAAGTAGAAATGCTAAACGCAAAAGAAGTACACAGATGTAATCACCGTAACGCGGGGTACCGCTAGGTGCATTAACTTTTATTTTTTCGATTTTTATAAAAAAATTTATTTTTATTATAAGTTTTATTTTCTGCTCAGAAAATAAAAGTTATTTTTGAGTTTTATTTTTCGATCAGAAAATAAATGGGGGAGGGGATGTGGTAGTCTCCGAAATGGATCCATAACTTCTACCAAAAAAAATTTTTTTAATTTTTCTTAATTATGAACTGGCCAATAGCTCATATAAAATTCATATAAAAAAAAAGTTTCTTCAGTTTAATTTTAGCTGCAGCTATCGATTTTGCCACATTAACACCTAGGTAAAGCTTATAAATAAAAAAACAATTAAAAATTTATTTACATATATACTTTACATATTTATATGGCGAAATGTACAATTGCAGCCAAAATTAAACTGAAAAACTTTTATTCTCTGAGCAAAAAAATAAATCTCAGAAAATAACTTTTATTTTCTGATCGAAAAATAAAACTCTAGAAATAACTTTTATTTTGTGAGCAGAAAATAAAACTCAGCAAATAATGATTAAAAATCAATTTTTTTGGATCTTACTCATAACTCTTACAGTCCCTGGAAATTTGAAATGTGTGTATGTATGTATGTGTGCCCGTACGAAGATGGTTTAATTAATACCCTGCAAAAAATGCGATCACTCCGGGATACATCCGGGACAACTCGCAAGGGAGCATGCGATTACTACCCATTTGTATCTCTTTATATGGGTTGAAGTGTTCTCTTTTGTTTGAGCATGTCCTATGAAGAGACTAATTGTACCCAGTTTGTACCCGAACGGGTAGCAAAAGCGCACAATTGTACCCGTTTTGTACCCGAACAGGTAGCAAATGCGACACATCCATTTGTGCGACTAATTGTACCCGTTTGATACCCTTTCGGGTACAATTCGTCTACAATTAGTATACATATGTACCCGTTCGGGTACAATTGGGAACAATTGTAGACTAATTGTACCCGAAAGAGAGCGCTCCCGGACAAATCTTTTTAGAGACTCGTCGCACACTTTTTTACAGGGTATGTGCAATGTGTAGTTGTGTGTGTGATTGCTGCAGAAGGAAAAGAATTAAAATAGTTTAATGTTTAAAAGCTCATTTATGTAGCACTGAAGATAATTATAGATTTGGACTCAAGCATAACGAGTCAATAATTTGTGTGGCATACTTTTAGGCTGCGGCGATTAGCGTAAAGTAACGAAAAATATGATAGATTTCATTATGCCAAATTTTCTAGCTTTTGTAATTATAATTTTCTAAGTAATACTAGCTTAGTATAGGAAACATATCCGCTGTGATTAACAGGGTTCCGTCGCTCACGGTCAATATATGAGAGGCAAACCTGAAAATATGCCAAAATTTAAAGGTTTAAGCTTAAGATTTCGGTTTTCATAGCTTTAAGGGGGCTTTTTTTTTAAATAGGCACACAATAATCTAGCTAATCACAGCCGGAGCTCTTAGAAAAAAAAAGGATCCAAAAAAGTGTCGAAGATTACTTTTTTCTTTGAGCGCTCAGAAAAAAGGCCTATAAGGATTCCCTAAAATGCGCTTTTTTTGTAGTTTTGCTTCGTACTTAAATATGGAAAAACCTTGCTTTTTACGATTCGGATTTGGAGTCATTTTGGATCCGTTTTATTATTTCTCTTGAGTTGCCCGCTTAGAACGATTTTTTGCTCATTTAGTGCTCCAAAAAGATCTCATTTCTTAGGTAAATGATCCGAGAGATGTGCCTTTTATAGAATTATTTTTTCAAAGTGTATAGTTTTAGGCTGAAATTATGTGTGCAATATAAACATTGGGCATTTTTGGTCTTTTCTTTATAGAAAGAAATTTTCATATGAACTGTTCAAACCCAAAGCACTTCTCTCACAACAATCTCTTCACCAGTCTATTAGCAATGCACCAAAATTAACAACAAAACTAACTCAAACTAAAAGCGGCAACATCAAAAGTCTTAATATATTCTATTATGTTCAGACGCCATGTGTGCGTGTGTGTTTGGCCAAACCCTGCGACTAACATGAAAACGGAAATCCCTGCTGTTGCTGCCACACAAAGCACAATCAAAACAAATTGTTGTCGTGCGGCGTATTTAGTGTAATTAACAGTTGCCACACACATGCACATACACACATACAAATTACAATTCAGTTGTTGCATTTGAGCAGTTGTTAAATGGCTCGCTGCATGCAACATAATAAATGAGTCTGTCTACGGTCTACGGTGTTGATGATGATGATGCCATGCACACTTAACTGAAATCACTGTAATGCCAAAATAACTTAAATAGCCTGTAGGGAATTTATATAGTAACTTAAATTAATAATTTGATGTTTGAGAATTTGCAACTGGATTATGTTTAGGCCGTGGAAGCAGAGGATAAAGAGTGTTCGTGATGATGCGGAGCACTTGGCCAGCAGATGGTTGGCTCCTTCTCTTAGCACATGTAATAGCTATTTACGATCCTACTTTATAAAACAAGCAAATGCCAGATAGGCTGGAGAATCCACTTGCTTGGTTTCCACACAAATATGGCCAAGACTGATCAGAAAAGGTCTACAGTCTGTAGATCAGTGACTTTTATCAATCGGCCCTAGATTGGTGCTCTTGTTGGTATAATAATGGGCGACTGCCTCATGGACATACATAGAACTCGCCTGAGCCTCCTTGCAAACGACATCTGTCTCAGGGACGTAGGGATGAGCAGGAGGTAGAAAGCGTAGAACATGAACGCGCGTCTAGCTCCAGCCACGCTTGTCCCCACAGACACTCCTTTGGAGGTCTGGAGAAGCTCGAAGATGCAAAGGTATCTGACATCCTACGCTGTATAAAGGAACCAGGAGGTTCGGTTTTATAGTCGTCTAATCTCTCCCTACAGGGGAAATCAAGTGGTATCACAGATTCGGAGTCATTTTGTATCCTTTTTTTGACTACTTTTGGGGTGCTTGCGTAGATCGACTTTTTTGCTCATTAGAGGCTTCAAAAAGAGCTTGTTATACACGCTATTCAAATTAAAAAAAAAATTAGTTAACCAGGGAATGCAATGTTTATGAATATTTCAACTCCAGCGCCATCTATCGCAAATTAGTTTTTTTTATTTCACCCATATTGTTTGAATGCTAAATTCTGCAATGCCTCAAAGCTCAATCGGTTCAGATCGGCTATCCTCCAATATATAAGCATAAAATCTATTGCTATTATAATACTTATTATTATTTTTACTATTTTGTCTTGTTATTGTATTATTTTTTATGCCCCATCAGACATGCACAAACATTTATTTACTTTGCCTTGCCGCGCCTTTTATTCGATTTGACTTACAATTGAACAACCAGGAAATAGCACTTCATTTCCCCATCAAAACAATTAAACACACACACACACACTCACAAGTACCAAACAAGTACCCAGCAGGGGTTTTCCATATTTTGGTAATGGCTTGAACTTGTATTCAATGAAATAACGCATTACAAATAGCTAAGAAACACTCCTTCGCTTACTTTGCTCATTACTTGTAATGCGACAGTTTTAAAATTATTATTTTTTCGCTTACTGGTAATGCAGAAAATAATCGAAAAGGTTTGGAGTACAATTTACCCTCATTCTCGTTTATTTTGCCAGTTTTCATTATAAAATTGTCGTGGTTAGTCGCGTTATTCCATCGTTGAAAATTTTTTAAATAAAACAAGTAAAAGCGCGGCTGTCTTCGGCCGTACCGAAGACTTCATACCTTTCATGAGTGGGGAAATGAAAAGTTACCTATGTATGTACATAGCCGGATTAAGTTTAATTTATAATTTTAATTCTATGGGTTATTTATGGAAAGATTTATTAAAAAAAATGGTGTCTTGGCTATTTAAATGGAGGAGTTATACACCAAAATGTCCATATCTGAACAATCGGTTGTAGGGGAGCTATATGTTATAGTGGTCCGATCTTGACAATTTTCGGTAACCCTGTTTGGGCCCATATGGGTACAAATACTTAAAAATTTCACGCCGTTAGCTGTTAAAATGGAGGAGTTATACACCAAAATGTGTATATCTGAACAATCGGTTGTAGGGGAGCTATAGTTATAGTGCTCCGATCTTAACAATTTTCAGCAATCCCGTTTGGGTCCATATGGGTACAAATACTTCAAAATTTCAGGCCGCTAGCTGTTAAAATGGAGGAGTTATACACCAAAATGTGTATATCTGAATAATCGGATGTTGTGGAACTATATGTTATAGTGGTCCGATCTTGACAATTTTCGGTAACCTTCTTTGGGCCAAAATGGGCACGTCTACTTCATAGTTTCATGTCCTTAGCTGTTTAAATGGGGGAGTTATGCACAAATTACATCCAAAAATTTCATGTATATCTGAATAATCGGTTGTTTTCTATATGTTATAGTGGTCCGATTCGGCCGGTTCCGACAAATGATCAGCTGCATATAACAACATACCTGTATTCCGAATTTCATTCAGATATCTCAAAAACTGAGGGACTAGTTTGCGTTCACACAGACGGACGGACGGACAGACAGACGGACAGACGGACATGGCTTAATCGACTCAGCTCGTGACTCTGATCATATCGGTATATATTTTGGTGGGTCCCCACGCTTCCTTCTGGTACTTTCGACAAAAATTTTTTGGCACTAAGTTATAATACCATTTCATTCTCATGGAAGGTATAAAAATAGCTGCGCAAATACATAGTGTAATAATTATTATTCAAATAGTGTGTTTTTTTTTTAAAAAACATTTTGCAAAGAATGTTTTGATTCTTTATTCATTCTGCTTGCTAGTATTTGTTTTCGGCATAAATTGCTCACTCATAGTTTATTGCATAAAATAAGCGAAAAGGTTTGGAACACTGCCGATATATTTTGCAAAGCCTACATTGATTTAAATTTTTGTAAATAGCAATTTTGTAAAGCAATTTACCCTCATTCTCGTTTATTTTTCCAGTTTTCATTATAATGAATTATAGATTATTATACTGGATTGTGTGATATATGCAATTACTTATACCAGTAAAAGAACTTATTACTTGTAACAGCTTACTTTTCCCAATATTAGTAGCGACTTTATAATGCATTACTGTCTACCATATTGTAAGACAATACCGCCAATGACATGCCTATGTTAAAGTAATGCAATCCGTATTCGAAAGTGTAAGCGATGAATCAATATTTCTCGATGATTTTACCCATTACATGTAAGAAAAAGCCCTGCTGGGTACAAATATGCATAAAACTTTAAAACCAGACCTGTTTAATTTCGAGTACAATTACTACTCAATACAATTACTTCATAAAGTATTTGTAATTAAATAGTAATTGCTTTTCAGCTGAGATTCAATTAGTACTCGAGTACAACTACTTGTAATTGAATAGTAATTGGAATTACCATCAATTACCAAAAGTAATTGAAAGGAGTTGAAAGTAGTTGACAAAGTAGTTGAAGGACTTTTGCCAATTACTTTCAATTATTTTCAATTCCTTTCAAGTACTTGATACCATTTTTATGTATTTCAAAAATTTTTGTATTTTTATTTAATTTCATTTTATATAAATTAAGCGGAATAATTTAACGCTTGTTTTATTTTTTACCAAGTGGTAGGGTAAGGTGGGGTGCCTTTGACACCTTTTTTTTGAAGTCTCATATCTCAGACATTTTTGACGAAAACTAAGGTTTTAACAATTGACAATAACTATTCATTATTTATCTCAATATTTGAGTAGCTAATGAGTTATAAAAAAGCACGTAAATACCTTTTTCAGATACATTTTTAAAAAAAGCCATTTTGTTAAATGTGCCCCCTGATAGGGGTACCTGTGACTTGAATAGGGGCACATGTGACCATCACAATGTAAACTAAATTTTATTATTTTTTAACTTAAAAAAACGAGGCATTATGTCACAAAACAAAATTAAAGTTTTTATTTAAACAGTATAAAAATATAATAATAATAATAAACGAAAATATATGGTAAATTCACTAGCTCTTTTAATGCTGTACGCTGTAAATTAAATGTGTATTAGAACACAACACCTGTGGTAGGTATGTTGTATTGTATTTTGTTGTCAGATGCTTACTAAAATTTTAATATAAAAAATACCAAGCAAAAGTGAAAAAGGTAATATTATAAAAATATAAATGATAAAAAACTTGAAAAGTCAAAAAATAAAAATAAAATCGAATAGGAAACTCAATAAACATAGGCTGCGTTGTTGTATTAATGTTATTCTAATTTTTATGTGAAAAACTAACCCTGCTGATACAATTGTTGTAAACCTATACTACTTTATAACGTTATACTACTTTAAAAGAGCTTGTGAATAACCCAATGGATATTTGAATGTTTATATCGAATTAATATTTTATACGGCATCGAGATGTTCTAGATGGGTTTGTTTTGACAGGTTTTGCGTTCTTAGAGGCACATAAACCTTTAATTGGTCATATTATTTTATTTGAAATTCGTCAAAGGCACCCCAAACTGGAAAGCCAAATGTACCCCAAATGACTCTATCCAAAATAATCATCACAAATTTTTTTTTTTCTTTCAAAACATTGAATAATTAAGATTTATTGTCAATATTTAAGCTTCGAAGACCCAGTTAAGAACACTTATTTAAAAAAATGTTCGTTTTACTTGTGAAAACGCTTACGTGGCACTATACAAAAATTACATCAGCTAACGGAAAATCATCGAATCATGTGCTACTTCGCTAAGTATTAAAGCAGAGCTGCCAAATTAGGTATACACATGTGTTATTGTATAAGGCTGAATTCAATTCTATTTTTGTGAAGTTTTTATAACGTTTTTACACCGAAAATGGCAAAGTCAACGGTGCCCCAAAGTCAAAAGGACCCCACTTTACCCTATCTTTTTTATGACAGCCTAAATGAACTTTACATATTGTCGAAATTGCTAATGCGCTTTTATAAATGCAGCTTGAACACTACATAACACCGCCAGCTTTAGAATCGCAAATAAATGGCAATAAATCTACTATTATATAGCGCCATCTACCGTAATATAGCTCTTTGCTAAATAATAAACAGCTGATCAATTTTGGTTTTGCACAATGTATAAATGATAAAAAAGGCTACGTGGTCGTACAGGTGCAAGTGAATTTGTTGTGTTTTTGTTAATTATCCGGTTTGATTTATTTGTATAAGGTTATTAATTTTTGTTATTAATTGCAGTGTTAAGAGGCTGTTTTCTTTTGCGGGCATTATCAACAGCCCCAGAAGACAGTCCATGACTGACTTCTCATTCGAGAAGTTGGTTATTATGAAGGCTAACTATAAATATTATTCGCAAAAATAAAAATTGAGTTTGAACAACCTATTAATTATTTCTATTTACCTAGTTTATTTTTTAAATAAGCGTTAAATTATTACGCTTTATTTATATAAAATGAAATTAAATAAATAAAAATACAAAAATATTTTAAATACATAAAAATGGTATCAAGAACTTGAAAGGAATTGAAAACAATTGAAAGTAATTGGCAAAAGTGCTTCAACTACTTTGTCAACTACTTTCAACTCCTTTCAATTACTATTGGTAATTGATGGTAATTCCAATTACTATTCAATTACAAGTAGTTGTACTCGAGTACTAATTGATAAAACGTAATTGTACTTGAAAAGAATTGATTACTTTACTCTAAAACCAAAGTATTTAAATTACTACTCATTACGATTAGTAATCATTACTTAACAGGTCTGTTTAAAACACACATAAACTGAGTACGATGCACTCTTCCGCACGCTTGCCACTGCCACTGACTGGCAGCTTAGCCCAAGCTGTAACTTTGGCGATTTATTAGCATTTAAATTTCAGGGAGTCGATAAACTTTGACAAATGAAGTAGGTATATGAACGGAGTATGAAACGTGGAAATGAAGGAAACATAGAAATGAAGCAAAATAGCAAAAGAAAGTCGAAGCGAATTGCATAAGCAAGCCACTTTTAAGCGACTACCTGCGATTAATGCGCGATCTATGTTCGAATGTTTATTTGCACAAATGTATGATAACGAATTTTAAATTTTCCCAAGCTAAGCTGTGCGCTGTGTGAAAAATCGACAAGGAAAATGGCAGTTTATGGGTGGCTCGGCTCTACTTGTTGCCAATCAATTGAATTGACTGCGTGACAGCGCATCGCATATATGCATGTTTCCGCTTCCTTTTTTGGCTTAATGGCTTATGTATTT
Organism: Urophora cardui; assembly: GCA_960531455.1. Classification (NCBI taxonomy): domain Eukaryota; kingdom Metazoa; phylum Arthropoda; class Insecta; order Diptera; family Tephritidae; genus Urophora; species Urophora cardui. Next base: position 16,850,993 of record OY482673.1, read on the forward strand.
TATAAGCGTACTAGATAAATATGTACATACATGCATATAAGAAAAGAAGAGTTTTATTGTTATTTTTGCAAAATAAGATATGTTTAAAATTTAGATGAGACTGAAGGAAGCACAAATTAAGTAATAGCCGAATTCATTTTAGTTCAGAACTCTCTCTTCAGTGTTGTTCTTGTTGCGTTTCTATGGCAATTCTAAATTTATTATAGCAACACAACGACAACGATATTTGAAGAAAGACATATTAGGAACCTTTTTGGAGCTATTTTGGAGGATATCAACCTATAATGAATCGTTAGTGAGGCTCTCAAGTGAGTTTCGAGAACGTAAAGCACTCAGAACTTAACAACTTTTCCCATATGAAAATCAGTGGACTTTGTTTTAGTACGAGTATTATCACAACTCATTTTTGCTGACCTAGAGGGTTTTACCAAAATGCCCAGTAGAGCATATATGTATGTAAATGTATATATATTAGGGTGGTCTCCAAATTCGAAGTAGCGATTTTCCTGTTTCTCACCACCTTCATCAGTACAGTCAAAGATATCACATATAAATTTTGGTCCCGATTGGAGATGGTTAAGTGGTGTCGCAAAGTTTATATGAATATAAAATCTTCGACTATATCAGTCGATTTTTCTATTAAGCGTCCTGCAAAAGAACACCCAAATCGCTAGTTAGTTTTATATAAGCAATCCACGTTAGAGGACTTCGGACGGATTCGAACTTTTACCATTCACCAGCAGAGTTTGTCGTATTGAGCTAGTTACCGGTAGAGTCCGCTGGTGTAGCGTCTGCATAAAAGAATACGATTGGGTGATATTTATGCTATTGGTTGATGTTTATGCTACAAGAATATACATTTGTAAGTGTAATTTTTCTATTCATAATGGCTTCAGTCTTTTACTTTTACTGGTAACACTGCTGTTCAGTTCGACTAACAGCTAAGCGCTTTCAGCTCGACGCGCTTAACCAAGCTAGGCTAGCTTGGTTTTTGTTGTTGCTTTCCAGGTTATTCCGTAAGCTAGCTGGTGTTTTTTTTTCGAACTTGCGTGCAAAAGAAAGTGACTACTAGTGGGTGAAGTTGAGGAAATATGATGATATAAAACCACCCGAATGTACATACATATGTATCTTTAATAGCAATCGCAACGCTTTTTGGCAGCAATTACACACACGCATGCGATAGCCATCGATATATGCAGTCAGCTGCATGTGATTGTGGTTCAAAGCAGCGAACGAAATGGTTTTGTTGCTCGACGATGGCGGTTGCCGATTGCCGGTTGACGTTTGACTGTTTTGTATTTTTTACGAGCGTCAAACTGTGGTTCACTAATGAAGCAATTGTTGGCAGTGATGCCAAGTGTAGGGAAAAGAGGCTACATGTAGGGAAATTCGACCTCAAATTTGCAGTGTAGGGAAAAAGGGACAGATTTTCAAAAATTAGCTAAATGTAGGGAATTTTTGAATTCAGAAATTTTCGTTTTCTTTGCACAGAATTAATTTTTTTATATATATAGGTACTTTATTCGGTCTATGATAACAATATCTTACAGACTAGAAATGTACAAGAAAATTACTAACTAAATAAGTTGGAACTCCGTACTGGGGATAAAATGAAGTAATCTTATCGGCAAATTGGGATCTCGGCATAATTTTTTTATATATATAGGTACTTTATTCGGTCTATGATAACAATATCTTACAGACTAGAAATGTACAAGAAAATTACTAACTAAATAAGTTGGAATTCCGTACTGGGGATAAAATGAAGTAATCTTATCGGCAAATTGGGATCTCGGCATTGCAAAGTCAAGATCTATTTTTTTGTAAATATTATTAATTTCACTGACTGCCCTGGTAATGGGGGCGAGATAATGGTAATTGGATTTAACTGCTGTAAGATGAAAAGGGTAGTGGGAACGTAGGATTTGGAACATTGAAGCTTAGTTGCTGAAGCAGGCTCACGCAATCAATTAATCCATTAACAGTGTCAAAAATGAACATTATCGAATGAATTGTGCGCCGACTAGAGAGAGATTTTAAGTTTATGAGCAAACACCGAGCATTATACGATGGATAGGGGTCGACGAAATGAAGGGGATAGAGAGAAAAGCTTGTAAAACCTAAATTTTTTTAATAAGTAACTACAAATAAAATGTTTCTGCATGTTTGAGTACAATATTTCAAAATTGTACTTTGTTTTGATCTGGCAATATATTCTTCGACCTGCTTACAGGACCTCGGAGCAAAGGCTTCTCTTTTCGTTAGCTTCGCTCCTGCTCCGCTCCCAATATTTTTTGCTTTAGTTCTGGATCCGATCTTAGCACCAAATTTCGCTTCCATCTTTTGTTGTGGTGGGATGGTGCCCATCCCTGCTTTACCAAGACCTAGTGTTCTTACCTGTTTAATACATAGTTATCCCACATGCCCTCACACAAGTTTTCAGTACCCAACTAAAAATATTTCCAAAGATATTCGCTGTCAAAGTTTCAGTTTGTATGGGAGGTGCCCATTCCTGCTTTACCGAGACCTAGTATTTTTACCCGTTTAATACATAGTTATCTCACATGCCCCCACACCAATTTTCAATACCCTACTGCAAATATTTCAAGAAATATTCGCTGTGTATGGGAGGTGCCCATCCCTGCCTTTTAATCAGATTAAAAATATGCCTATTGTAATTAATAATAATATAATATAATATAATACAATGGCGCTATTATAACTCTGATGAGTTTTATGGCCGAGCTTCTCTCCCAATTCGAGGTGTGCTTCTTTTTGTTTTTCCTACTAATTGGGTGGACCTACAGTTTTATGCCGGCTCCGAACGGCGAATGCATTTTTTGTGAGAAGCTTTTTCATGGCAGAAATACTCTCGGAGGGTATGCCGCCCACTGCCAAGAGGTGACCGCTGCTCTATTGTAATTACCGGGTGAAAATACCTAGGTGTGCAAAGTTTCGTGAGGATCGGTTCAGCGGTTTTCCCGCCAATTGAGTTTAAACACAATTTCCATTTCACATTTATAAGATACAGAAAATACGGCGTAGGGAAATTTGTAGGGAAAAATTTTGTTAGCGTAGGGAAAAGTAGGGAATTTTTTGGCATGGCGTAGGGATTTTTGGTCCAAGAATATTGGCATCACTGATTGTTGGTGAACGACAAGCGCAATCAATGTGCGGCATGTTGCAGGCTAATTCTTTGAGTTGAAAATTAATTGTTTAGAAATACGGAAAATACATTTTCATGTGTACAAATCTTTATTTTAATTTCTTAGAGAATTTCTGCTTAGTTATATAATTCAAAATCTTCCTTTCGAAGTTTAAATCCATCCGGTGAAAGCCGCACTGTTCGTTGGATTGCAACTGGACTCAAGTGCTGTCGATAACCAGCACTGGGATTAAGTAGTCAATCACGGTCACGTGAACTATGAACTATCTAGTGCGCCTAACACTATGCAACGTTTAGTTAAGTTAAGCTAAATCTCTAATGAATTTAGAGATTTTTTACGATGGACTTCAAAAGATTTCGATTACTAAGCTTCTATGTGTTGTTTAGGAATGAGAATGCCGAGTCGTGAATACTTTATATGCAACAGTATTTTGTTTACTAAATAAAAGCCGAAAAGGCAAATCTTTTTGGAGCACAAGGGGCAACATTAACAGATCTGTGACTCTAATCACAGAACGATAAACGACACTGCAGATGGCACATCGCCGAAACCGGATTGTCTCTAAACCGATGGTTGGCATAATTGTGTGAGAGAGAATGTGTTGGAGAGTGCAGATCGATGCGCGATACATTGGTTCGCAGGTATGTGGGCACAATTGTGGTATGGCATGTCGATGGCTGCTCTAAACGAGGTTTGACAAGGGGTGACGAAAGTTTGTTCCACTATACGTCATACTCAATCACATACACCATGGTTAAGGGTATTATTTCCAAAGAAAATCTGGCAAAAAATAGCATTTTCTTGATAATTTGTGGCTTAAGTTAAGCGAGGAAAGAATGAAGGCACAGCATGTTTATGTAGTGGCGGATTAAAGGTCCAGAGCGCCCTAGGCAGCCACTTTCTCGGCGCCCCTGTACCGACCATAAATGGCCATCATAATACTATAAATTTTAACTACCTAGTTGTTTTACACCCTAACAATCAAAATCTTTCCTCTTTATAATATTAGTGTAGATGTAGATATAGATGATGTAAAAGCTTAGATAATTTGTTAATCTCTACATATAATAAAATTGTAACAGGTCGATGTCTGCACATTGCAGTTATCGAGAAAAAATGATTGGGGGAAGCATTATTAAGCCAGTAGAATCCAAATTAACCATTTTTAGAATTTTTGTCTGTCTGTCTGTCTGTCCGTATGTTTGTGGCCGTATCACTCAAAAAGTGCTGAATGGAATTGAACGAAGTACAACTAATGCATCTGTTGGCGCACTTGAATTAAATATAATACAAATTTTATTAGCAAGCAATGTGTTTTGTTCAACTAACGAAACACGATTTTTACGCGCTCTAGCGTATGTTGTATGATAAGTACACCTTTTAAAAACGGAGGAAAATTTCCCGATCTGGTTTTTTTTTTATATAATTAAAATATAATGTAAAATGTGAACTGTAAAAATATATAAGAGAAAAATAATAATCGGTGTTCTAGAGAGAAACCTTAAGTATTTAAATTGGAGTTGCCAGAAAGCTTACTTTGATTGTGACGCGTATATATGTGTATGTTTTTGTTTTTCATAATTTCTGGCATGTTGTTGAAAGTTTTCCGTCGCAAAAAGATTAGGAAAGTCAAGTAATTGTTAACAAAGATATTTAATAATAAAAATTTCTGAATAAATGATGGCTCACTTTCACTGTGACTCACTGTATTCCCATCAAAACAAATTTCAACCATGGGAATTGTTGTTGCAAAAAGTGACAGGCACATTATGTGTCAATGGGAGAATGGGAAACTAAATAAACCAAATATGAAGAAGAATCGACCACAGTGTTGTATTCAAACGTAGCAAAATCTTCACAAGAAAATTGCCAAAATTCCTAATAAAATCAATTAAAACTCAAAAATATGTTAATTTTTTGTTATTATTGCTACAAATATAGCATTACAAATTCAATTCACCCAATAATTTTAAAGATTTAACGATTTCAAAATTCATTTCAATTTTTTTTTTGTAACTTTTGCACAGCACTACATGGTGACAGGCACAACATGCCAAACGATCAGCTGAGAGTGCACAACTTGTAGATATAAACTATGCTGCTAACTAGAGTGCTATTGTTTTTGATCACTTGTGATTGGAGTAAAAGATACAAACCTATTTTGAATAGATAGCCAAAGTACATAAGAGAGAAGGTGATGCAAGATCACACGTACGCAAAGCCAGGCATCACTTTTCTCACAAGGCCCTTAAGAAAGTGCTGTCGACGATTCACAAAACATATGTCAGCGATGAACAGCACGTGCGGTGTCAGCTGAAGCTCACTGTCCCGTAAGGTGGCAAAGTTGTACAGACCGTCGTATCGTGGATAGGCGAGTGTGCAGACCAAAATTTTGGTTTGCACTCAAGTGTGCAGAATAGATCAATCAATAGATCTCTACATATCGTAAGATTTATTGGCAAAGTGGAGATAATGGGTCGTATTAATAAACAAAAAGCAATTGCTATTTCTCAAATTTTTTGTAATTTGACAAAAATTTGTATGAAGAAACTTTCAAAATTTGAGAAAAAGGCTTGAAAAAGTAATTGCTTTTTTATTAATATAATCTAATATTTTGATAATCGCCAAAAAAGTCGCCATCGACAATTTTCATAAATTGGTCGCCAAAGTTTGTAAAAAATCGCCAATTTGGCGACAAATCGCCAGTACTGGCAAGCCTGACGACGCAACAAACGCGCAATATTGCACAATATATCAATACTTGGGCAATATAATCGATTTATCTATTATCGATCTATTATAGATCAGCTTTAATTCTTAATCGTCGATATGTTATTTCTTTATTTGTTTAAAAATTCTGAGCTCGCGCGCCTCTTGTAACTACGCGCCCCTAGGCAAGTGCCTAGTTTGCCTTAGGGAGATTCCGCCTCTGGGTTTATGGGATTCGACCAGAACCTCTGCTTAGAGTTAAACACGAATTAAGGAAATTAATAGTAACTTAGTCGACTTATATAGTAGGCTAAGGAACCGTTTATTTAATAAACAAAAACTTTGCTGAATATGGTTGCCAGACGTACTGATTCATAAGTATAGTACTGATTTTGATTTGTGGGCGTGGTCTGATTGGTATATACGGTTGCTCTAGTTCCCATGGCTATAAATTTTGTAAAGTTTTAAATTCATAGCGAAATTAGTTTGATTTCTGCCCAAAAAATAATAATTTGGGACCACTGTGCAATATAGTGGTATTTCGTCAAAAGCATCTGGCAACCCTATTGCTGAATAATGTAAAGGGAGCTGAAGTTTACCGGCACGTGGCCTGATACACGTTCAATGTGGAAAGATTTTGCACCTAATCTCGTCTGAAGGTGCTTGTGTTCAACAGATTTTGACATAAACTACCCACCCATTGTTGTTGTCGCATGGCTTCGTTAATCAAATGCGTGTGAAATTTCGCTAATACATACGAGTATTAAATTCCCCGTATGCAGCAAGTAACATTAATAAAATAAATCACTTTGTTAGACATAGACATAGAGACATACCATGGGATAATTTTACATTAGCCAATGTAACGTTGTTGATTGCACTGCACGCGTTTGCTGATCCGGAGTCTGTGGATGCTGCTGCTGCTGACGATGAATTGACTGTTGTTGTTGTTACTAATGGTTTTGAATGATGGCGCTCTCCAAGACAATGCTCAGCAACCAATGTCGATATTGTCGGCGATCCGTTAAAATGTCCAATTGAATGTCCTGCCGCTGCTGCTGCTCCTGTGCTGTGGTGGTGTGTGCTATTATGGTGGTTGGTGTTGGCGGCGCTGCAATTGCTGCCGGCCGACGAATTTGAAGAGCAGCCGGACGATGAGGAGGAATGCTGCGATTGACAGAATGAATGGAGACCGCTGTTGGCGTACAATGTACCTCCACCATTGCCGCCAAGACCTAAAAGATGATGTGCAGCTGCTGTTGCCGCAGATTCCTGTGGTGATGTAGCGGCAGTTGATGAGCAAAGCGATGACACAGACGAGACGGAAGATGCGGGTGTTGATGTGGCTGAAATGGGCGATGAAGAGTTGGCTGTGTTGCAAGCGAAGATGCCACAACCGTTGTTGATTGATTGCGTGTGGTTGCTGTGGACGTGGCCGTTATTGTTCGTAGCTCCACTATAAACACCACAATTAGCTGTGACAATTTCGTGTGCGGATGATGCGCCGCTGCTGCCGTTTAATGTTGACGTAGATTGATGCTGATAAAATCTGCTACAATCATCTGCCGCCAATAATGTTAATGTTGAATCGTTAGCTTCTGCATTTGTTGTTGTTGCTGTTGTGTTGAGTTGAGAATTTATGGGACTTAAAATTGATTGTGCTGCAGATGTCGCTACTGCTGCTGCTGCTGCTGCTGCCGCAGATGACAATTCCTCGACTATCTCTTCCACTCTTGTTGCATGCGCTCGTCTTTGTTCTGATGTCTCTGATGAAGGTGAAGATGGCGATGGCGATGCTGACGCTGAATTTAAATGGTGTGTGTGCTGGGTTGACGGTGGTGGTGGTGTTGGCGTTGGTGGTGAACTACTGGTAGTAGCATATGCATCAGACTCTAACGAACCGGCCTCACTAAATGCGCCCTGCGTAGACGAGTCGTCAGGCGTATCGAAAAAGTGTAAATTAAAATCGGAATTGGCATCAAAAGTGATCTCGGGTAGGCGGTGATCGTCTCCGTCGGCGTTTCCTCTTTTGCTGTTAGTTTCTTCGTTTGCGTTGCCCTTGTCGTTACAAACACCGTGCCTCCCGTTGCTGAGCTGCTGATGCTGGAGATCGTTGTGATTGTTGGATTGGCACTGATTTTGATTTGGATGAATTTGGTGGAGCTGTTGGTGGGTGGTATTGGTGGTGTGTAGTGTTGTTGGTTCGTGTATATTGATCGCGTCACCGGCTATGCCGGATTTATACAAATGTTGCGCTTGGGTAGTGTTATTCGTGTTGTGGTTGCTTTCAACTAAACTCGTATGGATTTGCGTTTGTTCCAAATCTATTTTGAATACATCCATGTTTCGTCGCACTTATCATCCTCCATTGTCAACATTGTGCTTAAGCGAAGAGGGCGATAATTTAGAGCGGAAGAAATTCTTAAATTTTTGTTTAGTTGTTGTTGTTGTTGACAAATGGTTTGTGGCAGCGATGCAGTTGTTGGCGCCAGCGAAGAGCGGCTGTTAGCGGGTGAGGCGGCAACCGAAATGGCGGCCAAAAGCGACATGAGGCTTTGGGGTTTTTTTGGTTTTACACACACACAACGTTTTTTTAGTTATTGTTACTATACCACTTTCAGTATTAACCGTTTTCAAGTAAGTACATACAGTTTTTATTGATATTTCATGCAGTTATATTTGGTGATTGAACAGAGAGATCTGAGAGGGCTATGGATACAACGAAGATGGGCCGAGTACTTAAGCACATGCATACAATGGAAACTCAGATACTTACTGGTTGATTTTAACTAGGGCGCGCTAGCTATTCTGCAAAAGCGGTAATCCGCAAGAGAATGCTGTTCCAGTACTTGAAGCAGTTGAAGGACTTTGTAGGAGTAAGGGCTTATTATGTCGGTATAAGAAAAGGACTAGGTGTAGAGATAGAAGAAAAAATCTGCAGGGTATTTTTTGTATATGGCCACATTGGGCTAATATTTGAAATACTAACTTTATTGAAAGAAAGGGAACCGAAAATAGAACGAATAATGATGCGAATGTATTAGCCCCTACCGAGGACTTAATGTCTTTCACGAAGGAGGGAATTTCTGCGCTGAAATTTTTACCCCCAAAACGCCTATATCGGAGCAACTATTTGTAAGGTAGGTATATTTTGTAGACATTCGACATGATTAATGTTTTATTTTTCGATTCTTAGGAATTTGTTGGTCTTTTGAATTCTATCGTTTGGATTGATCGGTCTTTTGGATCCTATCTTAGGGATTTATTGGTCTTTGGATGCCTGTTATTTGGAGTTGTCGGTCTTTGGATCCTATATTAGTGATTTATTGGTCTTCAGATTCTGTTTTATGGATTTATCGGTATTTCGATTTATTTTTATTTTTTTTTTACTTTGATTTATCGGTATTTTGGATCCTATCTTAGGCATTTATTGGTCTTTTGAATTCTGATTTTTGTAATTATCGGTCTTTTGGATCCTGTCTTAAGCATTTATTGGTCTTTTGAATTCTGTATTTTATATATAGATGTTTTGGATCATATCTTAGGATTTATTGGTCTTTTTGATCCTGTCTTAGGAATTTATTGGTCTTTTCACTTCTGTCTTTTCGATTTATTGGTCTTCTGGATCCTGCATTAGAGATTTATTGGACTTCAGATTTCTGTCTCATGGATTTATTGCTATTTGGATTCATTGATCTTTGAATGCCTGTTTTTTGGACTTGTCGGTCTGTGGATCCTATCTTAGTGATCTATTGGTATTCAGATTATGGATTTATCGGTCTGTCGATTTCTTGTTTTTTTGATTTATCGAGGGGTTTGGATCCTCTATTAAGCATTTATTGGTCTTTTGAATTCTGCATTTTGGATTTATAGGTCTTTTGGATCCAGTCTTATATATTTATTGGTCTTTTGACTTCTGCCTTTTGGATTTATTGGCCTCTTGGATCCTATATTAGGGGTTTATTGGTCTTTTGAATTCTGTCTTTTGGGTTTGTCGGCCTTTCGATTTCTTTTTGATTTATCGGTCTTTTGGATCCTATCTTAGTGATTTACTGGTCTTCGAGTTCTATCTTTTAGAACCAGCCTTGAAGATTTATTGGTCTTTTCAATTTCAGTTTTTTTTACTTATCGGTATTTTGGATTCTGCCTTTGGGATCTATCGGTGTTTCGATTTTTTTTGTTTTGGATTTATCGAGTTTTGAAACCCCTACTTAGGGACTTGTTGGTAATTTGAATTCTGTCTTTTGAATTAATCAGTCTTTTGGATCCTACGTTAGTGATTTACTTGTCTTTTACATTCTGTCTGAGCGATTTATCGGTATTTCGATTTTTTTTTGTTTTGATTTATCGGTATTTTGTATCCTATGTTAGGGACTTAGCGGTCTTTAATTTTCTGTTTTCTTAGCGACTTATTAGAAATCTGAAATTCTATTTCACAGATTTACCGGTCTTTGGATTTCTGTTTTTGGGTTTATCGACCTTTTGGATCATATCTTAGGAATTAATTGGTGTTTTGAATTCCTTCTTTTGGATTTATCAAAATTTTGATCCTATCTTAGGGATTTATTGGTCTTTGAATTCTGATTTAGGCATTTATCGGTCTTTTGGATTCTCCGTATTTTGAATTTATCGTTTCTTTGTTCTCTGCCTTTGGTTTTATCGGTCTTGTGCACAAACAATCAGGTAAACAGACAGCCAAAGCGACAAGCGAATATTACTAAATCGGGTAAGTTGGCACCCTTATCAAATATATATGCGCAAAAAAACCTATAACGCTAGATGGCGGTATGTTTGATTCTTTCAAAATTATCACACATCGATTTGGTAGATTCAAGTGGGGCACATCTATCATTAGGATTAATTTACACATAAAGGAAGAAATTCACTGCAACTTTAGCCATTTAAGCTTCCAAAATTTTAAGCTCTAAGCGGTGAAGAATTTAAGGAACTTTTCATGGATTAATATAATATGCCAGCAAATAACTAAAATTTTCCTTTCTGGATCCTTTTGGCTAATGGGACATATAGCTCAGAGGCCAATTTTCGAAACGATAGAGAGTTTTTTAAAGAACAATTGTGTAAGAAAAACTTGTGTACACTTCCTGACTACTTAAAATGTGAAGTTGTTGGGCGATTTTTGTTGATTGTTGTTTTTTTGTTTAACATCCCTTTCCGTTATTCTTTGGCTAAAGTATTTATTGATTTTTTACACTTAAATTTCATAAAGTAATTCTTCAAAATAATTCTTGATGTTTTTGCACTGCACTTTGTAAACAATTATTCTGTTTTCAATGTACATATGATTTCAAACAATTCCATTTTGTTATCACTTAAGTTTTTTTAAGAACTAAGACCACTTAATGCATGGCAGGATGTTTTAAGAACATGCGATTGATTGACTGCAAAAGATCAAAGGAGCGCTAGAACGCACAGCCGACTTTCAAGTCAAGCGTGATTTTATTTTTTTTTTTGTTTCTTTTTTTTCTTGGTTATTTTTACGGCTTCTGTTTCTGTTTCTTTTTCTATTTTTTTCTTTTTTGATTATATAACAGTTATTTGACTATCCCTCAAATTCCGTTACAATGCGATTGACCCTTTTTACTCCACAAAGTAAACACTATAATCACTCATCCATAAGCGCTCGCGCGCGTGTCCAAATTAAAAAGGCAGGCCGAAGAAATGTCCCATGTTCGCATTGCGAATTATTGCCTAGCTCTAAACGCTAGCGCTGAAACGAGACGAAGAAACCAGAAAGAATACGCCACGCACCGCACGGCGGCAAAACAATCGATAGATCGCCGTAAGCGCCGCAGAAAAATGCAGAAACTACAACACAGGAGCCTATAGGCTGCGAATGAATTAGTGAATTAGCGTCGAGCCAAGCGTTAGTGTAGTCGAAGCGCTCCGAATTGCGCAAAAGTGCTGAAATTTCAAATCAAATACAAGAACAAGAATTGCGAATTGTGGTGTATTCCCTGTTCCCGAACTCCCGAACTGGCGAACTGCCGCGAACTGCAGAGTTGTTCTGACGAGCGGCGAATGGGCGCAAACTGCCCTGCCAGCAAAGAACCAAACCAAACGCAAGCCAACACAAGAAACGGACGATTGTCGCAGCAGCAAGAACAGCAACAGCAACAACAACTATTACATGATTGCGCAAAGAACATACACACACACAGACACACAAACACACATGGCGAACTTTTACACTCGCAAAACGCCATAGAAATGGAAGCCAAGAAACTCCGTTGCAGCAGCGATTTGATCGTCGTTGTCGTTGTTGTTGTTATTGTTGTTGTTGCATTGCGCGCGCCACGCTGCCATATTACTCCGTTTGCCACTGCCCTGCCTACTACTACTACTCACTCTATGATATTCTATTTACTAGCACTGATTGTTGTTGCTGTGGTTGCAGTTTTCTTGCAATTCTAGCGGCTAGTCAGCCCTAGCAACTCTTTCATTTCGTCGTCGTAGTCTTCGTGGTCTTCGCGTACGTCGTCGTCATCAACGACATCGCCAGCGTTGCCACAAAACATTCTTGAAAGCCTCTCGGACGCTCTGGTTGTGCGCCAGCGACTGCTCCATGAGACAAGCACAAATTCAGTTCCTGGTTGTTGTTGTAAATTTTCATCGAGTTGTTGTTGGTTTTGTTGTTCTTGATCGGTTGGTTCTTCGTATTCGGCTTGTTGTTGCTGTCATTCCTTGCTATCTATCTAACTGACATACATACAACAACGACAACAACAACAACAAAGCAAACCATCCGCATAAGCGCCAAAGTAAATATGTTGTGTGCGAGGGCGTTGGGAGGCGGTAAAACTACGTAAATACATATGGACATATCGTTGTTTAAACTTCATAACCGCCTAAGTTGGACTCTCAAAACCGCCTAACCGACACTTGTGCCAAAAATTAAAATTGAATTTCTGACACCCAACTCTACCACTTCAGAACTGAAAAGGACATATACAGCTTTCCAAGCTTCTGAAAAACCAAATTTAGATCGTTTTTGGCAAATCTCAATTTTGGCATAGGCGGTTATGAAAGTCTCACTTAGGCGGTTATGAACATTAAACAGCGATATGTAAAAGTAAATCTCATACAATTATTTGTCTCTGCCAGTTGCCGTGCATTTGAAGCCCCCTGTTTTCGTTGAAAGAAAAATCACCAAAGAGTCAAGCAACTCTCAATTGGGACTTTTCCTGTTTTTCTTCTAACGCTTGTTTTTTGTTATTGTGGTTTTTGTTTCTATTATTTCTTATGCTTGGAATTGCTGTTCTTGACTTGTACTACGTTGTCGGTTGCTATTTTCAATTTCTATTTCATGAAAAAAAGTGCACAAAGATCGAAGGAAACCTAACCGCACATACCCTGTAGTGGTAATTTTTTTTTTTTTTGAAAGTACATATCTTAATCCGATGTCATTTTAGAGCATTTTAAAATTTTAGAAATTTTCGAAATTTTTTTGGGGTTTTGAAATTTTCAAAATTTTTATGATTCAGAAAATTTTTAGAATTTTTTTGAAATTGTATTTTACGATTTTTTAAATTTTTCATTACATTCAAAAATTATTTTAGATTTTGAAAACATAGATTTTTCAAACTCTTTCTAATTTTCAACTCTTTCTAATTTTCCAATTTTTCAAAATTTTTAAAAGTAAAAAAATTTAATTTTTGAAAATCTAAAAAACTTGATATTTTCTTATATTTGTTTAAAAAAAAATTTTTAACCTATCGTTTTCTGAGAAAAAGAATTAGAAAATCTTCTAGCTTTTTAATTATTTAATATTTTTCAGCTTTCAAAATTTTCTTTACGTTTAAATTATTCGAAATTTTTAATATTTTAGATTTTAAAATTTTAAACTGCAGTTTTCAATATTTTTTCAATTGTTCGAAATTTGCAATTGTTAAATTTCAAAACTTCAAAACAGGAACTTGTAACAAAACTCGTAACGAAACGAAACTCTCGTTTAATTTAGTTTCGTTACAGGTTTTGTTTCTGCTGGAAACGTTTCAGAGTTTTGTTACGACTTTTGTTACAAAAGAGTTTTGTTTCTGTTTCAGTTTCGTTACTTAGCTGTGTAACAGAAACCGAAACCGAAACGCGTTACAAGTCCCTGCTTCAAAATGTTCCAAATATTTGTTTAGAACTAAAAGTTTCTGAAAAAAATTTAATAAAATTTTCAAAACATTCCTTTTTTTTTTTACATATTTAGTGAAACTGTTAATACATATTATTTTATTGGTTTTTCCAAATTTTCATTTTTTTTTTTTAATTTTTAAAACTAAATATCTTAATAAATTTAAACTTTAAATTAAACTTTTCACTTTCAGCGCTACTGGGTATATGGCAATGGACGATGATAGCAAAAACAACACGCATTGCAAATACATAATACAAATATGCCAGCAAGCACAAAAAAATAGCAACAACAAAATAGATTACAAATGGCAAAATAGACAAGGCAACAACTTCCAAGACTCAAGATCAATTCTACACATGCAAACACACTTCTACCTACGATGCACACACATGCGCAAATGCAATTACAATTTTCACTTACACACACACACATACACGAAAATGCGAATAATCACAGCCACAGAGAACCGTTACTGCATGAGTGGGCTGGCAAGGCGGCGGCAGACAGATCATTTGCTGCTGCTGGCGATGTTGTTGTCGTTTTTCCTGTATGGCGGCTGTGTGCTTACTCTTCTTCTTACCCTTCTTCTGTTCTTCTTGTACGTATTTTTTTCTATTTTTCATCTATCTACAGCTACTAGAGGTTCTTAAACTTCTGTTACAACTGCTTTTACTTGCAATTTTCTCTTGTAACTACTTATTTATTATTGTTGTTCTTGTTCTTGTTCATGTTCATGTGCTGCTTCTTTCCTTATTCGATTCGATCGTTGCGCCTCGGCAGCTGCTCTCCGTTTAGTTTCTTGTTCGTAAATGAAGAAAGTGCATAAAACCCGCAGCCAATAGAAAAAAAGGTGAAGAAATGTAGATAGAGCAGTCAAAGAAGAAGAAGCAGAAAAACAAAAGGCGCAGCAAGAAGAAGCAAAACCAACGAAGCAGGAAGTCTTTTGCGATTAGCGGATAATTTCATTTTCTGAATGCAATGAATGTTGGTGAAGCGCTGAGCAACAATTGCGGAGAGAGCCAAAGAATTCACGTATCGGCAACTTGTACCTACGTAAACAAACACACAGAAAGATACATACATACCCTGCAGCGAAATCAACTAGTTGTAAACTAATTGACAACTAGTTGGCCATACAGCTCAACTAGTCAGCCATCTATCTTTTTTCCATATTAGCAACTGGTATTTTTAACACGGTGATGACCTAGGAAATGGCAATTGTCAGTATCCATACCAGGATCATACCACTTGACTGACTAGTCAGTATCCAGACCAGCATCATACCACTTGACTGACTAGTCAGTATACACACCAGCATCATACCAATTTGCTGACTAGTCAGTGTAGATATCAGAACTACACCAGTTGACTGACTAGTTTTACATGCTACTCCAATGAAAATAAAAATTGCAAAATAAAGTTTCTAATACATTTATTTAGTTATTAGAATATGATATTTAAATTAAAGAATTCAGGCACATTAGATTGGTATCTTGCATATTAAATATTTAGGTAAATTAACATTAACATTTTGAATAAGTAACACGTTGACCATTCTAAGCTTGACATTTCTATTGATGATTTTCTGACTTTATATAAACATATCATGTACTTTTTTCTATGGCTGAAGTAGTATCTAATATACAGGGCTATATTAACAACTCAAACTATGTTATATTTGTGGTATTCACCTGATTTAATGATCTAACAATTTGCAACCAACTAAATCTACAAGAGGCCTACTACGCAGGGTTCGAATACTACAACAATAAAGAAGTTGCTTTACTTTTACTGCATACGTGTTCATTGCAACCTCCAGAAACCCCGGATACATTCGTTTTTAATTTAAAACCCTTTTTTTAGCAAAACTTCCTGTTTCTTTACTAATCTCAATTTGTCCTCTATGAATCTAGTTGGGCAACTCCCATAATTTATCTAGTCAGTTAACTGGTAGGTTGGCTGACTAGTTTGGACTTTTGCTGCAGGGTACATACATACATACATATTCATATTCTTACTCATACACGTAGAATTGTAAAGAAGAAAAAAAAATTTGAAAATTTATTAACTGCTGAGAGTGGGTATATTACTTGCTGGGATCAATAGCCAACGGGCTTCTCTATGGCAGTGGGCGGTAAATGGCAAGAATTGCGATTGTCGCACGCCAGATTTATTTGATATGATGGTATAATGATTATGACTATTTAGATACTTATGTATGTATATATGAGGACCTAACCTACTATTTTTATACTGTGGCGGTAGCCTTTTTATTGTAAGGTATTGTGTTCTGATATCTACATATGTATGTCAAGCCGAATTTTCAAAAATATATGTGTAGCCATGATACAAGAAAGAAGGTAGTGTAAACGTCAAATTTTTGTCGCCATATTAACCACCTGACAATTATATGGATTATGACATTTCGTGCTGCCATACTCAGTGCTAAAAATCCTCCATTTATGTTATTTTTTATTTCCATGGTAATCATGGTATCAATTGCAACAAAACGAATTTTTTAAATTTGAATATTGATATATGTATATATAAATACGTATATTTACGTATTAAATTCTTCATAATATCAGATCACAAATAATTATATAAAAAATAAGATTTATTCTTAAAATAAGTTGCGGCAAGTTTGTTGAATATAGTACATACTACAATCCCACTACACCTCCTGTGAATTTCATTGAAAAATTTCAGTGGTTTAGAAATTATGAATATTGGCACGACTTATGTACTTGTAACCGAAAAAACAAGTGCGATTGATGGCATGGTTATATGTAGAGCTCTCGATTTTTTTTGAACATTTTCGAGTAGCCCGAACAATTGTTGTTCAAATGCTCGAACAGTTGTTTGTCTGTTCATTACCCGTATGTTTGTACGGGCATTTGAACAACGAACGGGCTTCAAAAAAAACGATCAGATCGAATTGCTCGATACCCGGGTATCTAGGGCTCTAGTTATATGCAAAATATATTAGTAAATAAAATATTTAATTTAGATGAAAAGTTAGTAAAAAGATCTTTTTTTTGCGAAGAATCTATTTCAGAATTAGGTAAATAATAAAATAAAGGAAAATAAAATTAGTAACGTAAGTAAAATCTAAGGAAAACTGCAACATAAAAATTTAAATTAAATTTACATTCTTATATAACTGCTAAACAATTTTCTTAATAAATATATTTTTTAAATGTGGAAATATTCTTGTATAAAACATTGAAACCAAATATGTATTTATATATATCGTCGATCCGGAAGAAGAAAGACGCATACCAGTAATTTGTCGACGAAAAAAGGCGCATTAAAAATATGTCGGGGAAGAAAGACGCTTTACAAAACATGTCGACGAAGATAGACACATTAAAGATATTTCGACGAACAGAGATGCATTATAAAATATTTCGACGAAGAAAGACCCATTAGCATTATTAACTGCGAAGAAAGACGCATATGCATTAATATTGACAAAGAAAAATAAAAAAATCGAATACATCTTTCTTTCCTAAAAAATATTTAAATGCTTCTTTCTTTATAGTAAAAAAAATAAAGCGTCTTTCTTCGTTATCAAAAAAAATAAAGAGTCTTTCTTTCGAAAAATATTTTAATGCGTCTTTCTTTGAAAAAAAAAAAGTTTGCGTCTTTCTTCCTCAACAAAACACTTTGCGTCTTTTTTCTTCTATAGCGACGTTATAAAGAAAATCAAGAACTCTTACCATTTCATAAAAAATCGAACAGTTTTCAAATAATGAAATATAATGGACGTTTTGATAATATTTTTCAACTTTAATATCTATTTTATTTTTTATGAATAACTTTTTTTCTTTTTTCTTTTTTTATTTGGAAAGCTTTTTTTTTTAATTTTTTAAAATGTTAAAATATACTCATTACATCGGCTGATTGTTGTCTTTTATTTGTTTTGTTGATTAGCATATGTGAAAAACACCATTTCATTTAAAATACCCAATATTTTGTTCAAATATACCCTCAGCCAAAAAATTTTGATTGGGCAACGCTATCCTAATTTTTGACTTAAAATAAGACGTCAAAAATCCATATTATAATCAAAAATGACAATGTCAAAGTGAAATGGAACTACCTTGTTTGTTTGTATCATGTGTGTAGCATTCCAAAATTCTCTAAATTTACGAAATTGTTTCGTTGGTTGTTTGAAATTTTCCACATTTTGTATAGTGGCCGCTGTCTTGCAGTGGGTAGAGTGCTCGCCTGCTATGTCAGAGGTCTCGGGTTCAAACCACGGTCCGAGCAAAATACCAAAACAATTTTTCTAATTAGTAAAAATCCAATTATTGGGTTTTTTAAGAGCAGCGGTCACCTCTCGGCAGTTGGCGGCATACTTTCCGAGTGTATTTCTGCCATGAAAAAGCTTCTCACAAACAATGCATTCGCCGTTCGGAACCGGCATAAAACTGTAGGTCCACCGAATTAGTTGGAAAAACAAAAAGGAGCACACCTCGAATTGGGAGAGAAGCTCGGCCATAAAACTCGTCAGAGTTATAATAGCGCCATTGTATTATATTATAGAAAAATTTCTGGATTTCAAAAATATTTTTCAAAGTTTTCAATTACGTTCTCTTTTTCAAAATTATTTTATATTTTCAAAACTAATCTTTTTAAAATTTTTCAAATGTTTGAGTTTTAGGAATTGTTATTTTATATTTTCAAAACTTTATTTTTTTTAACTTACACAGTAAAAATTTTAGTTTAATTTTAATACCATTTTGGTATTTATATATAACAATGCCAAAAAGCATAAAATTAAAACCATTCTGGTTTAAAAAAAGAAGAGAATATTGAGAGACAGAAATTATTTTTGGTGTCAAATTAATACTTTCTTGGAATTAAATCAAAACCAAATTTTTTTAAACAGTAGTAGCAAACACTAAAGTACCTTATATATCGAGCCCTAATCCTCATAAAGGTGTATCCAACAAAAAGTAAATTTTACAGGACACAGTTTTTTTAATTTGTTTTGCAAACTGTATGCAGCCTTGAAACTTATTTAGTCTCTAACTTGGAAACTGCACATTTCACAGCTATGAAATTTTGGGAGTTTATGCGTGTGATAGTAAATTGTTGATTTCCATAAAAAAGCTAAAATCCTGCAGTGATACTGAAAGAGGGACCCTCAACTGCCTTATGACTGAAAAAATAAAGCAAAATTTACCCTCATGATATTTAATTAACCTCCTGCATTACTTACTTGATACAATTATTCGATTCGGGCCATTTATTTGAGTAGATTTAATTACTCCTCCGATTGCAGTTTTAGAAACATTTTGTTTGATTTCTTTTTACTTTTTTCTAATAATTTTTTTTAATACTTTTTTTTGGTTTTGTTTTCAAACCAAAAATACTTTGATGGTAATATAATTGAGAAAGAGAAAGTTTTTTATACTTTTCAGGATTTGTTTTTAAACCGTAAATGATTAAACTTCTTTAGCGAGGATTTTAATACTTTTTAAGACTTTATTTTAAAACTACTTTGGAATAAATGAAATTGTAAAACTACTCATAATTTAAAAATAAGACCTTTTGGTATTAAAATTCAAATTTAATTCCAAGAATGATTAAATTAAGTACCAAATGATATTAGAAATAAACTATAATTTTTTACTGTGTATTAAAGGTTTGTTTTAAAAATTTTATTTTCGAAAATTTCAAAAACCGGTTACATTTCAAAGAAAATTGCAATTTTTCAAAATTTTGTTAGGTTTTTTGTATCTTAAAATTTTCCAAAATTTTAAAATGCAGTTTTTTCAATGCTTCCAAATATTTGAAATTTTCCAAATTTGTATACCTAGTTTAGAAAATTTTCTGGATGTGTGGAAATGATTAGGATTTTCGAAATATGATTTTAAGATTTTTCAAAATTTTCAATTACTTTTTTTTTTCAAAATTTTGAATTTTAAGAATTGTATACTTTTTAGGTTTTAAAGAAAATTGTTTTTGACTTTTCCAAATTTAAAAAAATTTTATAATTGGCAGTTTTCAATGTTTTAAAAATTTTTGAAATTTTCAAAACTTTATGTAGTAGGTACGTAATTTATTCAATAGTATGCATTATAAAAAAAATTTAGATTTAAAAGAAATTGCGTTAAATTTTTTTTTTAAATTATTTCATATTTTCAAAACATACATTTTAAAAAAATTATACAAATGTTTGTTTGAAAAATTGTATAGTTTAAACTTTTCGAAAATTTCAAATGCTTTTTTGATTTCAAAGAAAATTGCAATTTTCTTTTTTTTTGTTTTCTGATTTTTCCAAATTTTATAAAATATTTTTTAGGTTTAAAAAAAAAATTACAATTTCAACTTTTTTTTTATTTTTCCAAATTTTTCAAATTTCAAAATTTACAAATTTTTCAATGTTTTCAAAATTTGCAAATTTTTCAATGTTTTCAAAATTTTTCAAATTTTCAAAACTTTACGTAGCGCGTCATTTTTTCATTAAAATTATAGTGGATGGAAATTTTTGCATGTTGCCTTAATGGGAATACACGATCCTTTGGAGATTGATATCAAGTAAAGGACAAGAGTACCTAATTATGTATGTTGTAGAAAAAACTCTGTGGCTCGTAACCTCTCATCAGGCCTGTAACACATCAAATCACTCCCTTGTACCCTTATGCATCAGGCTTGAAGCGTTTATAGAAGATCGGCAATACTAAGGTCTCTCGCCGTTCTTCAAGTTTGAAACCCCATCCGAAGGCATTTAAGATATTGGGCCGAACTATTACCAGAACTGTGGCGTGTTACGTGATCTTTTAACCAAATGCGAACTCAGGAACTTAGATTAGATGATATAAAGAATTTTCGAAGCTTGAATAAAGGACGAATATACATATTGGCCTTCCTTAGCCTATACGTGTTGATTATGGAAGACTTGCTTTTGCTAAACCCTTTAAAATCCCTTTAAAATCTTCCCTCTAAGTAAGTTGTCGCACTGAGTACTACCTGATAGTAAAGAGGACATATGTATAAATTATATTGGCGGCAAAATCATTTCCTAGTTCTGCAAGATAATGAAATACACAAACAACAAAAACATAAACAGATGAGCAACATCATTCGATTGGCAATATAAAGCCCTAGAGAGAAAACAGCAAAGACGAACACAGAAATGTGAAATAACTTCGCGAGAGACGTAATTTAACACACATGCTAGAAGTTAGGCGAACAAGCCATATAAAAAGCAATAAACAGCTACATATTTACATATGCACGTCAGTAAAAATTGGAAAAACTAAACAGCCTTTAGGGCGTAACTATAGGCGAATGGCCGCGAAGCAGCATGATCAGCAACGGACAAAAAGAAAGATGAAAAGCCTACACTCAGGGAAAAACAGCATTTTAAAATCAAAAATAAAATTTTTGTTTTCATAATACACGTTTTAAACCAAAAGTATTTTTATATTAATGAAAATTTTTCAATTAAAGAAGAAATTTTTGAATTAAGAAAGAAATTTTTGAAGTAAAAATGCATTTTGGATTTAAAAAGAAACATATTCAAATTAAAAACAAGTAAGGAAGCCTAAGTTCGAGTGGAATCGAACATTAGATACTCAGCTGTATGTTTTCATTGTTTGTTTGCGTTTGATGGAAACACGGCGTATTTTATATAAAGCGAGTGCCGCATAAAGTGGGCGTATCTACGCCCATTTTCAATATTTTTATCAGTCATCCAACTAAGCATATGAATATTATTCTTTGTGCAAAATTTCATTCCTTTTTGACTTCTAGTTACAAAGATGTCACGTTACAAATTCCCAAAGGGTGTTCCAGAAATATCTTTGTTAAAAAGTAGGCGTGGTCATAACCGATTTTAATAAATTTTTGCGTGTCTATTCACACAAGTTATAAAAGTGTATAAACCAAGTTTCACCATAATATCTCAATTATTTGTTGAGTTATGGGCTCCGAAATCTCGTAGATTCCTTTGTCTAAAAGGAGGCGGTGCCACGCCCATCTTTCAAAATTTTTATATTTTTTGTTTCCGGTCTATTGTGGAACTCATGCCACAAAATTTCTATGAATTATCTCTATATTTGACAAAGATATCGCTTAAAATGTTTTTATTAGGCCACTTTATAGTTCCCATGTATAAAAGTGGGCGTGGTCGTCAAACCGATTTCGCTAAAATTTTGAACATGTATTACCACAAGTAATAAAAGTGTACACACCAAGTTTCGTCATTATATATTAATTATTTCTCGAGTTATGGGCTCAGAAATCTCGTATATTCCTGTTTCTAAAAAGAGGCGGTGCCACGCCCATTTTCCAAAATTTTTGTGTTTTTTGTTTTATGTCCATAGTTGGACTCATGCGACAAAATTTCAATGATAGATCTTTATATTTGACAGAGATATGGCTTAAAATGTTTTTATTAGGCCACTTTATAATACACATATATAAAAGTGGGCGTGGCCGTCAACCGATTTTAACTATTTTCCGTCCAAACGTTTGCCTAAATAAATAAATCACGCGTACCAAATTTCATCGATATATCTTCAATGGTTTCTGAGTTATGACATATAAAACTTTAAATGTTTGACCCTTAATAAGTGGGCGTGGCACCGCCCATTTTCCAAGATTTCATAAACTTTTTCCCCAGGGGCCTGAGCTCAACACGTGGGTAAAATTTCATCGCTCCAGCTATATTAGTAACTGAGATACCAAATTTCCGATTTTTTCTATATAGGAGAAGTGGGCGTGGTCATGGTCCGATTTCGCCCATTTTCAATACCAACCGTCCCAGTCTCGATACCAACTTGCATTTCAAATTTCATCAAAATATCTAAATTTTTGCGCGAGTTAGAGTGTTTACAGACGGACAGACGGACGGACAGACGGACGGACAGGCGGACGGACATGGCTCAATCGATTTCTCTTTTCACCCTGATCATTTTGATATATATAAGTCTATATCTATCTCGATTATTTCATTCTGTTACAATCCACCGTTATGTGATTAAAACTATAATACTCTGTGTACTAGTACAGCTGAGTATAATGAAAATGAATGTTGATTCAAAAACTCGCTCTTTGTTCAAAATTTTTTTTTGTGATAAAATTTTTTTTTGTGAGAAATCCAACAAAAACAATAATGAGAATCGATTTTTTTTAATTTTGGTTTTACAATGATTCATATAATTCATGGATTCTTTTTTAGGAAAACGGAAGTATAAATAGGTTACTACAATTCAATATAATGTTTAATGTTCCACTATGTGATGGCGTTGGATTGAATTTCAGGTTGATGTCATGGTTCGAATTCAGAGGAAAATATAATATAAAGAAAAAAAAGGAGAATAAGAAGAATAAGAAATAAAGATAGCAATAAGTTAAGGCGAAGTAGAAAAGAAGAGGAGAACCAGCGGAGGCTATATTTTTGTAGTTGGGACTCGGATTGAGAGAAGATGAAGAGAATGCCGTTGGATACAATTTCGAAACCGGAAGAGAAAATGATATAGAGAACACTGCAGCGTTTTTTTTTCTCATAGTGCTTAAAATAAAACTAAACATTTTTAAATTTAAAATGTTTTTTCTAGCTTTAAAAATTTTACAATGAACATTTTTAAAATAAAAATGTTGTTATTTACATCACTTTTAAATACGTTTTTACTCATTTTAAGCACGTTTTCATATGTTTTATGATTTTTTTCCCTGAGTGTACACGGATGTAAACTCAATGTGAATATCTGTGTATATATGTGCTACATATGCGCATACAAGGTGGTAAAGTTTAAACTTTTAAATGAATGTTGTGAAACAAACTAAACCTCCTTTCGGGGCCTGTTCTTCGGAACATAATTTTTTATTAACAGAAAGTAAGAGGTCCTTATAAGCAACGTTGCCAATTTTCATCGATGGTCTTGTGTGAGATACTTATTATAGTTACGATGTTTAGCATATAACCGATATCTTATGAGTTCTCACCTTCAATTAGGCAAGAACTGGAAAACTTGCTTCATAGCTTGGGACCGCATCTTTTATATAAAAAGCTAACCTAAAAAATGTTAGCGTGGCACCTCCCATACAAACTGGGATGGTTTCTGGATTCCCATTATAGGTCTTTGGATTGTTTATCGACTTATTAGACTTGGATTCATCGGTCTTTTTGCTTTATCCATCTTTGGATCTCTGTCTTTTGGACTTATCGGTCTTTGGATTTCGATCGACAAACACACCTTGTACGCATGGACGTACCTCCAATGACTTAGATGTACAAAAAGGTAACAACAAGAAATAGCAATGCAAAGGCGACTGACTACATATGCGAAAGTCAATGTTCAGAGCCAAGTACTTGTACTCAATAAAATGAAAAATTAGCAAACAAACCAAAAACCAAAACAAAACACATGTAATGCAGAGAAAATAGCGGAAAATGTCTGCTACGTTCAACAGCAATGCGCGCCGCTCATCGCCGAGTTCAACGTTTAATGGAAAGTAAAGAAAAATGAAGAAATTGCAAGTGAAGAGTTGAGAAATTGAGGGGAAAAAAGAGAAAAACAAAAACAAATAAAAATAGGTAAAAAAACTTTTTAAGTTAAACGGTTTTATGTTATACATACATTGCAATGTTTAAGATAAATGTACTAAAAACCAAAAAATAATAAAATAGATACAGTCGTGGGAATTATAAACATTTGCATAGACTAGACTAAAATAAAACCGTGGGGCACGTCAATTGTCTACAATCGTTGATTAAAATGTTTGTTTTGTAATGTTACACTATAATTAGGCAGTTGTTCAACCGACAACGATGGACGTGTGATAAGTAGGGCTAGAATGTGGAAAAAAGCTAGCAAGCTCGATTATAAGCGAGTTTTAGGGTTTCATAGTGGTGAGCGAGTAGTACTTTTATTATATGTTTTGTCGATTAAAGACAAACTACGAGCAGTGAAACGATTCCTCGTGTGAATGTCCAACGATAAACTAGTTGAAACATCTCTTTTATTAACATGGAGTGTATAACTATTGGAATTTCCATGAGCAAGAAAATAGTAAGTATTTTCCTCACCGTCTGCGGGCCAACTGCCTAACGACGAATTAAACGATTCTTCTATCGCACATTAAGTCGATAATTTGTAGACAATTGACGTGCCCCCCGGTTTTATTTTAGTCTAGTCTATGCAAATGTTTATAATTCCCACGACTGTATCTATTTTATTATTTTTTGGTTTTTAGTACATTTATCTTAAACATTGCAATGTATGTATAACATAAAACCGTTTAACTTAAAAAGTTTTTTTACCTATTTTTATTTTCTAGTTTTTAGTTTTTATTTCGCATTCTGTTTAATTCATTTAGTGCTTCATTATTGCAAGGTTTCTTGCCCGTTAGTTTATTGCAGTCCAACGCCTCTATAGCGACCCACGCGCCACCTATCGGAAGTTTTTTTAAGGAAAATATTTCCTTTCAAGGTAGTAATACATGTTCCGAATTTCAGCCAAATCGGACCATAAATGCGATTTTTGTAAATATAGCGACCCACGCGCCACCTAGCGGAATTTTTTTTTTAAGAAAATATTTCTTTTCAAGGTAGTAATACATGTTCCGAATTTCAGCCAAATCGGACCATAAATGCGATTTTTGTAAGTATAGCGACCCACGCGCCACCTAGCGGATTTTTTTTTTTAAGAAAATATTTCTTTTCAAGGTAGTAATACATGTTCCGAATTTCAGCCAAATCGGACCATAAATGCGATTTTTGTAAATATAGCGACCCACGCGCCACCTAGCGGAATTTTTTTTTTAAGAAAATATTTCTTTTCAAGGTAGTAATACATGTTCCGAATTTCAGCCAAATAGGACCATAAATGCGATTTTTGTAAATATAGCGACCCACGCGCCACCTATCGGAATTTTTTTTTCATAATATTGCATTGTCATCGGGGTTATACATGCGTGCAAAATTTCAGATTAATCGGTTGACAGGAAGAGGGTGAAATTTGAATTACTAAATTTGACCCAAGAATAAAGAATAAATAATAAAACAAACGGGGTGAGCTAAATAAAACCGTTTAAAAATGCCACGGAAAGCAAATGACAACGCCTATGCAACAAGACGAAAGCGAAAAAGCGGCAATGCAGCGTTGTTGTTGCTGTTGTTCTCATTACCTAGCTGATCGTGTTGCATGCCAGCGGCAACAACACAACACAAATGTTGCGCACATGCACATATTGCCAGTGCTTGGTGCAGCTACGAGTATATCTAGTTGTTGAGAGAGTGATAGAGAGCAACTGTTGTTGCTTTCGTCTCTTTGCTTATGCTTTTTGCTGTTGGTTTTGTTGCTGTTTTTTGTTGCAACTATGCGCATAACGTAAAAATCCAGTATTGACTCTGTGCATCAGCGGCGGCAACACAAAACCAGGAAGTAAAATTGCACGTACAAAACAACTATGCATAGCGGCAACAACAGCAACAGCAACAACAACAAAAGTAAACAAACAAGCAAATAAATGCATTTATAAACAACAGCTAAGGCTGTTGCAGCAGAGCAGCGCAGCGCAGAGCGATTGTGTAATACTCGGAAAGCAAGTCGGCTGGTCGGTGACTTTTGCTGCATAAATATTTGTGGGTACATATTTATGTGGACACATGCCCAGTGAGAAATTGATAAGTATCATTGAAAGTGAATTCGTATGGTATAAGTAAATGGTGTTTTTAATGTTGGAATTTCTGAATGCACGTTATAGTGAATTAATAAATTACACTGAAAAAATAATTTACTCGGTTAAGGAAAAGTGGAAATGATTAGGCGCTAAAGACGTACATACATTTTTTCATTGTTTTGATGTACAGGAATAAAAACCATGTTTTAGGGAAAGTTGTATTCAAAACAATGAAAATATGTCTTTAGCGCCGAATCATTCCCAATTTCCCGGTGCATCCACTTCCGAAAAGAGTGCTGATGATCGAAAATGGTTTTTCGTGAAATAGCTATACACTCAACCTTCGCTGTAAATAGTTGTTGAATTTTTTTCCACTTACCCCAACAATTAAAAAATTGAATTAAAATAAAAATTTCGTGCTAAGCACTAAAAACACTTTCAAGTAATTTTGTTTTTTTTTAGTGTGCTGCAAGCGAGCTGCACATACTTTATTTTCCAGATTTTTGATTTTTTTAAAGACTTTCTTTCTTACTCTTAATCGATCCGAAACGCATTTAAATATCAAGCACTCTTTATATACGAAGGACAATATCAAATGATATTTGGTTTAGTTAAGTGATCTTTAATCCAACAAAAGCATCAGATGAGATCATCCTGAAGTTTGCGAGATGAAAGTTTTGTGAAAGCTTTAGATCGACGCCTATTTCAAAACAAGTTTCAAAAACTCATTTTTTCAGAAAAACATGTACCTATGCAATTTTCTCTGAAATGGGGTGTTTTTAGATACAATTTTGAAATAGGGCGTTATTAGAATTTCAAGATTTCAATTGTACAGAAGTATAATGTATGTAAATACGCAATAAATGAAAATAGTATATACTCACATACATACATCCTTATATAGCAAGTCTCTGCTCATATATAGGAAGTGAGAGCATTTATAGATAAGAAAGTGTCTTGGCTGCATACACACAACACAATAAAAATCGCAAAAATAGTTGCTCGAACAAGCAGCTGTTTTTGCTATGAGTTGGATCTTGTTTATATGCATAATAGGGTGTAGAAAAACAAACTGAATCTATGTATTTTATCGTTTAGAAAAACTAACAAAATTACGCAAAAATAAAGCATGTGTCGATTAAAACAAAAATCTAAGAGGTTGCTATGCAAAATATACATATATTATTTTTTTATAAATATTAATTTACAACATTCTACAAAAAATTAAAAAAAAAAAAAACGTAACACCCTTTAATTATCAGCCAGCGTTGCCTTAGTTTGTTGTTTTTTTTTTTTATTCTTTTTGACTTTTGCTTCTGTATTAGTGTGATAGGCTAGGCTACCGCTAGAATTTGCAATCTAAGTTCAATGACTTGCAATGTTAGCAACGTCATGGACAAGAGCGCAATGGCAACTACAACAACAACAGTAATAATAATAAAAAAGAAACACAATTTTTATTATGCGAACGATAAATATAGTAAAAACTTGCATTTGGCGGGCATATGAATGTGTGTGGGTATCTGGTAATGAGTGATGTAAACGTTGCAAACGAAAATAAAAAGGTGATAGTGAATAATAGAAAAGAAATAATTAATAAAAAAAAATTTGATGGGGTAAATCGAAAGTAAAATAAAATAAAATAAAATAAAATAAAATAAAATAAAATAAAATAAGATAAAATAAAATGAAATCAAATCGAAAGTAAAATAAAATAAAATTAAATTAATTATATAAAACACAGTAAAATAAAATAAAATAAATAAAAATATAAAATATAAAATATAAAAAAATAATGGAAAATAAAATAACATAAACTAAATAAAATAAAAATATAAAATATAAAATAAAATAAATTAGAAAATAATTATATATAAGTATAAAAGTTATATATATTATTAATTAAAAAAAATCTTCCGTGTACCTACACGATAATTGAACAATTAAAATAAAATAAAATAAAATAAAATAAAATGAAATAAAATAAAATAAAACAAAAAAATAAAAATAAGATTAAATAAATAAATAAATAAAATAAAATAAAATAAAATAAAATAAAATAAAATAAAATAAAATAAAACGAAATGAAATGAAATGAAATGAAATGAAATGAAATAAAATGAAATAAAATGAAATAAAATTAAATTAAATCAAATACATAAAATAACTAAATAAAATAAAATAAAATAAAATAAAATAAATAAAATAAAATAAAACAAAATGCAAGAAAAGAAAATAAAATAAAATAAAATAAAATAAAAAAATAAAAATTGAAAAATTAAAATAAGATTAAATAAATAAATAAATAAATAAAATGAAATAAAATAAAATAAAACAAAATAAAATAAAATAAAATAGAATAGAATAAAATAAAATAAAGTAAAATAACATAATTACTATAAAGTAAAAACACAATGCCCCTTTATGGGGCATGAAATCAACAACATACGGGCAAGAAATGGTATCATAATACGAGCGGTTAGGGAGTGCTCCCGGACTGCTTTATGTATATTAGGCATATAAATTTTTACAATTTTTGTAAATACGAAAAATGGCATACCATAGTCGAATAGAGCATAAAAAAGTATGAACCCCATTATTTTTTATTTTTTATTTTTTAGAAACTAGAAAAAAACTTTTTTTAAGCATGGATGTAACTACAGCTGTTTCACCTTATATCCCTTTATGACTCATCAGGTTACTTTTGCTTCTGCCAAGACTCGAACTGGCGCACCTTGCAGTACAATAACTACAGTTCTAACCACTGAGCTATTGCCTGCCTTCGACATCTGATAGAAAAATTGTGTCGAAAAAAGTGATATTCATTACTTGTACAATATTTGCCACCACGTGGTGGTATGCCAAATTTTTCGTCAACATTTGTTATATGCCTAATGTATATGTCGAACATTAAACATTAACTACCTGTGATGTTTTCTTAATACGGGTAGCCTTATTTTATGCAACTCTTATTACATTTAAACTTTCGCTGATCAATTCTACTGTAAGCATTTTCCCACCAAAGGAACTCACTAATAGTACAACTATTGTATATCTAAAACTTTTATGCATTTAAGTAAGAGCATTTTATACTCATCAAAATTTCAATTTTATTGCATTCTTCATACATAAATCAGGAAAAAATTAAGGAAAAGTAGCTACACACTACTTATGCGAATTCTTCAAATCACTACCGCTTGCTTGGCTATTAAAAGTAACCAAATGTTGCAGTCACATTTTATTTCCATCCACATGTGGCATTATAGAATACATTCATATATACAGTGTTTAAAAAACTGGCATAAGTTTCATTTCTGTTGATTTTGATTTTGATTCCGCTTTTAAAAAATCAGAAGTCGCAGTTAATCAATATGAAAAAATATGAAAATGAACGATTTTGCCTGATTTTGATTTTGCGCTGATTTCATATTGCTCAAACTCAAAAGCAGCCTGATTTCAAAATGAACAATTTTGCCTGATTTTGATTTTGCGCTGATTTCATATTGCTCAAAATCAAAAGCGGCCTGATTTCAAAATGAAGAATTTCGCCTGATTTTGATTTTGCGCTGATTTCATATTGCTAAAATCAAAAGTAGCCAAATATCAAAATCAATGCACTACATTTTCGATAGTTCCGAACTAGTACTAAATTCTACAGTTTACACTAGTTCGTTTATTGGCACAATTTCGATAGTTCTGAACTAGCTACAAGTACCTAAAAATTCTACAGTTTTACATCTGCAGCTTAAGAGCAGCATTTGACACACTTCATGCAAGTGGCGCGATGGCCGACTGGCTAACGCATGTGCCTTTCAATCTGAGGGACGCGGGTTCGAATCCTGTCGGTGTCAAGGTGAATGATAAATTTTTTTTATATTTCTTTTAACCAATATTTTTTTATTTATTTATTTAATAAAAATTTACAATAATATTTAAAAAGTAATAAAATCAAAATAAGCATAAGGGATCGGAAAAGCATAATTAGGGGAACATTTCATTTTATACAAGATGCAAATAGAAAACTCTTTATATAAAATGCTTCACTAAACATCTGAGAATTGCAGAAATATACAAAGCCGACGGCAATTGAGCCAACAAAAAATGTTCATAGAATTTTTGTCACTTCGAAATTGCATACAATCAAAGTGTGTTTTATAATGGTCACTCAATTCTCTCCTTCTGAACTGGTGAGGGTCTACCTACAATTGATCTAGTTCCCCTTTGACACCTTTTCTCTAGTTCGGAACTAGAAATTTTGCTCACTAGTTATTGAGTTCCCTGCAGGGAACGTAATACAGAGGGTAAGAAATTATGTACATACACACATGTGTTCATGGAAGCGTAAATAGCAAAACTGTGAAAGCATTGATTTTCATATTTGGCTGCTTTTGATTTTAGCAATATGAAATCAGCACAGAATCAAAATTAGCACAAAATCAAAATTAGCACAAAATCAAAATTAGCATAAAATGAAAATCAGGCAAAATCGCTAATTTTGATATTTGGCAGCTTTTGATTTTAGCAATATGAAATCAGCGCAAAATCAAAAGCAGGCAAAATCGTTCATTTTGAAAAGCGACGAATATCAAAATGAAATAAAATCAAACATTTCACGACTTTTGCTAATTCCGACTGCAGTTTTTTAAACACTGCATATATATTTATATCACGCGTTGCACGCGTAACCGCCTGCAATAGTGCAACATGCGTTACTCGGCCAGCTACATATACATACGCCTATTTACGATGCCGCAGCCGAACGCTTTGAATGCCAGCAACCTTAATAAAAATTCACGACTCTTCCCGGGTCATGATCCTCTACGTATTTGGTCTCCAAGCATTGCCACTAAGCAACTATTGCTTTTGGCTTTCGCCGACACATTCCAATACATAGAATGTATGTTTTTCTTTCATTCGCATATTCCCAGCAAACACAATCTGTAATGTTAGAGAATTTGTGGAGACAACATTAGCAAACTATTGTAATTCTCTAACGAGAGAGAGCAAGGGTAGAGAACTACATTAGAATTCGATTGGAGACTGTTTGGGGAAAGAGTAAAATTTCTATGTCGATGTGATAAATGTCTACATCAATTGGAAGTATTTGCGAATTCTCATTAGAATCTTATTAGAGAACTAAATTATATTTCGATTGTGGAGTTATGATTTTCAGGATTGAAAAACTACGTGTTCGTTCTGTTTCAGAACGCTATGTTTCTCCACTGTTTCTCGAGTCATCCTCAAACGTTATGAATTGGAGAAAAGCGCTAGTTCTCGAGTCATTTTCAAATTTGCTCTTCTCAGCTCGATCGAAAAAGAGCTCTTGAGCATGATATTGTTTTACATAGATTAAAATAACCAAAGTCTGCAGAAGCGAAGAATGCAAAACTGTAACAGCGTCATTGAGGCATGCAGCTACGCCACTGAAGCAGGAAAAACCGCTTTTTGTAGTGTTTCTCTGCCATTTTTATTTTTTTTTTGCCTGCCAACGCATTACATAACATGTTTATGAGACATTTTTGGGCATTCCATTCGTTTCAGTTTAACGAAACGCAATGCAATGGAGATCAAATGGCCCACATAGCTAAATCTGTATGCAAACAAATAAAAAGCACAAAAAGCAAGCACTCATAATCTCTTTTTTATTATTTTTGTTTTAGTCGTTGGTTTTTATTTTGGAATTTCATTGCTGTCAGATTCCTTATTGGCGCCAAGCGCCATCGGATGACTTCCAAAATGCAATGCATTTTACGCGATGTCAACTTGCTGCCGTTGGGTTTGGTTATAAGGGCACCTTTTGCGCTTTGACGTTGAAACTATATTCTAAAATTGCAATTGCAATTATTTACAAAAAATTTAAATTCCAATCAACTTTTATTGTAAATCATATTGATTGTAAATTGTTTGTTTGTAATAAAGCCTAGTACTGAGTTCACTGCCGTGAAATTTCGCCAGCAACATGCATTTATTTTGCCGTGAAATGTTTCAAAAAAAAGTTTTTGTCAATTGAGAATAAATGCCAAAACGAAGACTGAGCAAATGTAAAAAGAAAAAAATTTGGAGCATCGCCTCAGAACAAACTTTCAAATTTTGACCAATAAAAAAATTTTATACAAAATATAAATTTCAATTTCAACAAATGTCAGTTTTCACTCGAAAATAAATAGCATTGTATATTTTAATTGTCGTGAAAAAATGTTGCTGGCATGATGTTCCTAGCATGTTGCGCAACATTTTCACGGCAGGAACTCAGTACAACTTTGGCGTGAAATATCTGTGAAATTTCACAAATGTTTCACAACCAGTTTTTTTGTATGGATTTTGACAGCAGTTTCACGTGAAACTCGAACTCAGTACTATGCTTAAAAATGAAAATTGCAATTATTTATAAATTTTTTATTTCAATCAACTTTTATTGAAATCATTTTAATTGTAAGAATTAAAATTACTTTTTGGTTGCTGGTGACGGAGGATCGTTCCACAATACATCAATTAAAATTACAATTATTTAAAAAATTTTCATTGCAATCAACTTTGGCAGTAAATCATGTTGATTGCAAAATATTTTTCATTCATTTTAATTGTAAAAATTATAACTGCAATTATTCAGAAAAGTTTGATTGCAAGCAACTTTCATTGTAAATTATATTGATTGTAAATTGTTTATTTGAAAAAATTATAATTGCAATTATTTATAAAATTTTTACTGCATTCAACTTTGGCAGTAAATCATTTTTATTGGAAAATTTTTGTCATTCATTTTAATTGTAAAAATTACAACTGCAATGATTTACAAAAATTTGATTGCAATAAACTTTCATTGTAAATCATATTGATTGTAAATTGCAAATCATTTTAGTCGTAAAAATTACAATCTCAATTATTTACAAAGTTTTTATTGCATTTAACTTTGGCCGTAAATGATATTTATTGTAAATTTTTTGTTTGTCAAAATTACAATTACAATTATTTAAATAATTTTTATTACAATCAAATTGGAAACAATTTTAGTTGTAAATATTACAATTGCAATTATCTACAAAAATTTGTATTGCAATTGTAAATCATATTGATTAAATTAGCACATGTCATTATATAATCTGCGACTAGAGCTTAGTCAACTATGGATATTAATAAAAAAATTGGTTGTTATGATTTCAATAATTGCAATAAAAAAATAAAAAATAAAATATAAACTTTTAAATACTAATAATTGCAATAAATTGTATTGCAATCAATTTGACTGCAATTGCTGGAACGTGAATTATTGTTCGCTGTAAATTTTTATAATCAAAAAATTGCTATAAATTGTAATTGCAATTAAATTGATAGAACAATCATTGATTGTTAAGAAGAATGATTGTGAATTTTTAAAGCGCTGCGAATTTTGATATATCAAAATTAACTGAAAAAAATTTTTTCTGTGTAATCCACCGCACGTGTGAGCCAAAAGATAAAAACGTATCCCCCTAAATCATCTCTACGCTTAAGTTGAACGCCAACGGCGCCAAATATTGCCTTAAACCGCAAGCGCTGAAAATAATTTATTTGTGCCACAAAACCTTTCTCAGCTTTATTGCCGCTGTCATGTTGCTGACATGAGCAGTAAATAATTTCAAGGATATAAATTGACGCGTACACGTTTGTTCTTTAAGCTTTATAATTTTAATATGTAATAAATTGCACTTTTGTGTGTTGACGCACACCACTCACCTGACACAGTATCACTGGAGCCAGTTGAACTAACCGATGTATGACCATCAGGACTGTGCGATTCACGCGGACTTATTGGCGTGGGTGGTGTCAGTGTTGGCGGTGATGCTGTCACTGGCGCAATGCCAATGCTGTCGTAGTTGTTGTTGTTATTATTGTGATGGTTACCATGATTGCTACTACCGTTATAGTTACCGTTACTGCTATTGTATAAAGCACCACTGCGGCCGATGTGGTCTGCACCACCCAACGTATTTATTTCTGCTGGTGTTGTTGTTGTACTGCTTATGGCCGAATTACTGCACGCGGCGTTTGATTGCGTTGAATTTTCATCGCTTTCCTGTTTCAATTGAAAGTTAAAGTATGACACCGACGCTGTGCTGCTGGCGAGCGCAATTCTGAGTACAAAAACAGTTGCAAAATGCGAAAATTTGTGTAAAATTTATTAGTAAGAGAAATTGTATCTTCTTATATTATAAATGTGAAATGGAAATTGTGTTTCTCAATTGGCGAGAAACCCGCTGAACGGATCCTCACGAAACTTTGCACACCTAGGTATTTTCACCCGGTAATTGCTATAGGCATATTTTTAATCTGATTAAAAGTCAGGGATGGGCACCTCCCATACAAAATTTTCCTTTTTTTCGTAATATCTCTTGAAATATTTGTACTAGAATAATAAAAATTTTGTTAAGGAATAATACAAAAATATATACTCAACGGATAAACAATTTAGGTCTTGGTAAAGCAGGGATGGACACTCTCCTCCGATATAAACTGAAATTTTCACATCGAATATCTCTGGAAATATTTGTAGTAGGGTACTGAAAACTGGTGTGAGGGCATATAAGATAACTATGTATTAAACGGGAAAAACACTAGGTCTTGGTAAAGCAGGGATGGGCACCTCCCATACAAACTGAAACTTTCACAGCGAATATCTCTAGAAATATTGGTCGTAGGGTACTGAAAACTGGTGTGAGGGCATACGAGATAACTATGTATTAAACGGGAAAAACCCTAGGTCTTGGTAAAGCAGGGATGGGCACCTCCCATACAAACTGAAACTTTCACAGCGAATATCTCTGGAAATATTGGTCGTAGGGTACTGAAAATTGGTGTGAGGGCATGTGAGATAACTATGTATTAAACGGGTAAAACTGCTAGGTCTTGGTAAAGCAGGGATGGGCACCTCCCATACAAACTGAAATTTTCACAGCGAATATCTCTAGAAATATTGGTCGTAGGGTACTGAAAATTGGTGTTGGGCATATGAGATAATTACGTACTCAACGGACAAAAAAAAAAATAAGAAAACTATCTTTGACGTCAAGAATGATATTTTTCTATGTAACTTTTTTGGACTAACTCAATATGCTAATATTTTTAGAAGCACGTGGTGTGAAACCCGCGGGTAACCTCTAGTGTATGTATATATGTATTTGCTAAATACCTATATTTAGTATAATTCAAAATATATATGTATATGTATGTATGTATGTAAAAGGCGTTGGCATTAATTTGAATTCCTTGAAAGCTTTTAGGCCAACAACAACAAACAATTTAATTTAATTTAGTTCATAGAATGGATACCTAACACCGTATCTCCACAGGACAAAACCTTGTCTACACAAATGTCATTTTTATGTCTACAGAGAAAATTGTCTGAAGCTCGTTTGCAGTTCATGTCTTGAAAAAATTATTTGTATAATGACGCCGAATAAGCACATTCTCTGCATAAAAGCACTGATAAAGGTGTTAATACTGCTGCAAAAACAACAACAACAAAAACAATAACAACAACCACAATAACAAAACCAATAACAACAGCAACAACAACAACAACAACAATAACCGCCATCCAAAAATTCGCATCCAATATGAAGCTAATATGAATTGTTTTCTTTTTTGTTGTTTGCTTTTCCGACAGGGTAGGATTGCGATGTATTGTGGAACGAATTTCCGTCATCCCTTGTCAAGTTTGAATTGGTTATAAACCGGTTTCGGCTATGTGCCATCTTCAGTATCTGATTTCGTTCTAATATGAATTCTTCTCTGAAATGAAAAATTAACTGTCAAATCAGCAAACTGACAGCTCAAGTCAAACATGATGTCAGATAATGTTGGCAAGACAGGAGCTCTGACATTTATGTCTGAACATTAGACATAGGCGGTCTCCATTTATGTTAAAATGTCGGCTATGTACTCGTACATCAAATTTTCTCTTGTAGAGATGCCCAATAATCTTCAAAAGTTGCTGATATTGAAGAGGAGAGCATTTAATAAATAATTGACTTTAAGTGTATATTTGTAGCATACTTTAAGGAGCTGATAGCTTTACAAAAGAGCAAAAATTAAGTGGTAAGTTCAGACCTTTTGTTTTCAGTCTCTTGGATTTCTGTTTTCTGTTTTCGGTCTTTAGTATTTAAATAAGAAAACCCAGCCCAGATTGTTTAGTCTAACGTTAGTTCTTTCGTCACCAGTGTATACATACATAGATATGTATGTATGTTTGTGCAACAATTCGCTACAAATTTCAAAAACGCCCTTTCTTTTCCACCAACCAACCTCGTCGCATTTCACTTTCTTCTAAGAATAGATTTTCCGGCTTTTCCTTATATGCCACTCATGTTTGTATTTGCATTGCATTGCGAAAATATTATGACAACAAAATATGTACATATGTATTTATTTTTGAACAAGGATGCTCTCATGTCAAGTGGCTAACGGCAGCAATAAGTAGCAAAAGTAAAATAGCATCGAAACAAAGTAAAAAAAAGTAACGAGAATAAATAAAATTAAATAAATTAAAAAAAATGTAAGAAAATAGAAATAAAATAAAAACAACAACAACAAAAACAACAACGACAACAACAAAATACATGTAACCTGCGCATTGAGAGCATATAAAATGGAAAACGAACTAACTAAATATCATGGAGAACAAGAGGGCTAAAAGAGGAGCTTAAGGCACAGTACAAAAAACTACAATTATGCATGTCATCGTTTAAACTTCAGAACCGCCTAACTGAAACTTTCTTAATCGCCTATGCCAAAATTCAGATTTGCTTTAACAGTTGACGCCCTCCTCTTTCGATCCATACCATAAATTTTTTCTCTGGGAAGCTCGGGTAAATCTACATAATATGCATTCAACTCAGATACTTATTCAATATCTATCTATCTTTTATAATATGCCCATATTGTAAAGAAATACCTAGCTTTATATCGAACCAAAACCCTGTAAAATATTTCCAAGTTCAGTTTAGGTGCTAGTTTTCGTCGTTCGCAAGCCTAAAGTGATAGTTTTCGTCAGCCAAAAGTTGAACTTGTTACTTTTCGTCAGCCACAAAAAATAGGATGTTAGTTTTCGTATGGTACGACGATATATTCCCCTCGAATGTCCTTTTCAGCTCTCAAGTCGTTGACTTGGACGTCAGAAATTCAATATGAATTATCGGCACAAATGTCGGTTAGGTGGTTATGAAGTTTAAACGGCGATGTACAGACGTGTACGTGTTGAGAGCTCACGTGAATACATATGCACATATTTGTGTAGACATGTTAGCCAGTTATTCCAAAAGCCCATCGAAAGATGTTGCCATTTTTTGTGCTTCTATGTGCATTTGTTTTTGTAACAACACTTTTGTATGTGTTTAAGGCGCCGTCATTTGCAGCAGCAGTGAAAAACGAATAATCAAAGCTGGTAAGATGATGAAGCAACGGCTGCTGCGAAAAGTTTGTACAGAAAGAAAATCGATTTTCACATTTAAATGCCTCTTTGTTTGCATGTAAATATTATATATGTACATATGTTTGTATGTATGTTAGTGGCACGTGCCAAAGCTAAAATAAAGAAACATGACAAAGTATGCACAAAGGAATTTTACAAACATATACAAAAACATACATACATTTTTATACTTTATATAAATAAATAAATAAGCAAAGTATTTCTTGTGTGCTGTGGCAGTTTGAGTTGGACTAGGCGTATACGTGCTTATGTGCTTACGTGTTAATGTGCTCCTGCCACACGGGCAATTGCTTCCGTGGAAATATTATTTTTTCTTCTTTTTTTCAGTTGCAGTTGCTGATACTTTGTGAGAAATTTTACTAAAAATATGTATTACTTATTACTAAGGTAGAATGAAGTTATTTAGATGTCAAAAAAGGCACGCTAGAAAGGCAGGAATAAACAAATTCATTTAATTGAATCATCAATTTCGAAAAGGCACATCCAGTGGCGTAGTAACGGGGGGGTTTTGACCATAAAACCATCTTTGACTTTATTAGCATACATTTCT
The DNA here is from genome assembly GCA_960531455.1 of Urophora cardui. Lineage (NCBI taxonomy): Eukaryota > Metazoa > Arthropoda > Insecta > Diptera > Tephritidae > Urophora > Urophora cardui. The sequence continues at coordinate 16,889,677 of OY482673.1, forward strand.
TTTTCAGGAAAAAATCAATGAGAATAGTAATTTTTCGAAATTGGTAATTCGAAATTTAACGCTTTTTCACGAAGTATTACTTATAATTCTAGCGTTTGTTGAGCCGTAGGAAAGTGCAAGAACCGCAGGAATTTTACCACAATTTACATTCTTTGTACTTATGTTCGCTCTTTTGTGGTAAAATTCCTACGGTTCCTGCACTTCCCTACGGCTCAACAAACGCTACAATTATTATACGGTATTGCTGTTATTAACATGCTAATAACAGAAAAGTAACGCCAATTATTTAAATTTCAAGTTTTCTTTCAATTACTTATCATCTTAATCAAATAATATTAGTATAAACTACAATGGGAATAAATATGCAATGTATAAGAGTATCTGAACTTGAGATTTTACTTAATGTCTGTCAAAATGGAATATTAAAACAACTAAATTATATAAGAAAATTATTATTTATAACCGTAGCACATAGGTAGATTTTCAAGTTTTATGCGGCCAAAAATATTTTATTGTGTACATCTATTCCAAATTGCTTGTTTAATGCAAAATTTTAATAATTTGTGTTAAAAGTAGAGCTCTCGATTTTTTTTGAACATTTTCGAGTAGCCCGAACAGTTGTTGTTCAAATGCTCGAAGAGTTGTTTGTTTGTTTATTACCCGTATGTTTGTACGGGCATTTGAACAATTCGGGTATTTTGAAGTTTGTTTTTTTCTTTTGTTTATCATTATTTTTTTTTCTTTATATGTAGTTGTTTTTATTTTTGTTTTTCCGATACACATTTTTTTGTTTGTAAGCTCGAATGCTCCAGAGCTGTGAAGTACTGAATATACTTGGTACTTGTACTTGGTCCAAGTACCATTACTTGATAATTAAAAAATTCAAGTATCAAGTACAATTACTTTATACTGGTAATTGGTAATTAAGTACAAATTTTTCAATTCTTTCACCAATTACTTTCAATTACCACCAATTACCGCCAATTCTTTTCAATTACATGGAGTTTAATCAATGAATTTATTTTAACTATTGTATTTTCTTCTATCCTCTACATAAGATACATCGGATACTAAATATTACAGCCACTAAAAGCAGGAAAATTCCCTTATAAGAACTCTTTATTAAATATACATACCTACATACGTACATTAAGGTGGGTTTTTTTTAATATGGTACTTTTTTTTAAATTTTCAAATTTTCTCCCATCGTACATATGTATGTTTGTACATGTTATGTTTTATGTACATGTTATGTTGTATGTACATGTTATGGGCCGCTGTGGTGCAGTGGGTAGAGTGCTCGCCTACGTTACTACGTTGGGGTTGTAACCCCAGTCCGGAGAAACACAAAAAAAAATGTTTCTAATTAACTAAATTCCCAATTATTGGTTTTTTGTAAATAGCGGTCACCTCTCGGCAGTGGGCGGCATACCCTCCGAGTGTATTTCTGCTATGAAAAAATGCATTCGCCGTTCGGAGCCGGTATAAAAATTGTTGGTCCACGCAATTTGTAGGAAAAATGTTAAGGAGCACACATCGAATTGGGAGAGAATATATACGAGATCCTGAGATGTAATTACCAAGTTTAAAAAAATATCCCATAATCTTGGACGTGGAAATACGAACAAACACACCAGCTTCAGTTGAGCGAAAAATTTTATGCACTCGTTTTAATATTTTCTTGTTATTAAACTGTTATCTTATATTTACAATGAAAAAAAAAAAATTAAAGAATTGAAAAAACAACTGAAAAAGAATTGAAAGTAATTGAAAATCAACTGAAAAAGAATTGAAAGTAATTGGAAAAGAATTGCAAAAGAATTGAAAAATGTACGTACTGAGTATCAAGTACCAGTATAATATACTTATACTTGGTAATTGGGCTTTTCAATTACTGAGTACTGGTAATGGTAATTGTACTGGTACTTGGTTTTTTCCAGCTCTGGAATGCTCGAATGTTTGTACGGGCATTTGAACAACAAACGGGCTTCAAATAAAAATGATCAGATCGAATTGCTCGATACCCGGGTATCTAGGGCTCTAGTCAAAAGTCGATTTTATTGAAAAATATATACAGTGACTCAAAAAAAAATCATACGCCAGAGTTTTTAAATTTATTTCAAACAGTTCTGTCGAAAATTTGACTCTCTTATTTTCGTTTCAAAATGTAAACAATTTTTCAATAAAAATCGCCTTAATCAGGATTTCTAAGCTTATGGAAAAATCCGAAAAATCGTAGAAATTTCTAAAAGTGGATTAAAAATTTCAAAGCGCGGCCAGAATTTATAGAAGATTTTGAGGAGATTTCTAAGTGTACTGTTATGTAGCCAACAAATTTTAGTGTAAAAAGTACTATTCTCAATGCTGTAAAAATTTCCGTCGATTTTAGTAATTTTTTTCTGTAGGGTGTTTGCGTTATATGTACGTGAGACCGTTCCAATTAAAATTTCCGAAAAGCCAATGAAATTTTTCAAAAAGTTGAATGTTGCATATTATTATATTACAATTGAATGAGCTGCAAAATTGCATACTCAAAAATCTTCTAAAAATGTAGCTTTATAATTCTTAGCCCCTTTTTATGATAAGTACTTCCTAACTTTGAAAAATTGGAAATACTAAAAATACTGCTTAAAAAGTTAACAATAATCGCTGCTAAATATCTGGGTTACTTTCGAGCATCACTTACATTAACCAAGATATGCGTTAGAAATATAAACATTAAAATTAAATATAAAGCACAAAAAGAAAATTATTGTAGGTACATATGAAAAACCCTGTATCTAGTAGTGAAGTGCGGCTTTGTGCGACGTAAAATTTTGTCGGCTAACTACTAATTGTACTAGATATCATGACCGAGGGTTAATTTGGCTGAGTCTGACAGAGCAACATAACAAAACCAATTTTTAACATGAAAAAGAGTGATAATTTTTTTTTAAATATCCCAACTTTAAAAGCTTAAAACTATAAACTTAGAATTATTGGAAACCAAGGATATTATTGAAAAGTGTTAATAATTACTTGAACCTTTAGGACTCATCACGATTACTTAAATGAAATGCTTTAAATAATAAATATTCAAGTTGAAACTAGCACTTAAAAATATGTAAGAAAGAAACAAAAAAATTAACTTCGGATATGCTAAGTTACGACCAAGTGCAGAGTATGGGGTCGGGAAAAAAGCGATGAATTATTGTTCCCATTCTATTTCCAATATGTGGGTATGTTTTTTTTCTGTAATTGTAACAATTTTACAAAATTCAATTTTGGGCGCATAAAACTTGAAAATCTACCTATTCGCGTAGATTTCCAGAAGAGAATATGAGACTTACTTTTGAAGTATAGTTAAAGGCCCTTGGCAACTGACAATCTGGCATGTCAAGCAGTGTGTATGTGTGAGTTTTTTTGTGTGTGTTAGTGCAATCGGCAGTCGTCGTGCTACACGTTCTTGTTCGGGCTCGCGTTGATGAGAATCAAATCTTTTAGATATTTGCGTCAATCACCCGACACTCACACATATGTATACACTTCTTAACATTCCAGATTTTAAGTGGCCAAGGGCCTTAAGAGTTTGATATATGTATTATAAGCGATATTTGTGTACTAAAATGTTAAATTATAGTCTGAAAAAATTACATTTCGCTAGCTTAGAGTGCAAACTGTGTAAGTCCACTTTTATGAAAAAGTGTATTTTTATGTAGAACGCTAGAAAAATCAAATACGCACCGCGCTAAACAAGTCTGAGATACTTGCCATATTTCTACTCGTTGTTATTCAGTGATACGCAAATTGTGTAAGTCCAAAAAGCGAAAAAAATTGTATAAGTCCAAAATATTTATATGAACAAATTTTTTTTTTCATTACGAATTTTTTTTTCTTTTTTGTTTTTTGTCTCTCCTACAAAATTTTAAAAAAGGACTTACACAATTTGCATTCTAAGCTAGCGATTTTTATCATTTGTAAAAAAAATTATAGTTTTTTTTTGGTAATTTTAATTTTGGTAAATTTTTTACATTGGCTGTAACCCCCCCCCCCCCCGAAAAATTCTCTAGCTACGCCACTGGGCACATCTCGGATTTTCTAGCAATTTGGGTTCATCAAATCAACATGAAATAATACACATACATATAGCTATGTTAATATCCTAATATTTTTATACATTTCGATTGCTAATATGCTCCTAAATGTAACTGAATAATATTTTTTTTTGTTTGCAATAGTATAGATACCATTCTATTCACGGATGCAATTTAAAGCGAAAATTTACTCAATTTTGTATATATCGCTAGCTTAGAGTGTAAATTGTGTAAGTCCTTTTTTCAAACTTTGTAGGAGAGACAAAAAACAAAAATTAAAAAAATTCAAAATAAAAAAAAATTTCTGTTCATGTAAATATTTTGGACTTTTTTTCGCTTTTTGGACTTACACAATTTGCGTATCCCTGAATAACAACGAGTAGAAATATGACAAGAGTCCCAGACTTGTTTAGCGCGGTGCGTATTTGATTTTTCTATCGATCTATATAAAAATACACTTTTTCATAAAAATGGACTTACACAGTTTGCACTCTAAGCTAGCAATAAATATATGGCAGATCTGAAAATAGCCGTTTTCGATTCACAATTTCTCTGCTCGCTATAAATTTCTATCTGTCAAATTTATATGTGAATGGTAGCGAGCAGAGGGAAATTTTTATCGACCAGCTAGCGAGTATGTCTACTACTCATTATGGGTTCGAACATTTTTGTTCGATCCGACCTCGCTTGTTCGATGGCGAATCGAAAACGCCAAATATTCCCTAATTGTAAAAAGTAAAAAAAGTCGATTACGATGAGCGAAATAGCTTCGAAGTTCAGCACCTTCGCTCTCTGTTAAAAAGCATGGCAGCAGTAATGAAAGTGAAAAAAAACATGAAGCATCGAGTCATTTTTTTACGCTGAATTAAGAAAGCCGAGGCAATATCTACGGAGCTTAATTTCATATCCAATAAATTTTTGCTTTAAATATCACTTCTTCTAGAATAAAAAGAGCAATTAGAAACTCATTTATACCAACTTACTAGTTCGTTTTTCAATAAAGCTATCGTATTTATGTATATCCTGCAGCCCTTGAATTGCACGCGAACTCATCTTGAACTGACTCGAATAGATGCTAAACTAACTTCGTCTTTTAAGGCTTAAAAAAAGTCTTCTTCAATGTGTCATTCAATGCTTCAATCATGCGAAAAAGAATGAAGAGTTGCCTTTTCGAAATAAGATTTGCTATTCAAAATGGCGATATTGGCTTTTTTAATTAATAATATGGACACAGTGTGTCGACGAAAACCTGTTACTACTGTGTGGAAGAACTTTTGTCGCCTTTTTCATTTATGTATATACTTATTACATACAATATTAAAGGTTATTAAGATCTCTACATTACAACTTCTTTATCCACTTTATGACCAACAAGCATACAATGTCATACATACATATGTACTAGATGAGTTTTTTTTTGTATGGGATTCTTTAAACCTTCTCAGATCCTCCCTCCGGCACTGGAATATGAAAATAGGATGTTTTAGAGTAAGTAAACTGAAAAAAAAATTTCACTTTTCCAAAAACTGGATGGAGCTACACCGAAAACCGCGAAAATTCCCATAATTTCAAGGTATGTTTAGATTTATGTCTGAAAAAAGTTAGGATTTTGCACAAGAAAAAAAATTGATACCCACTCATACGAAGAATTAACCGCTAAATCGAATGGCATATTCAGTTTTTTGGTATACTGCCCAGGGAAGGTAATAACGCGGCCTAAAGTGACCATTTTCTTTTTTTTCTCATGAATCTTCAACTTCTTGCCCTATACTCTTCCCGAAAGCGAACGTTATTTTTAACTAAATCACACGGTAATCTGCGTTATTTAATGCGCTTTCCAGAAATGTATAGCTATTAAAAATCGAATAAAATTTGGATGAGTTCATCAAGTTTAAATGAAGTAAAGTCGGGTATAAAAGGGTAACATATCTAAAAATTTCTTAAATTTTTTAACAATTTTGCTCTTGAAGGCGGTTTTTTGGGTTTTAAGTGATAGTTTTATGTGGATGGATAACTCCACAAATGCAAAAAAAATAGAAAGGCCGAGACCGCGGATAACGGACAAAAAGTTGAGCCGGATGGTGCCAAAACATTTGTGGGCAATATGGGTATCAAAATAAAGATTTTACCTAGGACTTTAATGTAAAGTCAATCCATTTTGTTGTGTCCACAGTTTCGACACATATAAGTCAAAAATTAGACTCAAATGTCGCCGATATCCTTTAAAATATTCTGTAGTCATCCTGGACCACTTATTCGCCAGTATATCAGAAATTGGCTAAGAAGTTGGCATGTAATAAGTTTCATATGCAAGCCCTAGTTAAGACCTTTAATTTGATACCAATATTGCCCAATAATATTTTGGTGCCATCCGGGGCCACGGTTTTTTCCGCTATCCACGGTCTCGATCTTCCAAATTTTTTTTTACATTTGTGGAGTTATCCAACAAAATAAAACAATCACTAATAACCCAAAAAACCGTCTTCAAGAGCAAAATTTAAAAAAAAAATTGAGAAATTTTAAGGTATGTTACCCTTTTATACCCGACTTTACTTCACTTAAACTTGATGAACTCATCCAAATATTATTCGATTTTTAATAGCTATACATTTCTGGAAAGCGCATTAAATAACGCAGATTACCGTGTGATTTAGTTAAAAATAACGTTCGCTTTCGGGAAGAGTATAGGGCAAGAAGTTGAAGATTCATGAGAAAAAAAAGAAAATGGTCACTTTAGGCCGCGTTATTACCTTCCCTGGGCAGTATACCAAAAAACTGAATATGCCATTCGATTTAGCGGTTAATTCTTCGTATGGGTGGGTATCAATTTTTTTTCTTGTGCAAAATCCTAACTTTTTTCAGACATAAATCTAAACATACCTTGAAATTCTGGGAATTTGCGCGGTTTTCGGTGTAGCTCCATCCAGTTTTTGGAAAAGTGAAATTTTTTTTTCAGTTTACTCACTCTAAAACATCCTATTTTCATATTCCGGTGCCGGAGAGAATATCTAAAAAAAAACTCATCTAATATGTACATATGTACTTATGTACATAATGATGTGTACATATCCACATTAACGATGTTTTATTACCCTAGTGCCCCAGTAAACCGTTTGCTAAGTGCGAAAGTAGATAAAGACAAAATGTCTGTTAGATGATAAAAATTAATTTTATTACAAACGCACACCAAATTCCTCGTTGCCTTCCATCATGTCTTTTTCTTTTTCTTTATGTTCGTATTCGTATTATTTTGCTGCTTTTAATATTTCAAGATTGTAAGTAGAATAAATATTTGATAAGGGCACGGTATATACATATATATTACGAATTTATGTCTACATACATATATATATAAAAATATATCTTAGTTATGTGCCATACATACATATGCTCCCAAGGACATGTGACCAAATCTCAAAGTGCTTATAAAGTTAGTGTGACATTTGCTGGTAAATATTTACTTGCCGTACAAAGTGGCAAATCAAATGGCGGCACTAAGAAGAATATATGTATGTACATTGCAAACCTGCTATAAACATGTACATTAGAGTGCGTTTAAAATTCAAAATAACGATATTTTACTGTATCGCCCCCTCAATCTGTAGTAACTTGGTCAAAGATATCACACATAAATATTGGTCCCGATTAGTGGCGGTTAAGGCGTGGCGCATTGAGGTCAAAGTTCAGAAAACTCTATGAAGGGTCAAAAAATCAAAATATTTTTTTTAATTATCTAATACCCAAAATTAATACTTCTATACCCAAGGATAACAAATATAAATTTTGGTTCCGATTGATGACGGTTTAGTGGTGTTTTAAGGGGGTAAAAGTTCAGATTACCATAGAAGACTTACATTTTTAGTGTCGCATAGGGTAATCTGAACTTTGACCCCCTTGAAACACCAGTAAACCGTCATCAATCGGGACCAAAATTTATATTTGTTATCCTTGGGTATAGAAGTATTAATTTTGGGTATTAGATAATTAAAAAAAATATTTTGATTTTTTGACCCTTCATAGAGTTTTCTGAACTTTGACCTCAATGCGCCACGCCTTAACCGCCACTAATCGGGACCAAAATTTATGTGTGATATCTTTGACCATGTTACTACAGATTGAGGGGGCGATACAGTCTTTTTATGAACTTTTAAATTTGTCATACAAATTAAAAGCACCCTAATGTACATACATATATGCAGTTTGTGAGTTAAACGACTTTTTTTTAAAAAGAATTTGCGCTGGACTCTTTCCTTAAACAAGAATTATTCACTCTTAGAAATCAGTCGCTATGTCGCTTATACAAAAAGTAGTGTATTGAGTATTGTTCAAATTACCTACTAACTGCAATGACAAGATTTGCTACATGCATATGCTTTATTTTCGCAATTCAAAAAGCAAGAAAGAAAGGCCGAAATAAAACAGCAGGAAACGACCATTTATCAGGAAACTGTTCAAAATGCAGCAACAATATTTGTATTGTATTTATATATTGTTTGTTTGGTATTTCTACGCCTCGTGATCGCAATCAGCTTAAATTTAACTATGCCAAAATAGACACAAATATCCAATGATTTATTGTAACTCAACTGGCACAATATAACAATTTATTTTAATCTATGGTGCCGACATTCATTATTTTTTGTGGCAAACTTTCACTCTTTATATTTTTGTGTGTTACGCCCTCACATGATCACCTCTAAATTAAGTAGGTAGATATGTTTTGAAAATGTGTTTGCCGTTCCAGTTAATTTATTATTTATTGCGCAGTTTTTTTTTTGGGAATTGATTGTGGGCAACAGACTTGACCGGCTTAATTGTTGATGGAAAAATTTATCGTTGCTCTGGCTATACTTGGGCAGAAGGGTCCTATATGATAGGCTATATCTACATGAATTTAAACTACTCGAACTTCCATAAACCATTTGTGTTGGCAAAACACTTTATTAAACCAGGTTCAAAATCCTATGGAATTCCTTTTTCAATAAATGCAATCAAAAGTACACTATCGCTTATAAAATGGGAAAAGTTTTAAGGACTCTATTTCTTCGGTCACGCGACCATTATAACCGTAGAAGTAAAATATTTAAGCTTTAACTCAAACCATGTATTTAACACAGTAATCATTATGAGTTTTATAATAAAAAAAACGCCATTTAATCATTATATGTTCAGTTCTTTTATATTTCATCAAAAATAATCATTATTTTTTGAGTTTAATTTTTTTATGATCAGAGATAACACTTATTCCTTGAGCGATATTTAGTCTTTCAGAAATAATCATTATTGTGTGAGTTTTATTTTTTTGGTCAGAAATAACACTTATTCCTTGAGTGATATATTTATCGTTCAGAAATAATCATTATTGTGTGAGTTTTATTTTTTTCGATCAAAAATATCACTCATTCACTAAGTTATATCGATGTTTGCAAGTATTTGATTTTTTTCACTGAAAATATAACGAATAATGATTATTATGGGTCCCTGATTTAACAAGAAATATATCCATTAAATTAAGGGTTTTTTTAAATTAAATTTAAATTACATTTCTAAGTATCCATACGTGTATGTAAACAAACGCAGAGAAAATTAGGATATATCGCCTTAACCAATTCCTGGAATGTTTATTCAGTTAAAATTGTAAGTGAATCAACAGTATAAGTAGCCACATAAATATCTACATATGTATGTATATATATGCACATGTAAATGATGCTTTGCCTATAAATCTTCATGAAGTCAATGCGATAAGTCCCTAAGAAATACATAAATATGTACAATGTACCTACATACCAACTACGTAAGTAGTACATTATAAAATATGTATGTAATATAGAAAAGGAAAAAGGGTGGAGCTTGTATATATGTAAATGTAATTTTATAGATTTTACCCATTTACCCTCTCCATGTCATAAAGGCAAGCAAAACCGGCCTACTTTCACGAACTTACATACATACGTACAAATCTGTAACCGCACAGCAGCAGTAGAAGCAGCGACTGCCAGCATCCCCGAGGCAATAGTAAAATGAATGACACAGAAGTGTTGTCGCAGTTGGAAAATAGGGGCACGGTATATATGAATGTATGTATGTAAATGTACCTAATAAGTGTATGAATGTTTGTTGCTTCTTCTGTACTAAGCAAAGCAAACTTTTAATATGAAAAAAAAAAACGAAATTCTAATAAAGTTGGTGTTTATTTTGCGTTGGGGAACTACAGGCCCGTAGCTAGGGAGGGGCATTGTGGGGCAATGCCCTACCTTAAAATTAGAATGCCCTACCTTAAAAAGGCCAACAAGTGAGATGAATTATTATAATTAAATTTTTTGTCATAGTTTGAGATAAAAAATTATTGCGGTTTCAATATATGATATGGAGAATCCCCCCTGCATCACATATATAATTAAATAAGACCATCGAATTTTTGTAGTTTGGTTAAAGGAATGGTTCATTCCGGCACTTTTCTGACAAAAACTAATCTCACTGTGAGCGAACAACACCAAAAGCGCGGAATCGATTTCTAAGGCTGTGTGCTAATCTAGAACATTTTACTCGATGGAAAAATGAGGTGTCTAAATTTTCTATGGTTATCGTTTAATCATTTTCGAGAATTTTTTCTCACCTTGACTTGCGTGCATACCTACAGGGGACCCACATACCAAATTTAAAGATCTCCACATCTAAATCTGGAAGCTGGACCATCTTGTTGGCTTATTCTCAATGAGTATTACTTATATACTATCACAATAATTATGTGTCAAAAAATAGGTATTAAATGTACGGGGAAAATTTTCCAACAGTCTACCACGCGTTGAAAAAAAGTCATTGGGGGTTGTAGAGGAGGTCCTCCTGATTCTAAATCCAAAAGTCCCGTCGACCGGAGATGTTGGTAAGTTGTAAAATTTACCAAACAAACCCCCAAAACTGCGTACGATTACCGAGGAAAGGCACTTATAAAAACATGCACATATGTATATATGTGTGTAGAACACTTTTTTCTTCGAAAGTCATTTCTCTCGGATCGTGGTTCCTTAATGTAAAGCCGTCCCTTTCGGTAGACAGATGGAAATCTAAGCCAATGTACGTCACTAACCTAGAAAAAAGTGATATATATGCTGACTGATTTTGGAAGCCATGCCTCGATGCACATAGGTAGATTTTCAAGTTTTAAAATATAAATAAAATAAATATTTTATTGTCTACATATATTCAAAATTGCTTGTTTAATGTAAAGTTTTAATAATTTGTGTTAAAAGTCGATTTTATTGAAAAATATATACAGTGACTCAAAAAAAAATCATACGACATAGTTTTTAAATTTATTTCAAAGAATTCTGTCGAAAATTTGACGTTCTTATTTCGTTTAAAAGTGTAGACAATTTTTAAATAAAATTCGTTTTAAGCAGGATTTGTAAGCTTATGGAAAAAGTTCGAAAAATCGTAGAAATTTCTAACAGGGGATAAAAATTAAAGCATGAATAACGGGTATTCATGAATATTGATGTGTAAACTGTTTCGAAATCGGATATTTAATCCCTTTTCCTTATTCCTTTTTTCCTGGTTTTCTATGGATTAAAAGGCGACTATCGTTTTTGTAATTTTTTGTTGTCATTGTGACTGCTACTATTTTGTTGTTTTTGTTTGTTTTGGTTTTTGACTTTTGATTTTTTATGTTGTTTTGTTTTGTATTGCTCAGGAACATGCAAGATCATCCAAGTCCACGTTTGACCCATATCTGGAGACCCGGCCTAGGGGTCACAATGAAAAGAGCTTCATATCGAAGTCCTGCTTAAAACCTTTCATTTGATACCAATATTGCTCAGAAACATTCAAGGATCATCCGGGTCCTTCTTTTGACCCATATATTGAGCCCCTGTCACAATGAAAAGAGCTTCATATCGAAGTCCTGCTCAAAACCTTTCATTTGATACCAATATTGCTCAGAAATATTCAAGAATCATCCGGGTCTTCGTTTTGACCCATATCTGGAGACCCGGCCTAGGGGTCACAATGAAAAGAGCTTCATATCGAAGTCCTGCTCAAAACCTTTCATTTGATACCAATATTGCTCAGAAACATTCAAGGATCATCCGGGTCCTCGTTTTGACCCATATCTGGAGACCCGGCCTAGGGGTCACAATGAAAAGAGCTTCATATCGAAGTCCTGCTAAAAACCTTTCATTTGATACCAATATTGCTCAGAAATATTCAAGAATCATCCGGGTCCTCGTTTTGACCCATATCTGGAGACCCGGCCTAGGGGTCACAATGAAAAGAGCTTCATATCGAAGTCCTGCTCAAAACCTTTCATTTGATACCAATATTGCTCAGAAACATTCAAGGATCATCCGGGTCCTCGTTTTGACCCATATCTGGAGACCCGGCCTAGGGGTCACAATGAAAAGAGCTTCATATCGAAGTCCTGCTAAAAACCTTTCATTTGATACCAATATTGCTCAGAAATATTCAAGAATCATCCGGGTCCTCGTTTTGACCCATATCTGGAGACCCGGCCTAGGGGTCACAATGAAAAGAGGTTCATATCGAAGTCCTGCTCAAAACCTTTCATTTGATAGAAATATTGCTCAGAAACATTCAAGGATCATCCGGGTCCTCGTTTTGACCCATATCTGGAGACCCGGCCTAGGAGTCACAATGAAAAGAGCTTCATATCGAAGTCCTGCTCAAAACCTTTCATTTGATACCAATATTGCATAGAAAATTAGATAGGTAGATGTAGATGTGCATATCCATACATTTGCATACATGTTCAAACAGGTTGGTCCTTTTATTTTGCCTATTTGTCGCATTGCTGCAGAAAACAACAACATTATATTTGCATTTGCACGGCTATGCATGCAAGCATTTGTAAGTACATGTCTGTCTACCTACCTACCACTGACAGTGCCAAGCGATTCACACGGACGCAGCAGTGCACTAACACAAAGGTCATTTACGTTTACGCGTAAACTTTACCTCTTTTTCGAAATCACTCGTAGCTACAGCAAAGATGTTTACACATCAAAAATTTCAAAGCGAGTCCAGAATTTATAGAAGATTTTGAGGAGATTTCTAAGTGTGCTGTTATGTAGCCAACCAACTTTAGTGTAAAAAGTGCATTTTTTTTCTGTAGGGTGCTTGCCATATATGTACGTGAGACAGTTCCAATTAAAATTGCGAAAGGCCAATGAAAATTTTTAAAAAGTTGAATGTTGCATATTATGATGTTAAAATTGAATGAGCTGCAAAACTGCATACTCAAAAATCTTCTAAAAAAATGTAGCTTCAGAATTCTTAGCCCCTTTTTATGATAAGTATTTCCTTGACTTTGAAAAATCGGAAATACTAAAAATACTGCCTAAGAAGTTAACAATAATCGCTGATAAATATCTCGGTTACTTTCGAGAATCACCTATATTAACCAAGATATGCGTTAGAAATATAAACATTAAAATCAAATATAAAACACAAAAAAGAATTTTATTGTAGGTACATATGAAAAACCCTGTATGTAGTAGTAAAGTGCGGCTTTGTGCGACGTAATTTTTTGTCGGCAAAATATTAATTGTACTAGATATCATGTCCAAGGGTTAATGTGACTGAGTCTGACAGAGCAACATAACAAAATCAATTTTGAACACGAAAAAGAGTTATTTTTTTTTAAATATCCCAACTTTAAAAGCTTAAAACTATCAACTTAGAATTATTGGAAACCAAGGATATTATTGAAAAGTGTTAATAATTACTTGAACCTTTAGGATTTACTTTACGATTACTTAAATGAAATGCTTTAAATAATAAATATTCAAGTTGAAACTAGCACTTAAAATTATGTAAAAAAAAAAACTAAAAAATTAACTTTAGATATGCTAAGTTTCGACCATCTGGGAGCAAGTGCAGAGTATGGGGTCGGGAAAAAAGCGAAGTCTATTTCCAATATGTGGGTATGTTTTTTTCTGCAATTGTAACAACTTTACAAAATTCAATTTTGGCCGCATAAAAGTTGAAAATCTATCTATGTGCGATGTAAGACTAATTGTGATACATTATTTACTTCCGCCCTACCTTAAACCAACGCTGCCCTACTTTAAATTTACGTCTAGCTACGGCCCTGGGGAGCTATGAATTCCCAAAGTGGCTGCTATTCAAATTGCTGAAATGTGATTTTCCTTCTTGTAATGAGAAAATGTATGTTAAAATCTTAAAGTTATTTTTGTTAAATATTTTCAGTTAAACATATATGAGAGTATAAGTAAAAATATGGACGGTTTTTATTAAAAAACATTTATCGCAAATGGAATTTTGATCCTTTTTCGCATGGCTACTGGTTTGAATCACCCATTGGAAAAACTTTTCTTAAGAGATCAAGATAATTCAATTCAGGACGAGTCCGCGTGCGACTCAGGGCTGCAATACCGAACCCCACTAGTTTCCATAGAAAATTCTGAGAGCGAATAACGAATGAAATATGTCATTCGTTCTCAACACTCTCACTAACACCGATAATATCGATGCCTTCTCTAATTTTGAATCGAAAATCTATCGAAGTCTCACACAGACCAAAACAAAAACGCAAAAATGAGCGAAAATACACACTCTTAACAAGAATAAGAATGTGAAATATCAAACTGAACAACGATCAGCCACGTGGAGACGGTTTATTGCGCAAGATTATTCGCTACATTATTCGAATGCGAATTAAGTTATATGGAGACGGGCTTTAAAGCAAACAGTTAAGGCAAAGAAGGTTCCGCAATGGGGGAAGAGAAGAGGAAGCGGAGGTGAAGATACATACTTGCATTTGGAAATCGGATGGAGAGAGGAAGAAGGGAACTCGGTCAGGAGACTGCAAATGCAAAAAACGTTATTTTTTGGTTTACTGGTCTTAAAAAGTTAAAAAGAGTCATAAATATGAGTACAATAGGAGTCTTTTATGACTCTTATTCAGGCTCATATCGGCCGACCGTATTGGGAAGAGAAATACATACATTTCGCACTCCAAAATGAGCTCATAATGGCCGTAAATGGTCCGATTTAGGACTCCTTTCTGGCTCTTTTATGGGCACGAATGTTTGCTGAGTACACTGAAAAAACAATTTAGTCAGATAATGGAAAAGTGGGAATGATTCGGCGCTAAAGAAATATTTTCATTGTTTTGATGCACACTTTTTTTCAAATCAAGGAATAAAACCCATGTCTTAAAGATAATTGTATTAAAAACAATGAAAATATGTCTTTAGCGCAGAATCATTTCCATTTTTCCATAATCTGAGTAATTTTTTTTTTTTGAGTGTATGTACATACATACAGTGGCTCTCAGAAGTATTTTGCATAATTCATTTATTAAGAAAACGTTAGAAATTTTCCTTTTTTTCGAATTCTTTTGCAAATTTTTTTAATATGGTCTTATAGCTGAATCTTCATACTACAAAAACACATTCATTAAAAAACCAAAATGCATTTCATCTTTTTTATAAAATTAAGGAAACGAAAAAAGTCATACATTTTTGCTCACAAAAGTATTTTGCATATTGGTAATTTTGGTGAATAAATGCATCTACAACCCGTTTAATATTATTTATGATATCAGTTCTTTTTCGAAATGGCTTACAAGAGTCTAGGGATGGGCTCTGCTAATTTTTGGCAAAAATTCCGAAGGTATTTTGCCCCATTCCTCGGCCAAAACCGCATTTGGATAATTCTTTTGGGGAAATCTTCGATTTTCTCACATGATCTTCAAGATGGGATCAAAATTTTTAAATGGTTCTTATATCGGAGCTTTGAACACAAACTTGGAAGGGTTTTTTATTCGAAAGTTTTCACATTTTAACACCATTAGCGGTATTTTTCGGATTATCATCTTGTTGAATTAAAAACCCATTGTATATCATACCCATTTTTTCTGCACTAGAACGTAGGTTTTCCCTGAACATGGAAAATCGGGAATGCTGGTCCATCGTACTATCCACTAAAATAAGCTTTACAACTCTGTGCGGTGATATACGAACTCCCTGAGCCTTGATTGATCATAAACTCCTACAGTGCTTATAATGTTTTTGATTTTCAGCTCTTAATTGGGCTTCCACCATAAAATACGACTCAAAAATATTAAATTTGCTTTCCGCACTTAAAATTAAGATTTTAGAAATGTAAAATTTTTTTTATATTGTGTTTGTTGCGGAAAATAAGACACTTTCTTTGAGATAGAAAGTTCGTTGCGCAGTACTTGGCGGTGAATGTGGTTTTTCTCGGCACCCTGTGAACTGTCTCGTCCGATACTTGATTATTGAATATTGGTTTTAGTTTTCTGTTTATTGTAGGAGCCTAAGTGTGCGGGTTTAGTTGATTTTCTCTCAATATTTCACGTTCTTCTAGCGACGTTCTTCTTTGTACTAGCAACTTTTTTCCGAAAAATATCACTCATGATGTTAAAATGTGAAAACTTTCGAATAAAAAAAACTTCCAAGTTTGTGTTCAAAGCTCCGATATAAGAACCATTCAAAAATTTTGATCCCATCTTGAAGATCATGTGAGAAAATCGAAGATTTCCCCAAAAGAATTATCCAAATGCGGTTTTGGCCGAGGAATGGGGCAAAATACCTTCGGAATTTTTGCCAAAAATTAGCAGAGCCCATCCCTAGACTCTTGTAAGCCATTTCGAAAAAGAACTGATATCATAAATAATATTAAACGGGTTGTAGATGCATTTATTCACCAAAATTACCAATATGCAAAATACTTTTGTGAGCAAAAATGTATGACTTTTTTCGTTTCCTTAATTTTATAAAAAAGATGAAATGCATTTTGGTTTTTTAATGAATGTGTTTTTGTAGTATGAAGATTCAGCTATAAGACCATATTAAAAAAATTTGCAAAAGAATTCGAAAAAAAGGAAAATTTCTAACGTTTTCTTAATAAATGAATTATGCAAAATACTTCTGAGAGCCACTGTATATAAATTTAAGAAACTTCAAAACAAACCTGCTAGTGTCAGTGACGCTTGAACTAGACTGTGTTGGAAACTCCATGTGTCGCCGGCCCTCGATGGGGCTGGCCGTTTAGTTGAAAAACACTAAAATACATTTAAGCTGTTGCCGGGCGCACGCGTAGCAAGATTTTATGGAGGAAGAGCAAGTGTGTGAGTTAACACGAGAGTTTAGTGGCTTTTTCTTAATGTTTAATACAACTAAAACTGTGTTAATAGTATTTATATGTAATATTTTATAATATTTTTTTTTTTGGGAAAAATCTTTATTATGTACTTCAAATGTTTGCTGTTGTGTATTTCTTTAAAGCAACACTTTTATATATATTTCTTACTCTTTTTTTTACTTTTGTTTTTGTAATATTGTAAAAATTAAGTTTTTTTATATTTAATGTGTGTTATTTTAAGTACATACAAGTTTTTAATAATGCTTTGTTTTTTTTTTTTTGTGTTTTTTTTTTTAATAAATCTGTTTCGTTTCTTAATAATTTTGCTGTGCTACTTTTATTGTCTTATTTCTTTTGCATCACTTCACTTCACTTTTTCACTTTCCCACATTTCAAATTCAATTTACTTCGTATTTTCAACAACATTAATCCTTTATTATTATTTCTTTATTAACACCAAATCACTTTTCAATTGTTTTCTTCTTCTTCCTCTTCGCTTCCTTTACGCTTGTGTGCATTTCAATTTGAATTGCTTGGAAATTGAATTTTTTTTCAAAATCGCTCAAATCGTCGACAGCCGCGATTTAGTTACGCTGCTGCTGCTCCCCGCCCACAAATCCAAACGCTTTGTGGCAATGCAAAGTATAATGCATTTACAGTTAAGTTTAGTCACTGCGAAAAGCACTGCATTTGTTGGCAAGTGGCGTTGGGCATGTACCTATGTATGTATGTACAAATGGGTGCATGCTTGTGCATGTGTGTGCGTGTTTGTTTATGTGTTCAGCAAGAAAACCCGGTCGTTCGTTAGCTTTTGCCTGATCGGCTTTTTTCTGTGTCGCCGCTCCTACTGTGTGTGTTTTGTTGGTTTTACTTTCGTACAGTTTTGTTGTTGTTGCTCTTGCTGTTATTGTAGCTTTAATTCCTTGCCTGCTTGCCGCAAAAGCTTTTTCTGCATTCAAGTAGCAGGCATTCCGGTTATTGGCAGGCAGCCACGAGGAGGCTTGCGCGTTTTTATGTGTGTATGTGTGTATGTGTGTGTGTGTGTGGGTATGTATGGGTATATATATTTGTTATTGTTGTTTAAGGATAAATTATAGCTTTTCGTTTTATGCAGATTTTGCAGCGTGCCGTCATTTTTGTTGTATATTGATGTTATTTATTTTCACAAGCCGCACTTGGCATAGTCAAAAAATTAATTTTTAAATTTTTTTTATTTATACACTTGCTTAGAAGTTTTTTTTTAACCTTTTTTTATTTATTCACTTGCTTAGTCGCTTTTTTTACTTTTAATAATATCTCAATAATAATTGTGCTTATCGAAAAATCTTGGAAGCAGTTCAAAATTCGCTTAATGCATTCCACTTAATTAATATCAAATTGCTTATGTGTACACTTGTATTTTTCGTGCTACCATTCACTCACTTTTTTATTCAAATAGTAAATTTTGCTTTCAAAATTTCTTCAACTTCCCTCGGCCATAATGCGACCAACACCATTTCCTCTACTAAACAAAACTCTGTATTTGTTTGTTGACCACACAATGCGGATGTGTCGTCGCTAACTTGAAACTGGAATAGCTGGCCGTTGCTAACATTTAATGCCTTCGTGAGCTTCGTTGCATTTCTCTTTACACCGCCGCGCTCCGCTGTTGCTCTACGACAACGTTGCTCTGCACTGGACTGCATGAACTGCACACGCGAATGGTGGTGGGCCAATAAACTTTAAGCTAAGCTGTCGCATTGGCAAACAACAACAACAACGGCAGTAATAATAATAACAACAATAAAAAACAACAATAATAATAACGACAACAGCAACGCCAACAATAAGAAAAACAACATTAACAACGGCATTAACAATAACAACGAAATTAATGTCATGAAGAAGTATGCACCATTGCTTACCGGTTAGAGAGAGAGAGAGGGAGAGGGAGAAGTGGACGTAAACATACATATTTAGGTAAATAATAATAACAGCAAGCAGTAGAGGAGTAATGACAGAGTTGTTGTCAACAGTAAGCACGTTTTATCTGCAATACTTAGTATAAACCACCAACTAACTCGGCCAACAGTAAACGGTAGATGTTTATTGGTGACACAAACATGCATGGACATGTAAGCTTTCAAAATCTGTAGGTATTGGTAAGATGCAGGCAGACGAAGGGTATATGGCAGCGGTCACATGTGCACTTTGAAGAAAAAGAAGAAGAATACAAAAAAAAACAACAGCTGAGCAAGCAATCAAGTAATTGCACTGCCAAATGCACTTGCAGTGTTGTTGTTGTACCTAGTTGTTGTTAGGGATTTAGCAATAAACAGGACAATGCGCATTACGAGAAGCCAAGCAAAACGTAAACAGAGCGCCGTGTAGGCAAAAATGAACAAGTGCAGAAATGAGCAGAAGAGAGTAAGAGAAATTTAAATCGAATGGCGAAAAGTGAACTGAGTGCCTGAGTAAAAGGAAGTTCGCCGACAAAACGTGCCAAGCAATTGTCGCCTGTCGCTCCTAACCATACTTGCTGCTTTTCTTTTAGTGTATATTTTTTGTTGGTGTTTCTCGTCTTCTGTGTTTTTTGTTGCTCCTTTTTTCTTTTTGTCACACTTTATTCTATTACATGCAAATTGCAATCTGCCAACGTGAAAATTAAATGAATTTTCACTTAGCTTCAATCAATAATATAACACGAGCCCAACTTGAGTGCGCATTGCAGTGTGAATTCTATGTATGTATGTATACCACGGGGCGTATGAGCAACATTGCTGCGTGGTTCTGTGTGTTTTTGCCTTCTCGGTTTTGCATAGTTCTAAATGTCACACATACGACTAGGTGGACGCGAATGAGGCTGTGAAAGCTTAAGAAATGTTTATTTTAAAATATTTAAAACTTTTAAAACTGATTTATATATATATTTTTTGTGGTAGGGGAAGGCGCTTGCCTAAAATCTAGAGATGTCAAGTTCAACAAAGGCAAAGAAAAATAGGTCTTTATTGGGACTATTCGGCTGATCCGGCAATTCATTGTCAATACCGCTATACTCCTAAGAATTTTGAGGAGTGTTTTCACCGTTATAGCATTGACGGACGGCAGCGATAATCCTGAATATCTAGCTTATTCGGAGTTAACTTGAGAATTAACTGCAGGTAATACGGAATATCTCTTGAGCTCAAACTTTTAGCGGATTAGGGCATTTTGTATTGGCATCTCTGGCGAAAAATGCCCATTGTGAATGAAAGTGAAGAAAACGAAGAATCCAAAGCAGATCTAGGAAGGTAAGCGCATAGGCGAATTCAGAAATTTCCAATGTACATACCTTTGGAAATAAAAAAAAGTTTTCGAGTTCGCCGCTGCGTCTACCTTTCTTCAGCTGTTTTTTGTAATCCGAAATATTTGCCGTCTGTCAGGGTAAAATTTGAATCGAATTAAGTGTTGCGGTAATCGGCATTATCGCTGCCGTCTGTCAAGCCTATTACAACAACAACAAAAATACATAGTGTATTTCTGCCATAAAAAAAAAAAACAACATTTGGAAGTTATTAATATTAATTATCAAACTTTTAATGCATGAACACTCTCCACAAAAATTTTAAATTTATGAACTTAGTTAAAATATCTCAATTTAATCAGTCACCGGCATAGATACATACCACATACATACATACATATGTACATAGGATATGTATTACTCCTCTTCTCCTCATTTTGAAAAAGAAACTTAAGCAATAAATTGAAAAGCTTTCATCGCGAACATTAAACATTTCTCTGTCAAATGCCAAAGACTTTCTTTTCACTCACTCTACGCTCGCAGGATACTAAGCACAGCAACAGCAATAACACCACAAAGATGCGCTACAATAAAAAGTGAATTTGTTACCAATACAACGCTCTTTGGCTTTTACCACCATTGCGCTGTTCTGTTGTTGTATTTTCTTAAGTAGGTCAGGGACATTGTGCTCATTGCAGCGACTTTCATGCTCAACTAACACGTCCATACATGCACACACATACAAATGACACATCCGTACATGCACACATACCAACTTTACACTAGCAGTGATGCGCTGCCACTTCCGGCAACAACAGCTGCATCTGGTTTCTTCTTGCAGGTGTGTGTTTTGTGAGCGGAAAAGCTTTTGAGAGTTTTGTGGCTGCATGAAAGAGAGAATTTATAAGCTTTTCGAATATTTGCAGACACGATAATCTATGCGTAGAATAAATGAGGTGGTGCCATTAAATTGCAAGCACGTGACCGGCAAAGGAAAGGATTCTGTGAAAATATTTTTGTTGTTTTTATATTTTATTTACTCTCAGGAGAGCGCCTTATTCATACGAATACAAATGATTTTTTTTTTGTAGCGAAGGGTTTATGTGGTTTTAAAAAGTTATACGCCACTGACATATTAAGCTGGTTTATATATTAGCTGACATGCTCTAAAATTTGTAAAAATTTTAAATTTCTTCTACGACACATGCGTATACATCTTGTGCTATAAAAGATCAATAATTTCATTTGAAAACTCGGTTGGGTCAGTGTGAAAGCGCCTCAACTGAGCTCAGCTTCAATCAAACAATTCGAATATGTACATAATTATAATTTACCACTCGGTTCTAAGTACTCGAAAGACCCGGATTTGTATGCGACCCAGTAACTACTGCTACAGCGATAAAACTCCTCAGTGCTTCCGTGTAGCGATTTGCCATTACAACAACAACAACAACAACAACAACAACAACAACAACAAACCACAATAAAAAATAACTGACGAAAAAACCCAACTTTATGTCACCATTAAGTAGAAGTACTTTCTCCAGCGACTTTCGGCAAGATTTTACAAAAGTGGACCCGACCTCGTAAAAAGTGAATTTTTCAAGGGGGTAGAGGGGATCACAAAACTGAAGTCAAAATCTGCGGTACGCGTAGCACACTAGTCTGCTTTGGAGGCTTGCGGCCGAGCTTTACCAAGAAAAAAAAAAACACTCTCAAGTGCCAGAATTCTCTTTATGAAGTAATATCAACGGAATGAGCCACAACATTTTTGTTTAGTCAAAGGTGTTAAGACTAGTAGAATTATTCACATTCACAATACATTTCCCGAAGGTTCATTGAAAAATTGCGAGTGATTTGAAAATAAATGCAGAAGGTGGATTATAGCAAAGTGAAGCCCGACTTTCTGCTTCCAAAAGAGAAACACTTGAAAATTAAAAAAAAAAAAAAACCATTTTGTACATTAATATTATTTTATTTGTTAAATATTTAAAATTTATTATATAAAAAATATATAAAAATTTAACATAAATAATTACAACTAAAAAAAAAAAGAATCGTGTTAAGTAGTAGATAAAAAACAGGTATAGTAAAAGTAATACAGATAAATAGTAGTAAAGCTAAAGGTATTTTAAGCAGTAAATAAGTTAATAAAATATGTACATAGTGGCAATGAAAATACATGCATACATACACATAAATGAAGCACCAACAAAAAAGGAAATTAATTAAATAATTGACAATGATAGTTAGACATTAAGATTAATATTGCTTTTTTCAAAAATACAAAATAGCACATTAATTAGTAGTAAAAACAAGCAAGAATTTTTTTAAGCATAGTCAAGTTATTAAAGAATTTGTGTAGTGAGTTAAAGAAGAAGAAAGAAAATTAACAATTGATGTATGAGCATTTTTTTGCTATTTTTCTACAAATACAAATGACTTTAAATGTTGTCGATACATACACTTGTGAATAAGACATTTACGAATGCAAAAAAAAAATGCAAATGGTATGCCAAAAACAACATTTTCATAAACATCTACGACTGCGTATATAAATTGCTTAAAAAATTCTGCTAAAATACAATAAAATATTTTTGTGCATTTTCGTTTTTACTTATACATATGTACATAAGTTACATGTTTATTGTTTAGTATGCATTATGCATTTCGTTAGTCAAAAAGAACAAATGGATTTAGGCACTTTGTTTGTTTGTTTGTTTAGAAAAGGCAGCTGCATTTTTTTTTTGTCAAGGCATTTTAGTACGTACACGCGGCCACAAAAGTAGGCGTACAGTGATATTTTCACAAAATGACATTTTTAGAATTTAAAAAAGTGTATAGGAAAGTGCTGCTCACGCTTTCCTCTCATTTAATACGCCAGTCACTACATACACATTTCTGTAGCCGTGCATATGCACTTTAGCTGCATCATTGCTAAATTCTATTGACATTTCATTGCGTTTGACACATGCATATGTTTGTTTGTATGTGACACTTAAATGTTAATACATATATTGTTAACGTTTGCAACATTTTTGTGTGCGCTTTTTGGCGAAATTCATTTTATTTATGCTTTAAATTATGTTCGCTGCAGCTTAACGCTTCATTTTATCCAAAATCGGTATAACCATATCGAATTTCGGTCGTTTGCCTGCATCCTCATTCATGCAAATCGTTATCAGTTTGGACATGTGCGGTGAAGTGCCAGGCGGTATTTTCACGCGCAAGCCCTCCAAGGCAATCTTCATGCCACACTCCATTGGCGACCATTCGGCAAAAGGCACTTCACGTGTTGTTAATTCCCACAAGATGATGGCAAAACTCCACATATCACTTGCTTCCCAATTTCTATCGGCCAATTTGCGTTGCAATGCTTCGGGTGACATCCATGCCGGTTGGTAGATGCGTCCCTTCTCTTGGAATGAGAATTTGGCATCGCCCATATTTATGCGCGCCGTTAAATCGTCATCGATCTGTTAAGTGAATATTCTTATATAAGATTTTGATAGAGTTGAAATAAACAAACTCACCATGACGTGATGACTATTTAAATGATAGGTTGGTATGATACGCTCCAGCGAGTGTAGATATGCCATACCACGCGCTATATCCAAAGCGCAACGCACTGCCTGCGCTGTGTCTACGACAATGCCAGAAGCGCGATGAATCAAATTGAAGAGTGAGCCACGATTCATAAACTATGCAAAAATATTTATTGTGTTTATAAAGGAAAGTATTTTTTCCGCTTAAATAAGGCAAAGCAAACCGCACTCACTTGACTAATTGTAATAAGATTTGGTGGCTGATTGCAAGCGCCAATAATTGGCAAGATATTCGGATGTGAAAATATGCGCAGCTTGGGAAACTCCTCATTGAAATCGCGTGAAATGCGCGCCGTGCACTGACGCACCGCTAAAATCTAGAAGATACAAAAAATAAGCACATCTCACACTGAAAAACTCCCATTCATTTTGCAATACAAAAAAGGTGTCGGTTACATAGGTACATGCGTACAAGCGAACATACATTGAACTACACTGCGTATACGTAACTTGTTTACAGAAATACGTAGATACATACATACAAGTGAAATTAATAAAAGCGTGTTAAAAAACATTTAATTTATTTTTTTCTCACTTAACCTCTTCACTTGTTCACACACCTTTGCTATAACATCATTCTTTTGCCAACGTCCACGCCATGTCTCACCCGATGGCGTAACAGCAATTTTCGTATGCAAATCCAATTCACCCAAATTGATGCCCTTAAAACGTGACAGAGTGGCATCCCTTGAACGTGTCTTGGTGCCCAACCAACTTTGTTCCTTAAAGCTAATTTTCTTTATATCATGTCCATTACGTTCAGCCAAATCATGCAAACGTCTGGACAAACCAGTTTTGGCCTTGTCCAGCGGTGTGTCATTATCTTTGTTGGCAATGGAGACAAGTGCACCAGCATTGACAAGATCTTCACAAATCATATCGTAGCCCCAAAAGCAAGCATAATGCAGTGGTGTATTGCCATGTTCGTTTACGGCATTCACATCGGAGCGTTCGCGAATGAGCTGAAAGATGTAAAAAGACAAGGTTGTTTATTAATTTCATTTTTATGCATTTGTTTTTTTGCAAATTAAACTCACCATTTGTACTATATCACGATGTCCATGCGCAGCAGCAAGATGCAATGGAATATCATCGCCCATATTTGTGGCATTGACACGCGCACCGCGTTGTATAAGAGTTTCTACCAATTTTGTATGGCCCTCCTTGGCACACCAATGAAGTGGACTGAAGCCATGGTCATCACTGAGTGGAAGAGAAAATAAAACGATTTTATATTAATTTTATGGCGCTGTGATATGCTAATGGCAGTAATAAATATTCTGCGAGGTCTACTATAACATTTAAAATCCGATTTTACGCCGACGGAGCATCGAAATGTGTACATAATTCTAATGCTGGAAATTCCATTGTTTTTGTTGTATGACATTCGCATTGTTGTTGTAGCAATATGGCTAATATGCAAATGTTTACACAAGAAGTTTTCATCAAGTGGTCACCATGACGTCATTCATCATCTCGCAGCAGAGACTTTATGGAGAAAGTGATCGTAATTGCTGCGCGACGGCGGTGTGGTGATGGAGCATTATTACAGAATCAATTGCACAACGTCTTCTATTTACTCTCTGTTAAAATAAACCAATGTTTTCTTACCCCAAATTCATATCATTGCCCGTATCTTCCAGCCAAAGGCGTACTTGTATTGAATTGCCCTCACGACACCAATGAAATATATCCTCCATATTTGTACTTCTTGCACTGCAAACGTTTTAGCTTTTGTTCAATTTTTGCAATTCAAATGTCCTCGTTGCTGTTTTTTTATAAAATGTTGATGAAAGTTGTATTTTTATGAAGGAATTTCTAAAAATATTCAACAGATTGGTGAAGAAGCACTTGAAGAATTTTTGGCCAACAACTGTCAAGTGGTTTTTGTTGTTTCTCTGTGCTGTCCAAATGAGTTTGTGTTTTTGCTACAAGCAACAGTGTTGTGTAATATGACAGTGATGTTTAATAAGACAGTGCTGTTTCTTGGGCTCAGTAAAGCCGGAATTACAATAGCGCTGTGGCAGCAGGGATGCCACTTTTGGGCTTTTCCTACCAAATCTGGTAGGTTTTATTCCTTTTGGTAGGAGGTAGGACGATTGAATTTTGGTAGGTTTTTGCTTCGTTCAATTAACATCACTGATTTGGTACATTTGGTCACTTTGCCACAACACTGTTGAGAAAACCTGTCTTCTCAGTAGAGTTTTGTCACAAAACTTTTCTAAATAGAAACGTTTTCTGTGAGCTTCAAGTACACTTGCCCTCACAGACACAACTGGAGGAGATTGAAAACAGAAAGGCATCTGACATTTTACGCTATATGAAGCAAACAAGGTTGTTCGTCTACATGGTGTGTAATAAAGAGCTCCATCTGGTATCACAACAGGCCATCAGGCCTACCTAAGTAGTAAATGTGTTTGCTTTACCAAGTGGAAACAATGTCCGCTATTTTCCTCGATAAATCTTCTTAGGTTTCCTTCAGGATCAGTTGTTTGCTCTTATTATTCCTCAAACGTTATTCCACAAAATGTAAATCCTTATTTCCTCCGCACTGGACGATCGGTGGCAGCCACTAATACCCAATCCAACCTTGTCCGAATATCATTTAACGCCAACTCAAGTTTTCGTTTATTTGCAAACTGCTGTTTCCTCCTCTTTCTCCACATTTTTATCACTCATTTTAAATTAATTGAAATTTGTGCAAATAATATTAAATTTAATACTAAAGTTTTCAAAATAAAAAAATTAAATAAACAGTTTTTTTTTTATTTTTAGCGGTAAAAAAACAAAAGTGTCCGGTTACTAGTATCCGAGCGTACCGGATTTATCCGGCAAAGGACTGTCACATCCCCATACACTCCCCAAAACCTTCGGGGAGTGTCTTCGTGGCTACAACAACAACAACAACAACAGCTGATCAACCAACCTTATGTTATGTTCAGACACAACCTTAATTGAACATTAAGAGCCTTCATTAAATTTTCAAGCTCAATGATTCTCAATTTACCATACAAAAATTGACCAAGTTAATGCTTCATTAGAAATTAATGAGTTGTTAATGAAGAACAATTCTGCATGCAACCCTGTTAAAAGGCTTGTTTCATAAGTAAAATGAAATGTCATGAAAAGAGAAATGTGATTAGCGTCAGTGTCCACTAAACAGGTTGGTTCGTCAGATCAGCTGCATTCTTGTTCTTCTTCATCACCTATCAAATTTGTTTTTATTTCTGCTTATTTTATACATGCATTCGTGTTTACGATTGGTAAAAATTGTGAGATGAATGTCAAGTTATTTCGTCCTCCTTGCAATTTTGACATTTAGGTCACGAGAGTTTGATATTCAGCTCACGGCGTGTATGTGTGTATGTATCTTGAGCCGACCTGTTAAATGGGCCAAGTAAATTAAATATGTCTGAACACCAAATCTAGAGATGTTCAATCAAGCCCAATTGACTTAATTAATTTTTATGTCTGAACATGATATTATGGGAAACAATGTATTTGATTAGTGATTCGCTAGTCGGTAACGCTATCGGTAACAACCAAATGAATTTTGGTTTTCAGCCGTAACGCTAACCAGCTGATCGACTGTTTGTTTCAGTTGTTCACTGTCATGACCCAATAATAATATGGTCGTAGCAATTAAAAGAGAACACGCAATTAGCGTTAATACAAACATGATAATTTCGCAACCTAAAAAACCAAAAGAAGAAGCGCGACTCTATTGCATGGCCACCTTTATTAGGCTATGATCACTGAATAAATGCTCGATGATATATTTCTTGGCAAAACCTGTGTTGCTGAGTTCGCATAACGTAGTAATAGTATTAAAAAGAGTATTAAATTTCTTGAGAGGTCGATACTCGCTCAAGAAAGTTTCACAAGAAAAATTTCCTGAGCATTTCTTGTACGTCATTTTATATGGAACTTTTGCGTTTCTTGAGAGGTCGATACTAAGCTTAACTAATTGGACCCTTAGGGTGAAAACAGAATCGGTACGTAAAGACACGACATTGCGACAACGACAGTACCTTGACGTATAAATGTCGATGCGAAGCCCGCGACTGAAACATAATAAATGCGGCAACGACCGCCCCTACAGAAGGCTCGTTGCTGCCACATTACTGTTTTTCATTCACAGCTAAAAAGTTTTTGGTTCAGATCGTAATTTTTTAATGTAAAATAATAAATTAAATAGTTAAATTTACTAATTGAATGCTTTAAACTGTTATTACATTTGGTTGTGTATAAATACTTCTGCTTTTTTGGTAAAGTTTTGTTAGATTTATTGTTGTCAAAATTTTCATATTTTATAATGCAGTGGCAACTCATCGTCCGCTCGTCGTCGTCACCAAAATTAGAAATCGGCCTAAGTTGACGACAACGTAATTTTGTCGGTGGACGACGTCGTGTCGCGTCGTCTTTATTATAATTGCTTTCATAAGAATGCATGGGTTTTAATTTTGACAGGCTGTCGTTTTCGCAATGTCGTGTCGTTACGTTCCGATTCTGTTTTCACCCTTAAATGGAGTGAATGGTTTGCCGATAGGTGCATGGTTAAGTAATGACTGAATTCTACTAAAATATAGTATAAAACCTCAATTATGCCATGAATCGAAACTATTTGCTCACATATCAGTAGATATTCGATAATTCAATCAACTAAATGCATAACGCTGTTGCTGTATACCGACTGCAAATTCTGGCTGTGTTTCGTAAGCATAATAGATGTCAGTTACCAACAGCTGGTAATCAATCCATATGGCAACCTTCTGTGATCATTTGTTTAGAAACGTGCTAAAAACAATTTGTAGCTCCAGACAGGATAAAAAGCGTTTTTTATTAAATAAAATAAAACAAAATGAAGCTCAGCACTTACAATTTTCTAACATCGAAAGCTATAAAAGGTGTGAAGGTTGGATTTCCACTAAAATTGACGGTGAGTAATAATTGCAATAGGCCGCTAGTCGCTCTACATATCACGACTTGCTTATGTGCGGTCAAGAACTGCCTCACCATGATGGTATAGTCCTCAAAGAACACAATAATATTATGTATATATGTTATTATAATAACACCAACTCGCCGTTTTATAATTGTACATTTGGTCTTTATTCCTCATTGCTTTCTATTACAGATAGATAAACAAGAAGTGGTGGAAAGGGAATTCAATGGCCCATTCATAGAGCGTTTGCTGCCTAGAATAGACTGGTCAGCAGTACATTTGGCGGCGCAAGCGGTACACTTTTTTGGCTTTATAGAAATTAACATATAGTAATACACACATCCATATGTATATATGTAAATTTTATTCACAGGTGGACATGGCTCATGACATTCCGCCAGAGCAACCAGCTAATATAGCCGAAAATGAGGAATTACTAATGAAACTGCATCGTTTACTAATGGAAATTGATGTGTTGGAGGGATACCTAGAATGTCCCGAAACGGGTCGTAAATTTCCGATTACGGAGGGCATACCGAATATGCTACTAAACGAAGATGAAGTTTAAGATGCAGTTGAAAGTTAGCATTACTTAGATGTATATATGAATTAAGTTTATTTTAATTATTGCTAAATATTCTAAAAAAAACTATATCCAAATATTTTGAATTATATTGTCAGACGTACTTTTGCGACTAAAAATAAATTAGATATCTTATTAATGTAAAATCCTTGTAAAATTTCCACCACAAAACTTAGCTATTTTTAACGAAACAGTTGGAGTGTTAAAGTTGACTAGTATCGCCGGTGCTCGAAATTCGACCATGGAATTTATTTTTTCACCTTTGTATTGGTACAAAAATTATTCCTTTTCGCGGAGATAAGCAACACTTTCTAAATTCCAGTTGTACCGCAACACTGATTTGCCCTTCTGATCACGGTCCGACGCGAAATCATGGTCAAATCAAGGCAGATCTAGGAAGGTAGGCCCGGTGGCGAAGTTTTTCAATTCGCCGCCGAGCCTACCTGTTAGATTTGCCTTGGTCAAAATGAAAATTACTCAGTGTGCTCTCCCGCCCTCTCTCATTTTTCGCTTTAATGGAAAAGTAATAGGAGATATTTGGCCGCGTTGATTTTGATCTGAGCGTAAACTGGGCCAATGCATATAAAATAGAGAGAGCGCTTTGAAATTAAAGCAACTCTTCAACTGTGTTTACGATATTTGTAAACATTTTTACGATATCTATTTCTCTTAACTAAAAACTTTATTTATTAATTATAAAGAAATTAAATAATTTATAGAAAAAATTATATGCCTATGCACTGCTCCTGACTCATACGAACACATCCATATCAATTTTATGTGGATATGAGTATGTTAAATGTGCTAAACAGCCTGGCAATTGTTT
The DNA here is from genome assembly GCA_960531455.1 of Urophora cardui. Taxonomy (NCBI): domain Eukaryota; kingdom Metazoa; phylum Arthropoda; class Insecta; order Diptera; family Tephritidae; genus Urophora; species Urophora cardui. Next base: position 16,920,120 of record OY482673.1, read on the forward strand.
GTATGGAAAAAATGTTAGCCTATTAATGTATAGATGCTCTACATTTTAGAATCTGCAATATTGCGTACTCCTAGTTTATGCATTTGTCAAACACTCTAATCTTGTAATATTTCTAACAAACTGCTTAATAAAGTAAAACACAGTTTCCAACTCTTTATTAAAAATATAATTTTATTAAAATATACACCGAGCTTTTCTACATATTTTGGAATTACAGGAGTTACATACATATGTATATACATACATATATCCTTATGCTTATATACATATAAATTTTATAATTTGTGTTTAATATTGCACTTTATTACTGTTTTCTTTTAGTAAATCTTTAATATTGACTTGGAATATTAATATTAAATGTTTTAAATGTAAATAACTCACAAAAATATTTATTCATTATTAATGATTATACTCGTAATAAATTTATATGAAAGTGAATCGAATAACTGTATTTGTAATTTAAATAGTAAGCTGCATTATGGCTATGTTCAGAAACGCAGCATGAAGCGCAACAGCGGCAGTAATTATTATTTTGATGATTGTGATGAGCGACGCTTCATGCAAAATTTACGTTTATGAACGCTCTGCTTGTACTACAAAATCAGGTTGCGCTTCAAACTGAGTTTCTGAACAAAGCCTAAATGAATGCTTATATGCATATCTCTAATCTGGAACGGGGTTCAACGAAATTTGTATTTAACAGATTTTAATTGCTATTACCCAGTTAACACAATCGAAAATTTATCTTCAAAGAAGTGAACTATTTAATACATACTGATTACTTTTTGATATACATATCGCACACTAAATCAAAAAGCGTCACAACTCAAAAAATTTGAAATATTCAGGAGAGGAAAAAACTGTTTTTGCTGACATGGTTGCAATTTTTTAATCAAATAAAGTTGCAAATGGTATTAAAGCCTGTATAAAGCTGATTTACAAAAAGTTTTTTTAGTTTTGTTTGGTAGTTTTGACAATACGAGCCAATTTAGAGTTGTGACTCTTTAGTTGAAATTTTTTCGTTGGGTTTATGGTATTAAGTCAAATTGTGTCTCCTTAGATGAAAATATGTTTTGATTTACCCTTAAAAGTCCTCAAACACTAACTAATTAGCAAAAAGGAAAGGAAAAACAAAAAAATGTAACTTCACGTTGTATATTTTAGGGTAAGTATTCAATTTAAAAGGTAAGTATATAACAGGTAAGTATGTAAAAAGGTGAGTATAAAATTCAAGTTTAAGAGTAAATTCAACAAGGCAATTTAAAAGGTAAGTTAATCAAATTGAATTAAATCTTCATCCATGTCTTCAACACATTTTCAAAAGCAAATGAAAACTAAAGAAAAAAAAATTTCTAATAACATATTTCTAATATGATAATCTTGAAACCTCTAACCTTAATAGTAATACTTACATTGATTTAAATTATCAATTATCATAATTACTTATAAATATAATATACTTGGTTATACTTACTTTTTCTATAAAAAAAGATCACACCTCTGAACGATATAGCAAACTATTTCACACTTTATCAACTAAAGTGGCACAAGTCGAAATATATTTCAAATTTTTTCAGCTAAAGTGTCACAAGTCGAAATAAGACTTTAATTGAAAATAAAACTACACTGTTGTTTAAATGCAAACTGTCACAACTATAAATAGTACTCTTTAGTTGATACTGTTCAAGCAGGTAACATAAACGCAAGTAACATCAAAACAGACATAACGGAATTTTTCCATCTAAGGAAGGCAGTGTTGGAGAAGAATTTTTCACAGTCGTTAGGTATGTGTTCTGAGAACTGTTTTATGGAAAAAAGTCGATTTTGAAAACTTTTGAGTTGTGACTGTTTTTGATTTAGTGTGCGATATGTATTTCTTTGGTGGTCATATGCGATTTCATCTTCGTCATATTACTGTTGCTTCTTTGTGATGATTTTTGTTGCCGCTTTTTATCATACTTAATGCCAGCTTGTAATTTTTTTATAATAACCATTGTACTTATTTATTATAAGTATACACATATAATATAAACTTTTATAAATAAAGAAGCTTATAGTGGAAGGATACCATTTAGAATCGTTTGTGTCATGTTTTCTTGATGAAAACCAGTGTTTAAAAAACTGGCATAAGTTTCATTTTTGTTGATTTTGATTTTGATTCCGCTTTTAAAAAATCAGAAGTCGCAGTTAATCAATATGAAAAAATATGAAAATGAACGATTTTGCCTGATTTTGATTTTGCGCTGATTTCATATTGCTCAAAATCAAAAGCAGCCAAATATCAAAATTAGCGAATTTGCCTGATTTTCATTTTGCGCTGATTTCATATTGCTCAAAATCAAAAGCGGCCTGATTTCAAAATCAACAATTTTGCCTGATTTTGATTTTGTGCTGATTTCATATTGCTCAAAATCAAAAGCGGCCTGATTTCAAAATGAACGATTTTGCCTGATTTTGATTTTGCGTTGATTTCATATTGCTCAAAATCAAAAGCGGCCTGATTTCAAAATGAACAATTTTGCCTGATTTTGATTTTGTGCTGATTTCATATTGCTAAAATCAAAAGTAGCCAAATATCAAAATCAATGCTTTCACAGTTTTGCTATAGCATATATAATATATATATAAGAGAACACTTCAACCCATATAAAGCGATACAAATGGGAAGTAATCGCATGCTCCCTTGCGAGTTGTCCCGGATGTATCCCGGAGTGATCGCATTTTTTGCAGGGTATTTACGCTTACATGCGCATACATACATATGTATGTATACAAACGTAATACAGAGGGTAAGAACCGTGCAAAAAATGCGATTAATCCGGGACGTGTCCGGGATCAATCGCAAGGGAGCATGCGACTAATACAATTTTACATCCCTTTATATGGAGTGAATTGATCGCATTTGTTCGAGCATGTCCTATGAAGAGACTAATTGTTCAACTTGTATACCCGGACGGGTACCAATGTAGACTAATCACTAACATACCGAATGGGTACAAATGTAGATCAATCGCTTTCATCCCGAACGGGTACGAATGTAGATTAATCGCTTTCATCCCCAACGGGTACAAATGTAGATCAATCGCTTTCAGCACGAACGGGTACAAATGTAGATTTTTTCCTTAAAAAATTGTAAATGTTCATGCATATTTAAATAAAGATTATATAATGTTTTACTTTTGTAAAAAAATCTCAATAAATAAATTAAAAAAATTGTAAGTTTTGAGTATGAATTATATGAGCGTAATGTAAAGGATTTTTTCATAGGATATTTTAGGCAACATTTTGTTAAAATTGTTATTAAAAAAGGGTGTTCGATTCGTTTTACAGGTTGTTCTACAATTTTTTAAATAAATTGCATATTTTTGTAAAATGTCTACATTTAAGGAATCTAGATTTGTACCCGTTCGGAATAAAGGCGATTAATCTACATTTATACCCGTTAGGGAACAATTGGTCTACAATTAGTCTACATTTATACCCGTACGGGAACAATCGGGGACTAATTGTGGACCGATTGTTCTCGAAAGAGATCAATCGAGGACAAATCTCTTTCGGGATTGATCGCACATTTTTTGCAGGGAAATTACGTACATACACACATGTGTTCATGTAAGCGTAAATAGCAAAACTGTGAAAGCATTGATTTTGATATTTGGCTGATTTTGATTTTAGCAATATGAAATTAGCACAAAATCAAAATTAGCACAAAATGAAAATCAGGCAAAATCGCTAATTTTAAAAAGCGACGAATATCAAAATCAAATAAAATCAAACATTTCACGACTTTTGCTAATTCCGACTGCAGTTTTTTAAACACTGATGAAAACAATTACATACCAAAAGCGAGTTGCTCATACGCACTGTTGCACAATCTGCTTTCTGTAGATACACCACTAAATCAAAACAGCAAATTTCAAATAAAAGTACTAAGTAAAAATTCAAAAATATTGGACGGCAATTAAAAGCAAAAGGAATACTACATACATATTAACATTACCATAAATACAACTACAACAACATCTAATTACATTTAATATTTTTAGTACTCGAATTTGCCCTAGCAGCGAGTTGAGCATAAATACTGCCTTTAGCCAAACCCTTTTGAGCGCCCTTGCACAGTTCCGGATTACGTCCAACAGCTGTATAGCTGCGCTCACTCAGCTTGTTGGCGTCTGGGCCTTGAGCCAAGCGCTTTTGATTGCTGCCTTGTGACATGCCCGGATTAGCGCCATTCCAAGTAACATAGTCAGCCCTAAAGGAGATTGTAGAATGAAAAATATGTACATATGTATGTATTTAATGTTAATATTTTTAATTTTTAGCTTACAGCAGCAAATCCTCATCGGCGCCCTTGGCCAATTCAGCGCTATGTCCCATTGTTGGTATGCGCCCTACTATCGATTTGAACTCGCGGCGTTGCTTGGTTGTGTGTGTGTCCATTTCTTCGATAGCATTTTGTTCGGTAGTTCTGTGAGACGGTAATGCAAGGAAAGGGGATATAAATGGATGTTAAAAATAATATATATGTAAATACAACTTGAAATAAATAATAACACACTAACCACAAAATTTAAAAAAAAAAAAAAAAATGGAATGATTAAAGACTACCTAGATGAATGGCGCAAGGAAAGTGGAAAAACGGCATGCGGAAATTAGTTTGTTTTAAGCAATATTATAAAAATAAAAAATGTAATTCATTCAACTTAAAAAGTTTCAAAGTAAAGGACGTTAACTAGCAAGTCAAAAGGAGGTATGGTTTAACTTAATCATTTTAGCTGTGCATACATACATACATACACATACGTACATATGCATAGGCATATAAATGTAAATGAAAGTCATAAATACATATTTTAACACATGAGCTAAATATCCAAGAAAAGAAAAATCAATTGAAATAGTCATATTTAAAGATGACATCCCAGCCAACCAGAGGATAGCATATCCCACGGGGAAAAGTGCCTTCTAAAATAAACATACATAATATGTAAGTAAGCAAAAAAGTGTACTTTTAAGTACGGCTTCTTAAAATATATTCTCAGCAGTGATGTGATACGTAGGGAAAATTCCCTACATGTAGGGATTTTAGACAGAAAAAAGTGACCGTAGGGAAAGAAGGACAGATTTTTATAAAATAGCTAAATGTAGGGATTTTTTGGCGAAGTGAAATCAAAATTTCTATTCAATTTTTTTTTTCGCTTCAACACTGTCGATCTGAATAATGAAAATGCCGCGAAGACGAGTTAAATCGCGAACCGTTCAATGACGTAATTTGAGTGGGAATACCGTGAAGACAAGCCTTAAAACCTTTTATTAACTATCGAATAACACGATACTTTTTATCAGGGCATCGGAGCAAAAGATTTTTTTGCTCTGGCTACGCTCTTAGCTCCCAATTTTTCTTGGTCTGAGCTCTGCTGTTGCTACCATTTTTTTTGTTGTGGTGATCAGAGATGCCGTTTGCTCGCTTTTCTTACTAAATAGTGTAGGAAGTAAGTATGTATTAACCCCTTTATTCACAAAAAAATAAAAAAAAATTATAAACCTGTTAAAATGGAAAAATTTTATAAAATTATCACTTTGTACAATTGTTAAAACCTATTTTATTTTTTATGAATACCGGTCTAACAGTATAAAAATTGTCAGTATCGAAAAAGGTCGAATTTCGACCACATAATATATTTCAGCAGCAACATCAAAAACAACAAGCTTGACAGTTTAATCTACTACAAGATGCCCGATGAAGATCATATATGTAGGTATGGACACATCGTGGTCATTGTATTGCATGTATATTCTTCAATAGCAAATAACGAAAATTAATAGGTTAACCCTTAATTAATTTTTTTTAATTGGTAGGTTGGAAACTATTTTGGTAGGTTTTAGGCATGATTTAAATAAAGAAGATTGTGCACTCAGCCATATTCAGCAAAATGTTCATCCGTGAGACTGGATTTATTTTGGTTAGTACTGCGTTACCGAAAAGAAAAAAAATTTGCAATCAGGGAAAAAATGCTTTTATTTAACTATGGTTCACACAATTAAATACGCGGCACTTCATTTTTCTTTATTTAAATTAGTTATTTATTTTATTTAAATACCACATTTATCGCAACAATCTTTAGTTTTTACATTACCGGAAACGAAAATGGGTGAAAGAGAATCAATGTTAGTACGTCACTAAATCAGCTGATTCTTTAAAAATTTGGATGAACGCATAGCGGTACCGCTGAATGCACAATCTGGTTATTTGTTCATTCATGGATTTTAGGTAAAAAAAAGTTTCCTCAGTGGCTAACCTCGTGGTGATGTGTGTTTATCGAATAGTCAAACAACACAAAGATGGTTCCTCAGTGACAGACTTTTTGCCAATACCTTTTAATCGGATGCCAAATGTTAATTTCTGCTTGCGGGTTTTTTTATTTGGCTCAAGATGTTTCTACTTGTACCCCTTTTGAATTTTTGCAGTAAACTTGCACATCATACCTATCTATATGTACAAATCTACAAATATGTATGTAAGGAGCTAACGAGCTAGTGGTTTTTAGCTCCAGGTTCGCCCCGAGAAAAAGATTTAGCTCCTTTGCTCTTAGCTCCGTAGGTCCCTGCCGCTCCAAGGCACTGCTTTTTATTTCAAAGTTACCATCGCTAAAGTATATCAGGTGAATTCAGTTTGATTTGATTGCAGATTTTTGTAAGGTAAGTTTGAGAAAAATTAAAGCCAATTTTTTGTATAATTACCAAAATTATTTTTTATAGAAATGAGTTCAACCGAATCTGAAGACAGTATTAAACAGAGCAGCAAATATCGTAAACAAAAGTTTACTAATAAGTGGCTGGAAGACGAAAAGTTCAAGGGTTGGTTAGAGGCTGTGGCTGATGATTCGTTTAGATGTAAGTGCGGGGCCTGCAACAAAATTTTAAATTGTGGAAAGTCGGATTTGTTGAAACATGCCGAAACAAAAGCGCACCAGAAAAATGTAAAAGCTATAAGCAATATGGGAAAATTGACTACTTTTTTTGAGAAACCACGGTGTTCCGAAATGGAGACACGTACAAAAACTTTTGAAATTAGACTTAGCATGTTTTTCGCTGAACACAATGTCGCCTTGGCAGTGGTAGATCACCTAATTCCTCTTTTGAAAGAAATCGTGCCGGATTCAGAAATTATAAAAAATGTGCAGCTTGGTAGAAAAAAGTGCACCGGCATTATAAAAAATGTTATAGCAAAAGCAGAAAAGCATAACTTGGTAGAAACGTTGAAAAGAAAACAATTTACGGTAATGATTGACGAGAGCACTGATATAGGCCTCAATAAGCATATGTGTATCCTGGTCAGGTTTTACGATGAAGAAAAGGGGCAAGTTGTGGTTAAGCTATTAGATCTACTTTCAATAGGCATTGATTGCACTGCAGATGCCCTGTACAAAGCATTTAAGGCATTGATTTTATCACTTGAAATTCCATTTAATAATATAATTGGTAAATAAAAAATATATTTATAACACATACATATGTACATAAGGTTTGCGCACGATGAAATTAGTGCATACATTTCGACTTGTAAAAATATTCAACCTCCAAATTTAGTTTTTTTGTAACATAAGATGGTTTTACTAAATGTATACAAATACTAGTGCCAAATTTCTAAAGATTCAAAAACGTTTTGTGGCAAATATGAACAGAGAAATAGAAGTGCGTGAAAAAATAATTGGATTTCATAACGAAAATCCGAACTGGACATTTAAAAAAATCGCTAGGAAACTAAAGGTTTCCAGAAATACAGGGTCGCGTGTTATCAAAACATATAATGAACGTCTAACTGTCGTTAGGAAAGGTGGAAGTGGTAAAAACAAGGGCTTTAAAGATCTGAACGTCGTCAAAAGGATTATAACCCTTCTCAGGAAAAATCCCAACATATCTGGTAGAAAAGTGGCTGAAAAGGTGTAATGCTCCCAGGCATTCATCAGGAAGGTTAAGAAGGAGGAAGGGCTTAAGTCTTATAAAGTACAGAAAGTGCCTGACAGAAATTCAAAAAAGAACAACACGGCAAAAGAGCGGGCCAAACCACTACACTTAGATTTTCTCAAAATTTTTGATTGATTTGAAACGTATGTGCTTGGAGACTTTTCACTACCAGGTGTTGATTTTTTTTGCCGTAGACCGTAGAGGAATGTGCAGGAGGAGTTGAAGACCCAAAATAAAACAAAGTTTCCTAAGAATTTTTGGTTTGGCAAGCCATTTGTAGCTGTGGTAAAAGAAGCATCTCTTTTGTTACAATGGGAACAATTAATAGTGAATTATATAAAAGGGAGTGTTTGCAAAAACGACTTTTGCCATTCATAAGACAGGATGACGTATCTACTTTTTTGGCCTGACTTAGCTTAGTGCCACTATAGCAAATCGGTAGATCAGGGGTATGAAAAGAACCATATAGTTGTTGTGCCCAAACAAGCCAATCCGCCTAACTGCCCGGAGCTCATACCCATCGAAAGATATTTGGCTCTAGTAAAAAGGATTATGAAGGGCACAAAACAAGTTACTGAAACCACTAACAATTTTGTAAAAAAAAATGGCTATCTTCAAGCAAAAAAGTTTCCGAAGTTACAGTTTGAAGGCTAATTGGAGGCATATTGAAAAAAGCTAAATTGTGCATAAAAACGCATTAATTTGAAAAATGTGTTTAATAACTATAAACATAAATTTAATTTATTTTAGAATCCCGTGCATTAACTTTTAATATATTATCTAACTTACAAGTTATTTCAAATATTTTGTGCACTAATTTCATCGTGCGCAAACCTTATACTGCTTCAACATAATTTTAATGTCGTTTTTTAATTAATCGTTTTTTTAAGGCATGTGCAGTGACGGCGCAAGTGTAATGGTCGGAAAATGCAATTCATTCGCTTCCAGGTTGGTTAATGACATACCGCATGCGGTAGTTATAAAATGCATTTGTCATTCGGCCGCGATTATTGCAAGTAAAGCTTGCTTAGCACTACCAAGAGCACCCGAGGATCTTTTGCGGCAAATTGGTTCGTATACCTCTGCAAGTTCCAAGCGATGTGCCCAGTTGGAAGCTATGCAGGAAATTTTAGGCGAAAGGAAAAAAAAAATCCTAAGAACTTGTGCAACTAGATGGCTTTCACATCATAGGTGCGTCGAAAGTATTTTGGAAAACTGGAAGGTACTTTTGGAATTTTTTAAGCAAGCTGTCGCGCAAGATAAATTGAAATCTACGGAAACGATTTTTGATGAACTTAATAATGAATGTAATAGAGCTTACTTACTTTTTCTTAAGTATGTTCTGAACTATTTTAATACTCTAAATGCACTTTTCCAGTCCAAGGTGCCTCTGATACATGTTCTTCAAAGTGAATCGGTGAAACTATTTTTGAGTTTAGGTCAAAATTTCATTAAAAAGTCGGAACTTAATATTTCTTGTAACGTTAGAACACCGCATGTTTCTCTGCCATTGGAAGAAGTTTTTTTTGGGCTTGAGTGCAACGATCTCTTAAAAAGTTTCCCGAAAGCGGCTGCAAATAAAATAAGAATGGATTGCCTGCAGTTTTACATTATTGCTTTAGAAGAGATACAGCGAAGATTGCCGCTTGGTGCAGGTATATTTGAAGAGATGGAGTTTTTAAATCCCGAAGTTGCAATGGGGGTAAAGGGCAATAAAAATAATTTGCTATTTAAGAATATTTGTGAAATTGTAAAGGTAGATGCTTGCGCACTTAAGCAAGAGTGGAGAAATTTTGAATTCAATTTTAATAGCGAAGAAAGAGATAATCTTTTAAGGATGAGTATTGTAGATTTTTGGAGTAATATCACTAAAATGAAAAATTTTAATGATAATTTTCTTTTTCCCACTATATCAAAAGTAGCCAAGTTTGTTTTAACTCTGCCGCATGCCAATGCAGATACCGAAAGAATTTTTTCTATAGTAACAGATGTTCGTACGAAGAAAAGAAATAAGTTAAGCCATGAAAATTTAACTTCGATTTGCATAATACGCTCTCACTTGCAAGACGAAAATCTTAATTGTTACACTTTTCAATGCAAGGAGTACCATTTGAAAAAAATGAAATATTCAGAAATCTACAACGCTAATTAATCATTTTTTGTGCTATGCACTAATTATGTATAGTTATATCGTACGAGTACATTGTTTGTTTTTTTTTCTGTTTACCTTTTGAAATATTAAAACGAAAAACATTTGTTTCAACAAAAAAGTTATTACTGCAAATATTTTGCTCTTGACTGAATACATGCGGCACTGTTGTTTCAAATAGATGTTTGCCTTTTAAATCACAACCAAATGAAAAAAAGCAAATAACTTGTTTGTTATTTTTTAGAGAAATGCTGTACCTATGATAGTATTAATGAAATGTTTCGTTCCTTTACATATTTATATGCCTACGTGTACCTATATAAATATATATATTACATATGTATGTACAACGTATTAATACATATATTTTTTTATTATAATAAATATTATAATAAATGTTCAAAACATTAAATCATCAGTATTTTATTGTAAAATTTTTTGATTTCTTTGAGAGCCAGTGTGTAATACACACTGTGTATGCAGTATGCAGTAGGACAGCCGATTTTCATTATTTAGTAAAAGAAAAAAAACGTTAATCTTCATTGTTCTAGCATGGAAATAACTAAAAAAAGTGTAGGGAATTACGTAGGGAAAATTTGAAACAAGCGTAGGGAAAAGTAGGGATTTTTTTTTTGCTCTGTAGGGAATTTCCAAAAAAGTATATACCATCACTGATTCTCAGTTCAAACAAACTTCTTGGAAGGCACAGATTGTGGGTTGACTAGGATCGTTTGCACTAAAAAAAAACAAAAAAGTAATAACTACTTTATTATTGAGCTCTCAAGACCATTTTTTTTTTTTTTTTTTTTTAAGGAAAAATTGGTATGAAAGATTAATACTTGTTTCGTAGAAGTTATAGATCCATTTCGGAGACCACCACATCTCTTCATCAGACTTCTTTTAACATTTTTTTTTTTTTTTTTTTTTTATATTCATTGGCGTCCGCCGAGATCGAACCTCGGATGGAAAAAAAAATGGTCTTGGGCTCAATAATAAAGTAGTTATCAAAATAAAAAACGACCAAAAACCAAAAGTAAAAAAGTAATAAATTTAACAGTTTCAAAGACAAACATGAAGATCACAAAAAGACAAGCTAATTTAGAACAGAAAACACAAAACGACCACATTTATAATAAAAAAAAAAAATAACGTGGAAATATCTAAAAATACCAAAAAAAGAAAAAAACCATTGAAAAAGAAAAGGAATAACAATTCTGATTTAACATTTAGCATTGCACACTTAGCGTACTTTTCGTGGCGTAAGCGCGTCAATTTCAATTTCTCCAAAATACTAGAAGCCGAACTGGCTATAGAAGCGGTTATTGTTTTGGCAGCGGAGTTCTTATTATTATTTTGATAGTTGGCGCCATGCAGCAGATATCGATATCCATGAATAGCAGAAGAGGATGAATCATACATATTGCATCGATCTAAAATGCTTTTGGTGGTTATTGTCTGATATTTTGGCGGCGAGTCAAATGCAGGTGATGCAGATGGAGAAGCAGATGATTGAGGAGCGTCGCGTGATGTATGATGTTCTTGCAACTTTTGCGCGCATGATGGCGGTGATGATGATAAGTTTGGAGGTGGAATTGGCTGCGCAGCGGTTGCAAGCACATGCTCATTGCCTTCGCCAATGGCAGTGGGTGAATTTGAAAGTATAACCTGAGTTGTAAATGTTGTGGGTGTGATTAGGTTAATTGAGGGAAATGCTAACTTTTTGCCAGCATTTCGGTTTGTATTGATTTTTGTAGATGATGCGGTTTGCGGTGGCATGGTTGATGATTGCGATGATGATGATGATGATGATTTTGAGTTTGATGATTTTGATTTTGATGATGATGATGTTGATGATGATGATTGCTTTATTTGTGCTGTTGAGGTTATGTCTTTGCTAAAAGCTTTATGGCGACTATCGATGTCATCGTTTAACGGTGTTTTGACAACAACAGTGATAATGCTGTTTGTTATTTATATTTGTTTGGCAAGTTTTTAAGATAGGGAAAAAAATAAAATTGAGGATTTAATTAGCATTAAATTAAATACAATGCATTGAAATTTATTAAAATAGCAAATATGAAAGCGAAAAAGCTGTATAGGAAAGGGAGGGTATATATAAAATGTTTATTTTTGAACATAAGTACATATATACATAGGTACATAGAAAGCGCTTGGAAAGTGAATTTTTTTTTTGCAAACTTTTAAAGTCGCTTAGGCAGTTTTATGCAAAAATTTTTAATTAACATAAAGCGCGATTTTTTGCTTAGGGTGGGAAATGTAACATATGTACAAATAACAATATATGTATGTATAGGTCAAATGGCATGGTGAAAGGTTTTTTAGAAACACTTTTTCGTATTTCGAAATCGAAAAAAAACATACAACTTACATATTTATACATATTTGTTGCATTTGTTGCATTTGTTTTTGTTTTTTTTTAATTATTATAACAAAACCTAAACTTACTTATCATTGTTTGTTGTTGTGCGTTTATCGCCTTGCGCATGCGCATCGCCGCCTGTGCCCAAAATTACTTCAGCATCTGCGCTAACACATTTGGCTAGATTCAAAGCCAACTTTTTGGCTTGCAATTCATCTTCTTCCTGTACAATATGTAGAATTTGCATGGCACGATCCTCGGCATAATTAACTGATTCCAAAGCCATGAGTATAATGCGTTCGGCAATTTGTGGATATTGCTCACTAAGATGAGCTTGTACTAAATGTGACAAAAATGTAACACATTTTGTAATTACAATCAAATTTATAGCACAAAAAGCAAGAAAAATTGCAAAAAAAAAATTATAATAAACACTCACTTGCTGCCTTTTCCTCTGTCGTGTACTCTTTGGGTCGCAACGGTATGATCGTCTCATCGCCGGGCTTTTTGGTTGCTTTGCTTGCTTGTACCGCAGCTTCCGCATCATTTCGTTGTGTTGTTCTTGGTGGTATAAAATCGCGTTTGGTGTAACCCATCGAAATGAGTTTCTCCGATGAGGTTTGCACATTATTATCAGAGCTGGCCAATATGTCCAGCAATAGCATTTCATCTGCTTTGGGGAATATGGTTTTCATATATCTAACGAAAAGGTAGAGAGTACTAATATTAATTTGTGTGCTATTTAGGCACATTTTGTACTTAAAATTAATCATGCAATAACTCCCAAAAAAAAACTTAAATCAATAATAAATATGGAATAATTTTAATTACTTTACAAAAAAAAAAAAAAAAGTTAGGAAATAGTGGGTAGGTTTGCAGTATGTGCTAATTAAGATGCCATAGGAGCACACGGGTTAAACAAAAGCATACCGAAATATTTTACTACAAAACTAACTACATACATAAATCACCTAAACAGAATCATAAAAAAGCTACAAAATAATACACATTTAGGTTTGTAGTAAAAAAATTAGATTTAAGCGGACCTTAATTTCATCTTTGGCGACGAGTGCGGCTTCGGTGAGCTACGCCATTGTTCGAAGCGCGGTGAACCCTGATGAAAAGGCATAGCCGCGGCAGCTGCTGCTGCCATATAACCACCACCACCACTACCACCACCACTAGCATTTCCTATGCCATAACCGCCAACACCACCGCCACCGCCAGCCCCAACGCCGGCGCCACCGCCGCTATGCACGCTCGTGATACTACCAAAACGTCCGCCCGGTATAGGACTGGCTGTACGTGAGGAGCATCCAGCAGCTGCAATGCTGCCATTTAAGCCACGCATCGCAATGCCCATATCCAAACGGCGCGCTGGTGGTGTTATTTGAAACGCAGAATTGCTATGATACAAATGACGTTGGGCCGGCGGTGTTACATAGGGGCCGGGCATGGTCACGGGATGTTTTTCCACTTGCAAAGCGCTAATGACAACTGCTTCGCGATTGTAGTATCTGTATATGTATGTATGGCGGGGTGAGGTATGCGGTATTTTTGTGTGTGTTTTGTGTTTTTCAATTATGATAACCCATATGAAAAGTGAGGTTATATTTGTTTTGTTTAATATTTTATTGGGCAAGTGTACAAAAAAAAAATTGTTTTGTTGTGGTCAAGTGGTGGTTAACAGCAAGATTTTTTTTGTTAGCAAACGACGTGGTAAGCGTGTAAAAGCGAAAAAGTTCAAGTGATTAGTACAATGAAAGACAAATTTGAAAGCAAAGTTCTTTAAATACATATGTATGTATTAAAATATTAAATTCGGATTGAAAGTGTTGCCAAAGCAGAATGAAAACAATGGAAGCATTCAAAAAAGGAGATATATTTCGACTCTATTGCTGTGCACAGCGCTGTACCTACGTATGTGTATCTCCCGCCTAATCAAAAAGCTCCAACAACACTCTTTTAAGAGCTATAATATGCAAATTTCTCGAAACATTAAACCCGAAAGAAGCTATTTTTGGAGCCCTAAATGAGCTTTGGCTAGCCGGGCTGAGTCTCCATTTATTCCAAGAAATTATCAATTTCCAATTAATATTGGAAATTAAAAATGTGAAGTGTTGTGATGCGTCCAATGTTTTCATCCTGAGTTGGATTCATTCTGCAAATAAAGTAACTCTTATTTATATCCACTTACTTCTTCAACAACAATCGTATATGATCCTCACTAGCGGTGGGAAACATATTTTGTATTTTATTCACAATCGCATCTGTAACGACTGGATTTGTAAAGGATGTCTCCTGTATCGTCGAACGACGTGACATATTACCCAAACGTGGTGTTTGTGTTAAGGAAGTGTTTGGCAAGCGCAGTGGTGACATATCCTGAAAAAGAAAAAAAATCAAATAAAAAAAAATATTTAAACAAAATCTGTGCATATTTTCAGGCGATTTTATACAAAAAATTACTCACCAAATTGCCACGCGAGGATAGCAAAGGACTGGAGGACATATTGTGTAGAATTGTGTTGGTACCAGTACCAGCCTGAAAAGCACGCATTGCTGGTAAATTGTTGCTTGGATACACGTGATAGGGTGAGCCATGAGCAACGGGCTGCAAGCAAAATAAGGCAAAGCAATGAAAAAAGGACAGGAACAAACGCACGGTGATCAGCAAGTATTTATTTGAATAACGGCACTTCATATAATATATAATGTTAGTAGTGGACTCACCTGCATTGCTATAGATTCATTGGAGCAACGTTCATTTTGTAATTGTTTATAACGTGAGCGTGGATCCTCTAATTGCATTGCTTTTGTAAAATAGTTTATATAATAGCTGTAGAAAAGATGTTAAGAAATACAAAAACAACAAATTATTATACAGATATAAACATATCCTTAAGTATGTATATTAATGCAAAAGTACACTGCTAAGATACCTATAATAAAATTCCTGTAGCTTCTTTGTCACTCATTTGACCATGAATGTGGCCTAGAACTACACCATACATACACACATATTACTCGCCGTTACGTTCGTTGATTTTGCTCTCATCGAAAGTTGAAGGCTTTTTGGTTAATAATATGCGAATAGGTATGTACCTTCGCTCAAAAGCGGCGGAAATGTTTCACGGTAATGGACAAGGACATATCATTGCCTTGGAAAATTATTTTGTTTGTGTACCTATGTAAATCTGTTTGAAAGCGCATGTGTATTTGTGCGCAGACTTTCAATTTGAGAGTTTGTGTGTGTTTTGGGGAAACACCGCGGACAAGGTTGCCAAGTGTGTTGCAAAAATGTTTAGCAGCGTTGAAGTACAGTTGCTATAAGAGTCATATAATATGACAAACAAGCGGCACTGAGCCAACTGTAGAGATTTAATTCAATCCGAAAAAAGAAACACCCCAAAAGGAAAAATAAACACATTTTTCCTTGGCCATTTTGATATATAATAGTATGTATCAGAGATGCTTAACGAACGAACGGATTCTATTTCGTTTTGTTAATTCACAATGCTAAATTATCAAAATGGTTTTGTTTCGTTAATTCGCAACGCTAAATTATCAAAACCATTTCGTTTCGATAATTCACAAAACTATAAAATCAAAATGCAACCGGTAACGTTGAAACGAAGTAAATCAACAAAAAGATTGCCTGCACGAGGCGCATACACAGCTGTCACTCAAATCGTAGCAGTTCGTGTGTATATGCACATATGTACGTATGGGAGTACTCGGCCGATTGTTCGTGACGGCATTGCGAGCGCACTAGGCATTTCAACGTTATAAATTTGGTTATGATAACGCTAATCAACGAAATGAAATTATTTTGATAATTTCTTTTCGCTAATCAACGAAATGGTATTATCTCGATAATTTCATTATCGTTATTTTGCGACTATAAATCATTTTGATAATTGAGTAAACGGTAAAAACCTGAATAGTTTCAACGGAAACGATTGTTTTTTTTCTGTAAACGATAATATTAACGTTACGATGCATCCTTGGTATGTATAAAAGGTTAAAAGTTTCTGCACAATCAAGGAAAGACGTTTCACTTTCATTGTTCCTCTTTAGATTAAATGAGAAAATCACTGATGTGAGTAGCGCATAAGTTCAAGGATTTTTCGTAATACCAATGAAAACTTAGCTGGCAATCCTTGCATAACAGCATTACGTACACGTGTGTCTAGCAGAAATATATGTACATGACTTCGTTATTTATATATTTAACTTAACATTTATAGCCATATTTATACACATTCATATATACTGATGTAAACGAAAAAGTCGAAGTACTTGAGTTAACAACGACAACAACAGCAACCTTTTCCGCTGCACTTTTTGCACAACAAAAGTTAAGGACCTTTTTGGCACATTTTCTTTACGTTGAATATTATTAAGTTAATTTAATATCTCACTCGTTTTTATTTCAAATTGTGACACGTGTTAATTCTAGCACTTATGTATATGTACATATGTATGTTTACATACATATGACAGAATGTCTACGAATTAGGGTAATAGATAAGATACGAGTGCAATGACAGCAAAAGCCACTTGAGAATTCTTTTTTTTTTTGCATCAAAGAAACTTGAAATGCTTTTTCGTATAGAAATGGAAATGTGGATTTGCGGATGTGCATACATACATACGTAAATACGTGCCTAATAAATGCTTTTTTTACATAAGTGCAATGCATCTGAACACATATCCATGCACCCATAATCCCACAAGGTTTGATACAACATAATTTTCATGAATCATCTGCAAGTATTCACAGTGATGTAGAAAATTAGAGGTACTCAAAATTTTAAAGTCCAAATGATGTTTTTTGTTATCTTTTAAATCGAGAAAACAAAAAATTAAAAATACTGTTTTTAGCAACATTAAGTATTTGAGTCACTGTAAAAAATTGCAACCAATTTGTGATGCAATCAGATTATGTCTGTATATTAATTAGCTTTGATAGTAAATTGATTGCAATAATATACAGGAAATTTTATTGCAAATTAACTTTCGTTGTATATAAATCATGTTGATAATATTGGTATATGTGACAGTCATTATTTTTGGTTTTAAAATTTGTACATATATAAAAAAATTGCAATAGATATAACGTATATTAATGTTGATTGACGTTTTTTACAATCAAAAAAATTACAATAAAATTGATAGAACAATCATTGATTGCCAAGAAAAATTATTGTAAATTTTTAGAGCGCTGCACTGTTCCTATGTACGAATGAATACATATTTATATGAGAGGGTGACTTTTGATTACAGTTGATACCAGGAAAAGTAAATTAGGCTGATATTGCGCTGGCATAAGCATTTTCTATGATTGTGTTCATTAAATTGTCTAGTATACAGGCTTTAGAAAAGCCTTGACAACTGAAACACATGCACATATACAAAAGTACGTGCCATTATATGTGATTAATGTTGCATTACATATTTTTCTTACTTTCACCCACAATTCTGCCCTTTTCAAAGTATTAACATATCCTTGACGCATTTCATATGCATATAACGGTGCGGTTTTTTATATTATTTTGCATTTGAGCATAGCTACACACAAGGATAATGCACTCAAAGTATGCAATAAATGTGTGTAGGTACATACCCTGCAAAAAAGTTTTGCTTATTGTTGACAAATCAGGTCTAAAAAAGGATTACGCTGGCAGCGCTGCTTCTGTTATGCACTCACTCTGTCTGCTCCTAACTCTCTAGTACTTATCTAGGCCTTATTTCGCATGGCGGATAAGCCTTTGGAATAAGGTAGAGAGAGAGAGTACTCCTTATGGCCTGATGACATAGACACAGGAAAATTAGCCTTATTTTAAGCCTTACGCCATACAAATTTCTAGCCTTATAATTTTCAAGCCTCATTTCGTAAGTTTTTAAATCTGCTGTTTTAATTCTTAAATAACGCTTAGATTTTTTGGTGGGTATTCATATATTATATGCATGTATGCAATGTAGCACTTATTTACATATAAAGATAAGCTCTTATGCATAATTGCCAGTTCAAGTGTCGACCTATTTTTCGCGGCTATAAATTCCTTTAATTACACATTTTTCTATTTACATAGTAGATACTCTTTTTCTAATTTAGTTTGTTGTTTTTATTTTTAATTTTTCGCTTTTTATTTACACTTATGTATGTGTATTTTTGTTTATTGGCTTGTTTTGCGCCTAGCAGTATGCTATAAATATGTTTACGTGTAGAAATCCACACCAAAAAGAACTTGCCTTTTCGCTTTTCATTTTTTTATTTACTTTTTTAATTTTATTACTTTTACAGTTAGTACGTTCATTTACATATCGTTCCCCTAAAAGTATGCTAAAAAATTTTATCGAAAGCGCTTCAGTTCACATTTTTGCAGGCGCAGCCATTTTGTAAATCTCTACGCACGGATGCCAAATTATTAAATATGCAGTGGAATGCTTGGTGGCGTGCCTGAGGCGCGGTGCAAAAATTTGCGTTTAGAACATTACTATGCCGTTTTTAGTGATGCGATTTTTTAATAGAAGTTACATACAATACTCACAAATGCCTTACAATGCATATAGATATAAGCATAGAGGCACACAAACTATGTACATACATACATATCTATATGTACATACATACTTAAACGAAAGCAAAAAAATAAATGTATTCACATACCAATTTCCTGTTGCTTGATCAAATTTGCAATCCCAACCGGGCGGCAATTTCTGATATTTGCCCTTAACGTCTGCCATTTTTTGTTTATTTGTTAAAACAATATCGAGATTATTACTTTTTCAATAATATTTTCCACTTATTTTCCACTTGTCTATCTCTATGAAAATTTTCTTCCTTGAAAAATTTGGCGTTCATTCCTGTCTGCCTGGCACAGCACAGCATGTATCCTTAGTTGCCTGTCTATAACACAAGTGGAGCTGCCAACTGTGTTTGCGTGGTTAGGGGTTGCGTTTTGGGGGTTGCAAAAGCACAAAATACACACACAAACCCTTAAAAATACAGTTAACTTACTACACGTGTGTAGTAACTGTAATTTACGGTTTACACTTTGCGCGTTTTTCACTTTTCCCCTACTTTTCACTTCGAGTTGCGGTCACGTACTGACTTTTGAGCAAATTGTTTCTTTCGCTTGATGCTTGTTTGGGAACGCACTGTCCAGCATTTGTTTTATATGCACGCATGTGAGTATATTTGTATGTGGGAGCATTTTTCGAAATTCGAAATTTAAAATATTCGAACTTGTGATGTTGGGATGCGCAATAGGCAAGCAGCCAAAATGCCGCCAGTGGTTGTGGGCAGCAGGTTGAGGTGGGTATAGTGGGAAGGAAATGGGTGGGTAGCTTATACATACATACATATGCGCATACATACATACATAAATGCGAAAGTGTTTATAAAAACAAAAAGTAAATAATATTTTGTATGGAGCTTCACTTACCGCTGTTTAAATACATATGAACAAATAATTTTCTTTTCTTTTGTTTTGATTCTCTATTCTTTACAAAACAAATCAGGGGTGGCTAACGCCGGTTGCTCGTACTAATATTGTAGAACGTTCTATGCATCGAATCAATTTTCACGCGAATATCGAAAACAACTTTTGCGATAATCTTTTTTACTGCAGCAGTCGTATTTTATGGTGCAAAACGTCAACACACGCCAACGAAAATATTTTTATTAAATACAATTGAGTGTGCTTAATGTAAAAAATTGTGCTTCACTTGGGCTTGTCGAACGTGCAATGAGCTTTAACTACGCCTTGCTTGAAGCTGAGATCATCAAAATGATAGACAATTACTCATACAGGGTTGAGTGCAAGGTTACACGCGGAATTTTATTCTCTTTTTTAAATTACATGTATAAATATTTAAGTAATTTGTACAGTTTTATGTACTCTGGCTAATATTACAATAAAAAATGGCATCTCTACTTCCGTTTCATTGGTATTTGGCAAAGTAGAATTTAACTCAGTAGGTATCTATAATTAAGAAGAAGCACATTTATACTTGATTTGTATGTATAAAAATTATTGACTTTTGCAAAAATGTGAAATATCTCAAATGACTTTGCACAACACCCTCTATTACTCTCTCTCTAATGGAATCTGCCAGTTATGGGAATATTCAAACAACACACAGAAGATAAGATTTATTGTTGTTGGAATATTCCATCAATTTATCGGGAATTCCAATACGTGAATTGATGAAAGCATTAATAGTTATGATTCGAGGAGTATCAGAGCAGAAATTAAATATTATTATGATTGTGAAAAGATTTTAAAGCAGTCATAGGCAGGCCATAGCACTATTGTGCTGAGTCGATTCACATACATATATGTACATGCGAACCAATATAGCGGAAATCGCTCTGTGCTCTCCGACACAATCTCTCTGACAACTTTGCCGACCATTAATTTAAAGCAAAACATACATACTATATATTTCTTTGAAATAATTCAAGCAATTATTGCTCATGTACGCCAATAATGTTCCGAGGAACGCTTATAAATTTTATTTTTCAGATCTCCAGAATAGCTCACCTTTTTTGATAAGCGAATTTTATTTAGCGAATGCATACTTTAGTAAAAAAAATATATGGATGAGGAATGTTCATAACTGATATCAGCAGCTTCACAAATCTCATAACAAACATTTGCCTTAGACAAGCTATTTGAAAGCTTAAGTTTCTTAGACAATGCGCAATTTTAAATGTCACATGCCTTGTTCTTTTTAAACAGTATCAACTAACTCAAACAGCTAATAAACTCGCAATAATTTAAAAGGCAATAAAATAAATTAAAGCGTGAATAACGAGTATTCATGAACGTTGATGTGTAAACAATTTCGATATAGGATTTCTATTCCCTTTCTGGTTTTCTTTGGATTAGAATGCGACTATTTTTTATAATTTTTTGTTGTAATTGTCACTGCTATCTACTATTATGTTGTTTTTTTTATTTTATTTTATTTTTTTTGTTCTTGTTTTTGTTTTTTCTTTTATTTTTGTTTTGTTTTTGCTTTTTTTTTTGCTTTTATTTGATACCAATATTTCTCAGAAACATTCAAGAATCATCCGGGCCCTCGTTTTGACCCATATCTCAGGACCCGACTTAGGAATCATAAGGAATAGAGCTCCATGTAGAAGCCCTGCTCAAAATCTTTCATTTGATACCAAATTTGCTCAGAAATACTCTGGGGTCATCCGGGTCCACCTTTTGGCCCATATCTCGGGACCCGACCTAGGACTCATAATGAATAGAGCTCTATTTGAAAGCCCTGCTCAACACCATTCATTTGATACCAATATTACTCGGAAATATTCTGGGTCATCCGGGTCCTCGTTTTGACCCATATCTGGAAACCCGGCCTAGGGGTCAAATTAAAAGAGCTTCATATCGAAGTCCTTCTCAAAACCTTTCATTTGATACCAATATTGCTCAGAAACATGCAAGATCATCCGGGTCCCCGTTTTGACCCATATCTCCGGACCCGACCTAGGAACCATAAAGAATAGAGCTCGCTGTGCAAGGCCTCTCAAAACCTTTCATTAGATACGAATATTACTCAGAAACATGCAAGATCATCCGGGTCCTCGTTTTGACCCATATCTCGGGACACGACCTAGGAATCATAAAGAATAGGAGTCCCTGTAGAGGCCCTGCTCAAAGCCTTTCACTGGATACCAATATTGCTGAGAAACATGCAAGATCATCCGGGTCCTCGTTTTGACCCATATCTCCGGACCCGACCTAGGAACCATAAAGAATAGAGCTCCATGTAGAAGGCCTGCTCAAAACCTTTCATTAAATACCAATGTTGCTCAGAAAATTATCCATACATTTGCATACATGTTCAAACAGGTTGGTTCCTTTTATTTTGCCTATTTGTCGCATTGTTGCAGAAAACAACAACAACATCAACGAAGCGGCTATGCATGCAAGCATTTGTAAGTACATGCCTAGCTACCTACCTACCACTGACAATGCCAAGGTCATTTACGGTTTACGCATTTACATGTTTACGCGCTTACATGTTTACGCGTAAACTTTACCTGTTTTTCGAAATTACTCGTAGCTACAGCAAAGATGTTTACACATCAATAAATTTTTTTTTTATAATTTGTATGTGCATATCTACATACACCCAGAAAAAAAATTGTTTTTGATTTCACCAATCAACAAACCATTTTTCAACACGATGCATAATGTATGACATTCTGTAAAAGTGTAAATTTAACACTACTGTCAAGTTTCAGTTTAACACGATGATAACTGTAGAATTAACACTAAAATCTTTAAAAAATGTACACGATATAGTCATGTTAAATAACCAATAGCATCTTTTTGTTTTTACCTTAAATTTATTGCTGAATTAACAGTAAACTATCATTTTAAATTAACACTACATCTCTTTTTTTAATTTAACACCAGGTATACTGTAACTATTTAAGAAACCTTATACAAAATGTCATCAAAAATAATATAAAAACTTTTCAAGTTGGATAATTTCGGACCAATAACCATTATCAACGGCTATCCCGTGGCTTTTTTCAATTGTTCTTAACTTCAATTCTTCGTATTTTCCTTGATAGTCGTTCACTATATGGTAGTGAAGCACCGTGGCATCCTGTGTATCAACTTCAACTTCATGCGTTTGCCATTAGAGGAAATGTTACCACGCAATGCCATGAATCTATCGCATATGAAAATAAGGGTACTTTTTGAATTACACGTTTTTTGTATAAGCAACATTTAATTACCCTTATTTTCAACAACATTTAGCAGATTTGTGGAATTAACATTTTTAATTTTTCCTTTCATGTATGGTACCACTTTTTATAAAATTTTGATAAATTCATACCAAAATTCCAAAAGACGTTTATGCTTCATCTTATATCGAAAACATTTTAGTGTTATATTTGTTTTCTTGTTATATTAACAATAAAATTTTGACGTTTTTTTACCACTTTTTTAAACTGTATTGACACGATCATCATGTTAACGAAACAAAAATTCCAAATGATCGTGTAATTTAAGAAAAATTGTTGCTGTTCTTTGTCTAAAAATCTATCGTTTTAATTTTACATTAGGTCAATTCCACTTAAAACGGCCCTATCCAGCAAAATTAGAAATAACTTATTTTTAATTAAATTTAATTTGTTAATATGCACAAGAGGATGCTTTTTATGGGTGAATAAAAAAAAAATGGATTCACGTAAATTTTTATAAGTTTGGCAACACTTTGAACTTTGTCTATACTGAATATTCAGTTCACATTCTCTGCAAGGTGTCTCTTTATTTAACATTTTTATACTCTTCCATTCTCAATATTAATAAAAACCGTTACCTCTGAGGAGACTAGGTCATTGTTTTACATTTCTGTGAAGTTTCGATATTATACGTTTTATAGTAACAATTTTATGGCGTGTTTAATATACTAAAATTTTCGGTCACACCCGTCACAGAAAAAATTGAAAAAGTTTAGTTATATTGGTACTTTACATTTTAACCACCTGACACTCTCCAATAATAACAAAGTAGTCGCGATAAATACTTAGTGACATTTTCTTAAAATTTATCGCAGTAATTTAGTATTCAGTTCTAAAAAATATTTGGTCACACCCGTCACACCAACGCGAAGTATACATATATTTTTTAATAGATTCGAAAAACAGAAAGCGCGAACAGAGGAAGAAGCTTAAAGAAAACAAAAAAAAATATGAATTGCATCTAGCTAAAGAGAAAGTAATAGATAAAAGAAGGAGGGATGCTAAAAAAATGATAACAGATAAAACTGCGCATCTCAGTTTAAAAATCGATACAATATTTTTAACATTTGCCATGCTCCTGAGGATTTTGGATTAGAAATGACTTGGAATTTTTTCGCTACAGGCCATGGTAAAGGCGCTGTAGATGGAATAGCTGCAGCTGTAAAAAGAACCTTAAGTACGGGCATTAAGGCTAGAGAATATTTTATGAAAACACCCGTTGACTGTTTCCAATATCTAGTTGAAACAAAGAAACTTAATAAGATCGACGTTTTTTACGCATCAAAAGACGATGTTGTGCGCGAATATTCAAAAAATGCACAACTTTAAAAGAGCAGATGCGGCCTCTGTGTATGCTTGCGATTCATATTTATCTGAATTTAAACAAATTTTCCTAAAACATACACCTTTGGAATAATGTGAGTTTTATGATAGCGAGAAAACAATGTTATGTTACTTTTTTTCATATTACGAGTTATAAATGAAGTCAATAAAAACTTTTAGTTCATCAAAAATTTTGAATTTTGGTACTGGGTCACACCCGTCACATAGAGAGGTCACACCCGTCCAATTTTTTAAACAGGGTTTTCGCAAGAAAAACGTGAATTTCAAAATAGTAAGTATGCTATACAATCAAAAAGACTTTGAACAACGTGCTGGACTAAATTTTTTATATGCGTTCTGTGAAAAGTTTTACAAAATTTATATGCAAAGTGGGATTTTTTGAAAGCTCAAATATATAAGGTCACACCCGTCCCAGCTTTCTAATGGCCACTCTGGTCGGAAATGGTGTCCTTCAAGTATATACCTGCTATCCACCGTTTTTAACTTTCCCATTGCTGGGAATAACGGCCTTTTTTTGAAATGCAAGCTTTCCATTTCAAAATTATAGCGAAAATTATGAGTATCATGGTCACACCCGTCACAATGGAATTGACCATTAATCGTGTTGATATTTTTTTTCTGGGTGTAGCAATTGTTTAATTTTTATTTTATTTTTTAATTGCTTGTTTTTATTAAGTAAAAGTAGTTAACTAATGTAAAAACAATTTAACATGCTAAAAAATTAACAAATCCGTTTAAATTACATATGTATGTATAAAGGCAAAATCTTTTCTTTCGCTTAAATAAAACTTAATGGTTTAATATTCAAGCGCTCCGCTAGTGCCGCACAAGTCTTTAATTGGTTTTCTAAATACTGAATTCCACCAGCTGCGTCTACCGCCTTCATGTTCATGTCCTCCTTATCACCAGGAACCAAAACGGGCTTGGATGGATCAGTCTATGAAAAGGGAAAATCTTCAGGTAAAATTGTGCAAGGGAATGGCGAAATCTTTCAAATTTGGTTAACTTGAATTTAGTGACATATTTAACATTTTTAGGGGCTTTGCGTTTAAGTTTGTTTTTAATTTCAACCTTATACCAATTTTTTTTTTTAAGAAAGGCATTCTTAAAAACTTACCGGTTCACAACTTCGTAACCGTACATTAAAATCCACCATCCGTTCTTCGAAATCCGGCGCAAAACAATTTGGATCAACGGCAATAAACACCTGTCCCAAGTCAGCCGCCGTATTGGCGCCTCTGTGTGTCCATCTCCGCACTTTCGTCGAATAGTTGGCACCCGCTGCAACACCAGATATAATATCCACCATTGCGCCCAGTCCATAACCCTTGTAACCGGCTGTGATTTCACTGCCACCAATTGGCATTAAGCAGCCCGTATTGAAAGCCAATGCGGCATCGTTGGTCGGTTTGCCAGTGGGATCTTGCGCCCAACCTTCCGGCAGTGGTTCAGCTTTGCGAACTTGAATTTCGATTTTCCCCACCGCAACCGCTGTGGTAGCCATATCCAAAAGGAACTTATCATCTTTAGCCGGAGCACCAAACGACAATGGATTTGTGCCCAATGCTGCTTGCTTTGAACGCGTTGGCGCCATCAACGGCGACGTATTTGTCGTACTTATACCCATCAAACCCTCTTTCAATGCTCGCAGTACATACCATGAGGCGATGCCATAATGATTCGAACCCTTGGCACAAACCCAACCAACACCAACCGTTTTCGCTTTTTTAATTGCCAAATCCATGCAGAAATTGCCAACTACTACGCCCAAACCATTTCGCCCATCCACCCAAGCGGTGGCTGGAGTTTCCTTTAGTATTTGCGGTGTGGCAGCGCCATCCGTTGAATTGATCGCCAAATCATTAATATACATTTCCAGGCGATTCATGCCGTGACTGAAGTGGCCGCGATAATCGGCGGCCACCAGTAGATCTGCCATAGCTTCAGCATGTTCTTTGGGCACTTTCACAGCCAGAAAACAATCGGTCATGAAGCGTTTGGATTCCGCGACTGTTACGAGTTTGGGGTTTTGAGCAGAAGACGACATTGTTTTTCTATGCGATTTGCGGTAACTATCTAAAATATAAATAAAAATTGCATATAAAAAGGCTGCGAATATCGTATGTAATACTAATTTGGATACGATAAAGATATAAAATGCAAATTTCAATTTTATCTACCAAAAATAAGTAAGTAATAAAAGCCACGACTTTAACGCTGAATTTTTCGCGATTGAATGATAATTGTTGAATGGATATTGGGTGGGTCGCATGAGCGCACAAGATTCAATTTGGGAGAGGAGAAGAAAGCGAAATTGAATTAATTTATGTACAAAACTCACATATACACAGATCTTAATAGCGCGTTCATTATATTAATAATGGATTTCTTTTTTTTTGCTTTGCTCAAAATGTTATCAAGTGTTTACTAGTACATAAGTTTGAGCATAATAAAACAGCGGCGAGAAATTGAGATTGTAGCAATAATATGCCGGCATATGCGAAAATGTATAGAAACAAAAAAAAATATATATATATGTACATATGTATACATATGTATATAGTATATCTTATCTTAGGTAAATAAAATTAGATAGATCTAACAGATTGCATGCTCTTTCTAAAAAAAAAGTCAAAGGCAAATGGGCACAATTCTATTTTATCATCATTCGTCGTCGTTCCGCTTTCGAAGCTATTATAGCAAAAAGAAGTCGACCAAAAAAAACACCGATATCGATAGAGGATGATTCAAGAATTTGCGGTGGACTTTATTAAAATTCAATCTGTATTGTCGGCCCGTTTGAGGCTAGTCAAGAAAACTCAGCGAATTATAATAAATCTTCATGGGTACTACACACTAAATTATTAACTTACACTGCTATTCCGAGCGTTACCGGAAAATTACTTTACTGGTAATTTATGTTGCTGAAAATTGTTACCATCTTTTCAATTGGTATTCTCGCACAAATGGTAACACTGTCAAAGCATTTCCATACGAACGGAATGGAATCGGGCTGAAATGGTAACAAATTGTTACCACGTACTGAGGTGGTAACTTAATTTTCTGCTGCCAGAATACGAAAAGAGTGTTTAAAGTACCAGATTCTTTATTTCACCAGTAAAGTAAATTATGTTACCACACAGGAATAAGGCCGTTAATAAATAACTTACCACAATTAAGATCACAAGCTCTTAAATCAATGTGACATTTTCTCTCAAAATACACTTTACTGCCCAATGCTAAGCTATTCAAATTTCTTCCAGTTGCGCCAATAAATAAATTCAGCGCGCCTTCTTGCTCCTTCCCATGCCATGTTTTAAGTAGTAATGTTGATAAACAACGCCACTGTGCTATGCCTATTGATCGCGAAGCGGGAGTCAAGAGGGTCAACGATGTCATTTTTTTGTTTTTTTTTGCAGATTTTATATTCAAACAATAAGTTAATATAGAAATGTTTTACTTGCTATAGGTACTTAGTTAGTACACTTTTTCTTAGCTTTTGATTTTTTTTTTTTTGTTTTTTTTTTTATTTACATATTTATTAAATAAGCTGGCAGTAATAATGAGCTGTGGTATTTATGACTGCTATTGCTGTTGCTTGTCGTTAATTTAACCAAAAAATCAATATTTAGATGTTGACTTTCCAGCTGAAAAACGGAGCACGAAATTTCACATTTGTGTAGAACTTTTAATTGACATACAAATTATTTTTAATTTTATTTGCATTGCGTTGCCAAAAAATGCATACACATATGTATGTACATACATACTTAAATAATAATAATACAATGGCGCTATTATAACTCTGACGAGTTTTATGGCCGAGCTTCTCTCCCAATTCGAGGTGTGCTCCTTTTTGTTTTTCCTATTAATTGGGTGGACCTACAATTTTATGCCGGCTCCGAACGGCGAATGCATTTTTTGTGAGAAGCTTTTTCATGGCAGAAATACTCTCGGAGGGTATGCCGCCCACTGCCGAGAGGTGACCGCTGCTCTTAAAAAACCCAATAATTGGATTTTTACTAATTAGAAAAATTGTTTTGGTGTTTTGCTCGGACCGTGGTTTGAACCCGAGACCTGTGGCATAGCAAGTGAGCACTCTACCCACTGCACCACAGCGGCCACATACATATATTAAAGGGAATCAAAATACCTATTGAATGGTATAAAAATATTCGAAATCGGTTCTTTAGTTTTTAAGTAATTTCAATTTAAAAAATGCATAATATAAACTTTGACCTTTAATAACTTTTGTTGTTGTTGTTTCCAAAAAAGAAAAATTCACTTTAATACTCAGCTTAGCCATCTTTATCAATCCTCGTACTTTGTTTTTTGATTTTATAATTTCAGAAATTTCACATTTGTACCAGATCGTGCTGTATTTTCAACTTTGTGGGTTTTGGGGGCACCTCTAAAAATGGTAGTAGGTCAATAAAATTTTACAGGCTTATTACTGGGCTAGAAAGGTGCCGTTCTGGCTTAGGAACAAATTGAATTTCGAAAAAAAAATTTTCCTCCACCTTATTACATAATATGTATTTATATACCCTGCAAAAAATGCGATCAATCCGGGATACATCCGGGACAACTCGCAAGGGAGCATGCGATTACTACCCATTTGTATCTCTTTATATGGGTTGAAGTGTTCTCTTTTGTTTGAGCATGTCCTATGAAGAGACTAATTGTACCCAGTTTGTATCCGAACGGGTAGCAAAAGCGCACAATTGTACCCGTTTTGTACCCGAACGGGTAGCAAATACGACACATCCATTTGTGCGACTAATTGTACCCGTTTGATACCCTTTCGGGTACAATTCGTCTACAATTAGTATACATATGTACCCGTTCGGGTACAATTGGGAACAATTGTAGACTAATTGTACCCGAAAGAGAGCGCTCCCGGACAAATCTTTTTAGAGACTCGTCGCACAGTTTTTTGCAGGGTATATACTTTATATGCATACATACACATGTATGTACATACCTACATGCATGTACTTTTGGAATTTTTATTCTTTGGCTATCATTTACATAATTCCGATGATTCACTCAATCCATTCACACATTTGAATATTAATAATATAACGGTAATGACTAGGAGTACAATAGAATAATCTCACTACTAAGCTTCTACTCAATCTAGCGCTCGCGTCTAGCTCTCATCGCCCACTGGCAGTCTATTAGATATCCATTCATTATTTGACGTTTGTGAAAATAAATGTTTGCAAAAGCGTAACCACATAGGTACATACATACATATGTACGTAACTTGGCAATGACGAAAGCATTTCACAGTGGTTTCTGTCTAAATAAAATATATATACATATATTTTTTAAACTATGCACAAAGTAAATAATAATTTCTTTTTTCTTGTCTATTTTTCCGACAGGGTAGGATTTCGATGTGTTGCGAAACGAATTTCCGTCATCCCTTGTCAAGTTTGATTTGTTTGTAAACCGGTTTCGACTATGTGCCGCCTTCAGCAATCTATTAACACTATTTTCACTTCGAAAGGCCAATTGTAGCATCAAAATAACAAAAAATCTGAATTTGCTACAAAATAAGTTAATTTTGAAATTTTTTGTTTGCAAATTTTCGGTTATTTCGGGAAAATATCGAAAAACTTACGCCCCATAACGCGTTTACATTTCAAGATTTAATTGTATTTTAACCACTGTATCTTTTCCCCATCTCACCTCATTTCAGCGCCAGTGTCTCGCATACTCCTTTTGGTATTTCGCAAGTTTGCTCAAATGTCAAATGGGCAGCAAATACTACTTGTTTATTGACCATTGGACGCTGAGAGATTTTGCAAAACCGGCAAATTCCGTGCATATATATGTATGTATGTATATATAAACATATTTACACACAAGCAAACATACATATATGTAAAAATATTACATGTTTAACAGGTTGGAGAGCGAAACATGTTCTGTTTTAGCAGATAATAGGTACTTTAGTTACTGTGGGCGGTATTTCATGTACATACCCACTCAATTCGAATAATTTAAAACATTTGTTAAAAATATATTTCCATTCTCTAATAACTGCGCATTTATTTAAAGTAAATATTTATAAAAAAAAATGTGACCGGTTTTAATCGTTTGTTGCCTTAAAAGCGTTTAATATGTAGTAACAACAATATTCTTGCTGCTACTGCTGTTTTTGTTTTTAAAAATGGGTTTGCTTGTTCTTCGAGGAAAAAATATTTGTAAGACATGCAATTTCTAATGCATTTGAGAAAAGTAAGCATGACAACTGTATGTATTAAAATAAAATCTCAAATAGGAAACTAGGAAGTTTTTATTTTATTTCATTTATATCTGGAAAGCAAAACTAATATGTACTTATTCTTTCCATCTCTACTATACGCTTTTATTATATTTAAAGTTATACTTCATTTCATTGCCTTGCGTTAACACCCAATAAGTACTTTCTTGCGTCGTCTGACCCTAATATCCACTACTTTTTTAGTAAAGAAAAATTGTGAAAATAAACACATTTAAACACTTTTTTTATCATCTTCTTTTGATTCCGGTACACACACACATGCATTAAGTACAACTTCCTCTATGGCACCGGAAACTTTGCAGAGTTAGTAAAAATATACGAAATTTACAGACGTCCTTTAGTCTTCGCCTTGACTGTAGTCAGCAGTGCGGCGAATATAATGCCGACATAACAGATAGGCCCAGTTTACGCCAAAATCAAAATGACCATGGTCAAAAATACTTTTTCTCTCATTTTTCGATTGTTAGCTCTCTGTGATTGGTTGCACGTTGATCGGGTGTCAGCGCCGAATCAGGGTCAAAATTCAGAGTGTTCTCTCCCGCTCCCCCTCTTTCATATTTCGCTTTAATGGAAAAGCGATAACAGATATTTCACCATGGTCATTTTGATTTTGACGTAAACTGGGACACACACACACACATGCAGATGTATCAAACTGTCACACACAAGGCAGATCTGCTTTGGTCACACCAAGGCAAATTCATTTAAAGCGAATCGAGGCGAATATTGCCGAATTCGCCGTGCCATTACCGTAATGAATTTGCCTTGGGTCACACGTACAGAGCCATTTACATAAGTAAATCGAAACAACAAAGCAATACAACTTTTACATTACCTTTCCTTTTTGCAATAATAAGAAGATAAATACACATTGTGAGCTGGCTTGCTCTAATTTACATTTTGCTCAATCTATAAGCATTTATTAAGTACTGAATAAATTCTAATACCGACCTACCGCATAAGTTTTATAGTCATTTTTCACATGCAGTGAATTCAATTCGCAATTGACTGTGAAACTGATCGAAAGAGCTTCTCGGACACGGAATCGCAAAAAAATTCTGAACTAGAAAACGTGTATTAGCGAATCTGAGTTGTTGTTCGTGGCGTTTGTGTTTTGTTAGTTGCAAGTGGGCGATATATGTATAATATGTAATTAAGAACAGCAAATATTACGCCTTACATACCTACTTACGTTGCAAAGTGTATCAATCAAGGAAACACATAACAACATACTTCCAATTTGTGCTTTTAAGTAAATGTTTGGAAGATCTAATTTAGCTAAATTTAATAAATATCGAATTGTTTTCGAGTTTGTGAACAAGCGGCAGCTTGGCACCCACATCTCAACATCTGCGACATCGGTCATCATCAATCAACAAAGAAAATTGCTAAATTTGGGTGAGTTCGCTGTTTTGTATATCTAATAATACACACATATATGTATACATATCTAGCAAAAGTAATTTTAATTAATTTCTAATAACAAAGTGTTCGAATAATACGCAATAATGACCTCGCTTTTAATCGCCCTGATCTTATCATATTTCATATGTAAGTATGTAGCAGGGTTGGGCATGATTCAACTAATTTTGAGTGCACTCAGCCTGCAACTACCACTCAAACCTGAGTGGTAGTTAAATAACTGATTTTAACTACCACTCAATTTGAGTGGTAGTTAAATCTTGAATTTAACTACCACTCAATTTGATTGGTAGTTGCAATTTGATTGGTAGTTGAATTAACCACTCAAATTGAGTGGTAGTTAAATCTTGAAATTAACTACCACTCAATTTGAGTGGTAGTTAAATTCATGATTTAACTCGATTTTTAACTACCACTCAACTTTAGTGTTGGTAGCAAAAGTGCACAGAAGTCAGTCAAACCCCAAAAAAGCTTTTGGAAAAACTTGCATACATACATATGTATATGTATGCGTATAACTTATACATATGTATGTACATTAAGTATACAAAATTCAAGGGAAGGATATGTGCATTACAATAGTAGTTGTAGATATTCAAGTTCATCTACTAGTTCGTTCTAGTTAAAGTTCTAGTTCACTTTCTAGTTCACCCCTATTTCAATTTCTAGTTCAAATCTAGTTCACTTATGCCAATTTCAAAACTAACGACTCACATATACTCACATCCATATGTATGTACATACATTTCACCACAAGCTGATGTGTTGATTAACTTCTCAATGATTCCACTGCCTAAATAGGTTTCGAGCACCAAATTTGAGTGGTAGTTAAAATCAAGTTTTAACTACCACTCAAATTGAGTGGTAGTTAAAATCAGGATTTAATTACCACAATTTGAGTGGTAGTTGAAAATGAGTGGTAGTTGAAAAATGCCCATCCTTGGTATGTAGATCAAAGGAAGGGCACTTCCGCTCACTCTTCTACTTCTCCTTCCTTTTTATTGTATATACACACATACATATGTAACGTAATCGCTGATTAGCCGTCTAACAGCTGTTTTAATAATACCCTAAATGCACAAACAAATTTACATACATATGTATAAAGATAACACTCCGTTGCATACGCAAATACAATCCAAATAAATAGTTAACAGAAAATATTAATAATTAATTAAAATAAATTGTTTTGGTCTAATTATCTATTTGCAGTAAGCAGTGGCCTGACTGAATTCCCAAACAGGTTTTTCATATAAAGGTTGTTCTCTGTGTCTAATATTTTTGCCGAGATATCATGATATCTTGAGAAATTTGCCACACAGAGAGAGCGCACCTTTAAGAAAATAAAATTCTAACTGACTTCATTGTGAACTAGTATGTTAGTCATATTCTTTCCACTCTTTATACAACTGTTGTCGCTTTGCTTTGCTTGCTTCAATTTCGAATTAATTAATTTTTTATCTGAATAAAATAAAATACTTAAAAAAAAAGAACTAGAAACATAAATTCAAACTCACTTCTCATAGAAGACCATTGTGAATGTAATAACATGGTTGCATTTCCCGTGATATTTTTCTCATGATATCACATATCACGGGTTGGGGTATGAGAAATTTGCCGAAGCTCCAAATTTGACAAGACGTGCATTTTGTTGTTGTGCTCGGCAAATTTATCACACTTATGTCATCTCGGCAAATTTGCCAGGCCAAAATCACAGAGAGAGAACAACCTTATTTATTTTTTACGTGTGTGTTTTGAATATCATATTCTTTACGCTCATTCACAATAGTGCGTAATTTCCCCTTTTGATTATGGCGTACAATTTACGCATGAGTTTATTTAATTTTAAGTTTTAATAGTAATGGGTATGTGAAAATTTTAGAATACCAATCCCTAAAAAGAGCTTTGTGTTCACTGCATTTTTTTTTTTATTTTTTTGAAACATATTACATATGTATTACAAGCATAACTACACTTCAATTGGTCACCCTTTGGTGGCTGCTACTTTTTGATGTTTTATGTTAATTACTACAATCTTAGAAAAGCTATAGATTAATTTACTCATTAGGAGTAACCCAATCCACCTATAATTTCACCATTGGATACAACTTTATTATACATTTCTAAACCGTACTAGGTACACCAGTTATAAATTATGTATGTGTACTAAAAAGTGCAAATGTCAGACAATACCAATTGGGAAAAATTTTACCTTGAAATTCATTTCTCTCCTCTTTCATATCAAAACGCAAGTGATATAACCTTCTTTGGAAAAACCTTGCTGCCAGCGTATTCCTTTATTTCGACCTGATTTGTCAATAATAATCAAATATTTTTTGTTGGGTATATGCATGAATGTTTATGAACACCTGTGTATGTACATATGCATCAAGGCAAATTCATTCTTATGGTAATGGTACGTGAACAGCTGACTTCTTCTTCTTCTCGTTTTTAATTCACCGTGTACAGAGGAATACAGGAGAATGTCAAACAAGGAAAAATTTTACTTTGAGGGCCTTTTCACATTACTCGGTACGACATCGGATCGACATTTTTTGCTCGGTATTTTCGGCTTACCGAAACGATTCCGCGTTGCTGTGTTTTTCACACTTGTGGGAATACTTTCGGTGCGTAATCGGCAGAAAATAGGAAAACAAACATCGAAATTTGCAAAACAAAATTTTTAACTTCAACAAATCACTCAATAATAACAATAATGTCTTCTAGCGAAGACGAAGACATTATAACTTGCTACATTTACTACCGAAACGAGTTTTTTACTGACTTTGTTCTTCTTCTTTTATCACGCCGCAAAAATGTATGCAGTAATTCCTCAAATTTTACTGACCGGTCTTACCGCGTTGCGGTATACCGAAATTAATCCGCTCCGATTTCATGTATGCAACACTAACGTGAAAGTGCCAATTGAAATACATGTGGTCAGTAAGGTTTCGGTATACTTTCGGTAAAAACCAAAAATGTCGATCCGATACCGCACCGAGTAATGTGAAAGCGCTCTGAGTTTGACATTTTGATGGACAGCGAATCGAGGCGAATATTGCCGAATCCGCCGTGCCATTACCTTAATGAATTTGCCTTGGTGTGCATGTAGATAGGTATCAAATATTTTCATGTTCGTTTTTTGTTTCATTTTATTTCTTCTGCCTTCATTTATTCCTCCATTTCGTATTTATTTCATTTCGATTCCATTTTTTTTTCCTTATTTCCATTTCGCGGCGAAATAGCAGATAATTCGCCGTGAATTGAAGACGAAAAATAGTGCGAGGCAACTCCTGGATTGCCGGTAATGCACAATAGGTCTGTTTGGTGAGATTTTGGGTAGAATGCTATTTTATGTCAAACTGAAGATGAAGACAAAAGTTCAACAAACGCATTTGTGCGAAATGCTATTTAGTATATAAGGAACAGTGTTGCCACAGCCTCAAAAATTATGGTATCACAAATTGATGCCTTCATGGTTTTTTTTTCGTGGTCACGCTTTCCTTTACCGATCGTAAAAACCGTTTATAAAAGGGGCGTTGCACCGTCCTCCGATCCTATATCTGAAGTCGGAACAGTCCGGAGGCCGATAGTTTTCGAAATATAAATATTTGTTTTTTTCAAAATACCTTTATTTTGGTGATAACGGGTTGAAAGGACCACATAATCCTCTTTCTGGGGCAAAATCTACGTACCCATCCACAGTAATCCTGCGTGGAATACCTTTATCGCCTTCATGAGGGAGTACTTAAATTTATAAAAAAAAAAAACACCTAAGCACAATTACATATGAATGATACGTAGATAATTTTTATTTTGGCTTTGAACAAATTTTATTTTTATCAAACTTTTGGTTGGACCACTCCGCATAGCAGGCATTTTGACTTAAGGGAGGACAGCGCGACAAATATTTAAGAACTGATTCAATGACTACAATTCAATTCCAAAATCAGCTCTGGCAACTAGATCACCCAGCTCGTTTGACCCATTTCATTTTATAGAACTTTTATATTACTCGGTACAGTACCAAAGTATTCAAATTTATTTGCATGTAAAATTTAAGTATTATCTTTATATTTTTATATTAAAAAAAACGATATCGTTAAAACCACGAAAGTAGCTTACTTTATTGATTTTAATTTTTTTCTCAAAAATTTTTCGGTGTTAGAACCCAAAAGCAGCATGTTTTATTAATTTTATTTTTTTTTCAAACATTTTTCGTTGATACCAAAAAAAACCATAAATGTGTAAATTTGTGATACCAAATTTTTTGAGGCTGTGGCAACACTGTTTACAATTTCTTCCTCTTCTTCAGAGATTTTGACACATTTTAGGAAAGTACCCACACAAATTCTGTGTGCGGATTCCTACAAATAGCTAGTCTTCTTTCTCGCTCACATCCTCTGATCCCCTCGCTCTTTTGTGGTAAAATTCCTGCAACTCATACGCTTGCCTACACTCAACAAACGCTATTAATAACTCGCTCGACTAAGTTCCACTTGCGAATTCTCTCTTCTTATAGATTTACGTTCTTTGGCAACACACTGTAGGTAATTGTGAACTGTAACTTAAATACATTCCACATTGGTTGGATGATTCAAAAAAGCACCTACTTGGCACCAGTGTTGTCATCGAAAAATTTTAAAGTGAAGTGAAGCGGCTGAAAAATCGATGTGATTCGAAGTAAATCGAAGTGAAGCGCGGCTAAATGGTTTTTCATACGTTTCCCGCGAAGTCAAGAAAATTTGGATCGTAAAAACGGAATAATATATGCATTTTGTTTTTAAGTATCATTTCAAAGAAAAACTATTAAAACTACATATAAAATAAAATGCTTTAATTTTTTAACAATATGTTATTTTTTATTATTTCTAACAAGGCAAAAAAAAATCCATCAAATTCAAATTCACGTACATATGTACATACATTATGTACATATATATATATATGAATGCAGCATCTTCAATTGTTTATATTGGTTCATGTATATAAATACCAGACCTTTTTTATTCCTGGGCCCTCACACTGTAGTTCTATTCGAAAGTGAAACTAGATTCCAAAGCACATTCGTAAACTGTAGAATATTGTTTATTTGGAATACGGAAATTTCTTTCGAATCTAACTACAGAGTGAGGGCATTGGATAACGAGAATGTACTAAGTATTCTTTTGTTAATTTTATTTAAGTATAACAGGTACCGGTTATAATTCATTCAATGTAAAAAAATTAAAATTATACTTAAAATACCACAATCTTTTTTTTGCTTCGAACTCCGCTCCGGAGTTGACCTGTGTCAAACCTTTAAAAAAAGCGACAAAACACTAGAGATAAGAGCTTTTAAAAAATCGATTATTCATCTCAATGAGGGATGCCATAACTTATGATTGTATAAACATTTACCTCTTGCATACTTGCATATGCAACTTTTATTAGAATTTGTAAGAATAAATTATAAAAGTAAGTTAATTCTGATTGGTCAAAATCGAAGTGATTTGGGGAAAGAGGAAGTGTCGAAGTGACGGGCATAAAAGTGAAGTGAAACACTTCGATCGAAGTGAAAATGACATCACTGCTTGGCACCTACCATCTGTTGACTAATCAACATTCAGTTTTTGTATACACATCAACGTAGGTACTAAGATAAGTTCGTTAAAACTTGGTACGAGTTTAGAAGCAATTTTTGAATTAAATATTAATTAAACATAACATTTCGTGTTTTAAAAAAGTGAAATTAAACAGCTTGATTAATGGTGAAGTGTAGAGTGGTAAAAGTTAAAACAAAAATACCTACTATTAACAAATTCGTATATTTATGTATATGTACAATAGTTATAATAAAAAAGATAATAATAATAATATGTAACAGAAAAAAATATAAGTTATTATTAATAACAGAGAAAATTGGTATTTTGTGATCTAATTACAATATCTACATACAATTTATTTACTTTAATTTTGGTTTGGTTGACGTTGCGAAAATTCGGCTCATACCTAGGTATACTTTTGCTTTTAAAACATTACGTACGATTTTGTTCCTAATATGGCAGCTTAGATCATCAGCCTAAGAATAAGATTCTGGGTCACACGTAGCAAAAAAATGCGATTCGCAAACCGCGATTGTAAACAATAGCTGAAATAAATCTGTGACATCTTTTTCTTACATATAAATAAAAAAGAAATACATAGTCATAAATACATACATATGTATGTATGCCTCCGTATGTATTTCATCGACTTCTCAATATCAAAAACACATTAAAAGCATCCATATATGATAAAAACCAGTATACAACAATAAATTTCGCAGTTATATATGTACATCCGTATAAGTACCTACTGATCAAACTTCTGAAATTCAAAACATCTAGAAATTTTCTACGTATTAAGAAATGCCAAAATGCCAGAATGATGCTCAATTAAGTACCTACAAAGCAAATAGATATGTATAGGTATATCTAACTAGTAGACTGTAGGAACGTTAGCTACATTTCTTATCTATTTTTGATGGTAAGAATGTGGGTACATACCAGACCTGTACTACATACATATGTATATACAAATTTGGGCTTATAAAGTATAGTAGCAATTAGGGTGGTACAAATTATTGTATTTTTTCTTTCATCCAGCTGCTCAAATAAGAAAACATCAGAAAGATAACAGTTAAGCTTCTCAAGAGGCAAATCTGACGAAAATATGTAGATAAATATTGCTTTTTCATTGTGATTAACAATTATTGCTTAATTTTTTTTTGTTGTTTGCTTTTCCGACAGGGTGGGACTGCTATGTATTGTAGAACGAATTTCCGTCATCCCTTGTCAAGTTTGATTTGGTTATAAACCGGTTTCGGCTATGTGCCATCTTCAGTATCTTGTTTCGTTCTCTTGAGAACAATATTTACAATTAAATATTAGCTCTCAAAAACAATTGCCTTCATGGAAAAACAAACTTCATCATTTTGATTCGTATGCACAAATGATAAAAATAATGCTCAAAGCGAGTAAATGGATATGCACACACACAACCACAACATCTTAGACTCGACTTTTCGTTCAAAGCCTCTTTATGATATTCTTTATATAAAATGGCAGTAAAAATGCGTTTCTTTAACAATTAACGGCTATCTAACTTATTTGGCATAACAATTGAAATGATACGTACGTAGGCACCTTTAAGTGATTAATTGTATTTACTTGATGGCTAATTAGGTGCGAATATGTATGTTGATGTACATAATTATGTGAAAATATATTTAAATTGTAAATACCAATGTTTACATACATACATACATATGTACACGCCAGTGCAAAAATGCGTTATATTATTTTCTAGCGCAAAAACGAACTATCGTACAAACAAAAGACGCGAAAACTCGAAGCGCAAAAACATGTCGACAAAGCTTTTTAGTCCGTTTTTGCCCTTTTATCTTAGGGGAAAAAACGAACTAAAAAGTTTTGTCGGCATGTTTTTGCCCTTTTATCTTAGGGGAAAAAACAAACTAAAAAGTTTTGTCGGCATGTTTTTGCGCTTCGAGTTTTCGCGTCTTTTGTTTGTATGAAAGTTCGTTTTTGCGCTAGAAAATAATATAACGCATTTTTGCACCGGGGTGTACATACATATGTACCTCCAAATTAGTCCACTCTCAAAAGTGGCTAAGTGAATTTTTCATACTAAGCTACAAATTAGAAAAAAAAAAACACTAAGCTCTATTTTATTTGAAATTTTTTTGTTATTACCTGAAAGCTTAGCCCATAAGGAATTAAGGGATATAAAAAAAATAAAACCGGATTATGACAGATTTTTGCAAATTCAATGTTAAATATTTCACATAGCTAGTCTTGAAATTAGAACGCATACTAAAACAGTTCTTCTTAAAAAACCTCCGTTCTCCTCTCTCTCTCTCCAAGCGCAGAAAAATGCTCAGAACCGGCGGAAAAGGGAAACCTCCACTACGTTGGGAAGATCAGGCAGATAGCGACTACTTGATTTCCTTGGTATTTCTAATTGGCGCCAGACATCACGAAACAGAAGTGAATGGCGCGCTTTATTGGACGCGGTCAAAATCATCTAGACTGTTACGCACCAATTAAGGAGAAAAACAAGATATTGTAATATTTCTTCAAAACAAAGAGTCATCAGTAGGTTAAAACTCTAATGTATTAAGACACATAAAATTTACTCTTATAGTATATGGATCAAGCGATTCTGGTGGAAATAAAATGGTTTTAGAATTTTGAGTGCCCCTTATATGCATGAGGCGACACCAATGTGTGCCAAGGCGTATGAGTGACCTATTTTAGATATCGACTTTTGAAAGTGCATGTGAATGAAACATACTTTTGAAAGAGTATTTTTTATTATTTATTTTTTCAGAATTTTGCAATAATTTTTTAATGAACATTGTACCCCATTCAACACTGGTACAGAACCATCAAAAACTCAATATCGAAAAAAATTCACATAAACGCTTTTGAAAGTGGCCTACCATAAGTACATACATTCAAATATGCATATATACATAGGTATGTAAGAGTCAACTCAGCATTCATTCTCACATTCTTCAATAGTTTCTTAAAAACTCGTATTCTTCGCATTGCATGTGGGCATCCACGCAAAGAAGATCGAAGCATATGGAAAGCTTCACGTTCATTTACAATACAAAAAAAATAAGTGAATATTTTAAAAATATAAATACACGCGCGCCATCTGTTGGAACATAGCGGTGGTTATAACCTAATCTCATTAGTAAAATGTGTTGCATATATTTAGACAGCAGCTAGAAATTACATACATACATACATACATATATACATACATACATACATACATACATACATACAGGTGAAACTAATAAAAGCGTGTTAAAAAAACAGGTCGTATCACTGAAGAGGCATTCTAAAATACATTGACCTCCAAGTACGCTCTCGCGGCCGTTCCGTATGTACATCACATACGTATGTACATTCTACTATATTTATGTAATGTACTCGTACTTGCTTATTTCCTTCTACTTCCGCACCTTCATTCACAAGCGTTTGCGCATCAAAAACCGATGAACCAACCAACCAACCGGTCGGCTTTGTTCGTCAACCAACTCAATGAATGTTCAAAATTATGTGACTCATTCTTGGCTGTGTGTGCAATTCATGCAGTTCGGTGGAAACAAATACGAAAATACCATTTCATTCTCATTGGTGGTTCGGTAATTTTAGTACTAAATCAACTAGTTAGCACAGTAGCAGTAACAACAGCACCAAAAAAACCAAATAACCGTAACGCTAGTGCCCGCAAAGGCAACAATTAATCAACCAACCGAACCAACAAACAACAATAAAAAATGACCTAAAATAATAAAACAATTAAAGTGCTTTGGTAAATTAATTTAAAAAAAAGCTACAAAACAATTTCAGAGTGAATGAGGACAAAGCGAAACAATTTGAACAGAGAAAAAGTTGTGTTGAAAA
The DNA here is from genome assembly GCA_960531455.1 of Urophora cardui. Taxonomy (NCBI): domain Eukaryota; kingdom Metazoa; phylum Arthropoda; class Insecta; order Diptera; family Tephritidae; genus Urophora; species Urophora cardui. Next base: position 16,961,925 of record OY482673.1, read on the forward strand.
GGTCAAATTATAGTGTGTTGGAGATTTGAAAAAATAATTCTACGCATATGTAAGTATAATATAATTAAATATGAATATACAAAATGTGTATTACAAATTGTAGTTGTTTAATGGAAAATATGTACGCCTTATCTGCAGGTTTAAAACAAGACGACAAAATATTTATTTTAATAATTTGAAAAGTTACGAAATTAACCTAGTTCCATTCATATGGATTTCCCTATGGGAAAGTAGTTCTTATAGAAGGAAATTTCAAACACAAATTTCCTGTTGTGTTTCCATGCAGTAATACGTGTCTTGACACCAAGTAATCGATATAAAATCCTCAAATATGTTTGATTGAGGTAGTTACTGTAAAAAAAAATAAATTTAAAGGGTACCTTTTTCTTAACGGTAGTTTCTTTCCAAAAAGGCGTAATTTAAAAAATCTTTCTGCGACTTTCAGCGACTTTCAGCGACTAGACTTTCGAAAGCATCCAATTCTTTACATGACTATTTCGGTTAACCTTTATGAACTCTTTGGCAATGCCCTTGACTAGCTGCACCGATTAAGTAAATTATTCTCCACGCCGCTGAATGCATGTCCGTAAACATTCAAGTTTAAACCTCAAATAAAGTAGTAAATTCTTAAAAGGCAATTCAGCGTAGGTAATTGGCATGCATGATTCAAATAAAAAAGATTGTGCATTCAGCGGTCCCGCTAGGCGTTCATCCAAAATTTGACAGAATCAGCTGATTTAGTGACGTAGTAACATAAATTCTCTTTCGCCCAGTTTCGTTTCCGGTTTTCTAATAACTAAAGATTGTGTGCTATAAATGTGCAATTTATATTAAAAAACTATTTTAAATAAACTAAAATGAAGAGCCGCGTATTTATTTGTGTAAATAATAGTTCAATAAAGGTATTTTTTGCCTGTTTGCAAATTTTCTTTCTCGTCGATAACGTAGTTGGTGACGTAGTAACCAAAATGAACCCAGTCTCACGGATGAATATTTTGCTGAATATCGCTGAGTGCACAATCTTCTTTATTTGAATCATGATTGGCATGATTCAAATAAAGAAGATTGTGCATTCAGCGGTGCCGCTATGCGTTCATCCAAAATTTGACAGAATCAGCTGATTTAGTGACGTAGCATGATTCAAATAAAGAAGATTGTGCATTCAGCGGTTCCGTTATGCATTCATCCAAAATTTTACAGAATCAGATGATTTAGTGACGTAGTAACATAAATTCTCTTTCACCCAGTTTCGTTTCCGGTTATCTTAAAACTAAAGATTGTGTGCGATAAATGTGAAATTTATATTAAAAAACTATTTTAAATAAAGAAAAATGAAGTGCCGCGTATTTATTTGTGTCACTATTTGTTCAATAAAGGTATTTTTTGCATGTTTGCAAATTTTCGTTCTCGTCGATAACGTAGTTCATGACGTACTAACCAAAATGAACACAGTCTCATGGATGAATATTTTGCTGAATATGGCTGAGTGCACAATCTTCTTTATTTGAATCATGGTGACGTAGTAACATAAATTCTCTTTCACCCAGTTTCGTTTCCGGTTTTCTAATAACTAAAGATTGTGTGCGATAAATGTGAAATTTATATTAAAAAGCTATTTTAAATAAAGAAAAATGAAGTGCCGCATATTTATTTGTGTGAATAATAGTTCAATAAAGGTATTTTTTGCCTGTTTCAATATTTTCTTTCTCGTCGATAATGTAGTTGATGACGTACTAACCAAAATGAACCCAGTCTCACGGATGAATATTTTGCTGAATATGGCTGTGTGCACAATCTTCTTTATTTGAATCATGGTTTTAATCACGGTGGATTGTAACAGAATGAAATAATCGAGATAGATATAGACTTATATATATCAAAATGATCAGGGTGAAAAGAGAAATCGATTGAGCCATGTCCGTCTGTCCGTCCGTCCGTACGCACTCTAACTCGCGCAGAAATTGAGATATTTTGATGAAATTTGGAATGCAAGTTGGTATCGAGACTGGGACGGTTGGTATTGAAAATGGGCGAAATCGGACCATGACCACGCCCACTTTTCCTATATAGAAAAAATCGGAAATTTGGTATCTCATCCACTAATACAGCTGGAGCGATGAAATTCACCCACGTGTTGAGCTCAGGCCCCTAGGAAGAAATTTGATGAAATTTTGTAAAATGGGCGGTGCCACGCCCACTTATTAAGGGTCAAACCTTGAAAGTTTTATATGTCATAACTCCGAAACCATTGAAGATATATCGATGAAATTTGGTACGCGTGATTTACTTACCTAGGCAAACGTTTGGACGGAAAATAGTTAAAATCGGTTGACGGCCACGCCCACTTTTGTATATGTGTATTATAAAGTGACCTAATAAAAACATTTTAAGCCATATCTCTCTCAAATATAAAGATCTATCATTGAAATTTTGTCGCATGAGTCCAACTATGGATATAAAATAAAAAACACAAAAATTTTGGAAAATGGGCGGTGCCACGCCCACTTATTAAGGGGCAAACATTGAAAGTTTTATGAGTCATAACTCAGAAACCGTTAAAGATATATCGATGAAATTCCGTACGCGTGATATACTTACTTAGGCAAATGTTTGGACGAAAAATTTCCAAAATCGGTTGACGGCCACGCCCACTTTTATATACATATGTGTGTTATAAAGTGGCCCAATAAAAACATTTTAAGCGATATCTCTGTCAAATATAAAGATATATCAGTAAAATTTTATAGCAGGAATCCAACTGCGGACATAAAACGAAAAACACAAAAATTTTGGAAAATGGGCGTGGCACCGCCTCTTTTTAGAAACAGGAATATACGAGATTTCTGAGCCCATAACTCGACAAATAATTTATATATAATGACGAAACTTGGTGTGTACACTTTTATTACTTTTAGTAATACATGTTCAAAATTTTAGCGAAATTGTAACGTGACATCTTTGTAACTAGAAGTCAAAAAGGAATGAAATTTTGCACAAAGAATAATATTCATATGCTTAGTTGGATGACTGATAAAAATGTTGAAAATGGGCGTGGCTACGCCCACTTTATGCGGCACTCGCTTTATATAAAATCCATCAAACGCAAACAAACAATGAAAGCATACAGCTGAGTATCTAATGTTCGATTCCACTCGAACTTAGGCTTCCTTACTTGTTTTTTGTAATTTGAGTTAGCTTTCCAACATACGCGGTTGGTGGCACCACCTTTAACATGTATACACATGTATGAACGTGCAATTTCGCAAAATTAGTGAAAGCAACTTTAAAGGCACCGACTCGCAGCCCAATTGGGAAACGAAAAATTTTGTGGGAACTTTTAGTAAGTGTGGCTTGTGCGACTACATGTATGAACATATGTATGTACTACATAAAACTTACATACATATGTACTTGTTCAAGAATGCGATCTAAGATAGGCGAAAAAGACATGAAATCATTTACTGCTACTCTAATTATAAAGCGCTACATATTTTTCAGATATTGCCAATAACATTCTTAAATGTTTGACTTAATCACGCTGTGATTTTCTTTTTCTTTACTATCATATTTAATGGTATGTTTTATGGAACCAATTTTTCAAAATCAGTAATACAACAGCAACAATAAAGCAATTGAAATAAATTGAACAAAAAAAAAAACAACAAAAAATGTTTCAATTTAAATTAACTGAAGTGAAAACGAATTTGCTTTATGCACCCGAATCGTATGCGCTGGCGCATGCTGTGTCAGCCGATTTGAATACGGTGAAGGGCACACTCGCCTGGCAATTTGCCGTTATATTTGGCAATTTCGATGAGCTCAGCAAACAACCGGTTACAGTGGGCAATGTCGCCGTTATGGAGAGTCAATCACGTTTCATTTACTTTATGGTGACAAAGGAGAACGTATACGAGACGACTACGTATGGCACATTGGAAGCGGCGCTAATTTGTATGCGCGAGCATATGGTAAGTTGAATTAGTTTGCTAGATAACGTTTATGTAGAGAATACGAGAAAGGAAAAAAATAGACAAAACAAATAAGAATTGGCTTGTAAAAACGGGAAGAACTACCTAGCGATAAGAATAGGATGCCAGTCAAGATGTTAGACTTAATTGAACTTTTCTCTGGAATGCAGCAAAGTCATATCATCCCTTTTGAATGGCTGTGACTAGTGTTATTTTCAGTTGCACAAACGAGTTTTGAAAAAAAAATTATAATAAATAATTCTTCAAGAGAACTTAGCAAATATGTAAACATAAGAGATCACATCACCTTATGTCTGAGCACAACAAAGCACATACAATCACTTGAACGCATATCATATTGAGCAAAAGACAAAGAGGCATAAAAAGTATGTCAATAGATCACAGCACCATCGCATCATATCACATCATGCAAAAGATAACTATTTCATGATATCACCTTGCTTGAAATCACAACACAACACATCACTTCATATCACATCACATTACATGATCATACATATATCATATCAAAAGGGCAAAAAAGCAAATATGGAAGGAATCGTAGCACATCATAACACGTAGTAGCAAAACATCAACTCATATCGTATCACATAACACGTATCACCAGAACATGACCTCGTATCACATCATGCAAAGGATAAATATTTCATGATATCACATTGCTAGAAACCACATCAGAGAACGTAAGTAGATAGTATCTACGTTCTCTGACCACATCACGTGAGATCATATCATATCTTATGTCCTCATATCATATCACGAAAAGGGCAAAAAAAAAAGCAAATATGTATGTGAAGAGATCACATCACCTCATATCGCATCACATCAGAACACATAGTAGCAGAACATGACCCCATATCATGATACAAATTTTGTATTACAAAAGAGAAATATTTAATGAAATCACATCGCAGCACATCAGAGCATATCACATCACATCATATCATGAATCACATCGGAAAAGAAAATAATTTTATATATACACACATATATATTATTTCGGAACAAAATTTCGTCTGATTGTATAACTCGCCCACAAATCGCGTAATAAATCACGTAGATATCGTTAAAGCCTAATTCGTTTTTTTTCAACTTCTAAAGAAATATTTTATAAACAAATGCAGATAAAACAAACACAAAATACATTTTTAAATCATCTTTTTCCCCTCCACAGCGCCTACATGAGATCACAAAAGTCGCTATGCCAAGAATTTGCTGTGGCTCCGATGGCTTGGATTGGAAGCGCGTGAAGCAGATGATACGCAATATCTTCGCTAGAGAGAATAATGTGGAGATTTTGGTCTGCAGCTACAATCAGCCAGTGGTAAGTGGAAGCGAGAATTTGTTTTTTGTTTTTTTTTTAGATACAACAATTTTTTTAAATTTTTTTCTAGCAAATTCCGCCAAAATGCCAGATTATTGAGGTGAAAGGTAATATATTTAGTGCACCGCCCGATTTCTCCATGGTCAATTCGACTAGCGCCGACTTTGATCAGTCCAGCGGCTTGGGTTTGCAATTCAAATGTAAATTCGGTTCAATGCATGAGCTAATGAAACAAAATAAACATGTCGGTCATGTGGCTGTGTTGAGGGATAACAATCGTTTCATTTATAATTTGATAACAAAGCAACGTAGCCATGACAAGTGCACTTATCCGGCGCTTTATTATGCATTGATGTCAATGCGTGAACATATGGTAAAGAAAAAAAAGTAAAAAATAATAAAAAAGTAAAAAATAATAAAAATTTAAATTAATTAAGCCTATTTTATACTAAAACCCGTTATTTTTCCTTTTTTGCCATTGCCATTCGTTAGGAACAAAACAATGTCACGAAGCTCGCAATACCCCATTTTGGTGGCGAAGTCGATCGTTTGAGTTGGCTGCGTGTTAAGAATATATTTGAATTTGTTTTTGCTAACTATGATGTTGAAATCATAGCTTACGTCATCGATCCACCAGAAGTGGTGCGCAGGCGTTCACGCGATTCGCGTTCGCAATCACGAGCAAAGGAATTGAGGATTAGCCGTATGTCATTGTCACGCGATCTGCCATGAGCGTGATGTGGTGACACAGAAAGGCGGTGAAATAATTTTAGTTTTTAGTTTAAGTTGCGATTTTTTTACTATACTTATGTAAACTTAATGTATTAATTGGAAATGACTTATATTAACTTATACTTAATTTATTAATAACTTTAGAGCACTTATGTATGTTATTTGGATCTTTTTTTTATTTAAATCATTAACTTAAAATGATAAAATTGCTCAAAGGCTGAATTGTAAGCAAAGTACACTGAAGCGTAAAATATGTGCAAGAAGGCGCGAAACTGCTTAGTTTATATTTGTATTATGGCTGAGAGCAAATGTTTAAAAGCAGGATTTTATGCAAAAATATATTATTAAGTCAAAAATTTTAACAATATTGACACTACACTTACTCTAACATACACACGAAAAGACTAAAAAACTATTTTTTTTAATAAAGTTTGTAATGAAACGTTTTTGTTTCTGCTATTACACTGTTGTGCAAAAATAAAATTAATATTTTTTAAACATTCCAAAAAGTAAAAAAAAAAAAAAATTGTTTATTAAAATTACATCTTAAGCTTCGTTGTTGGTATCTTGTATTTTATTTTAAGGTATTATTCAACTAATTAGCAAATTTTCGTTTTTTTCAGCACAACCTTCGCCACCTCGTCACCACCCACACTCGCCACTTCACACAACTGCATCGCAATTCACCCGCTCCAATATGTCATCGTCGGATGCGAATACGAAATTCAAATTAACCGAAATCGAAGGTGATCTCTTTAGCGCGCCACCAACACATTCGCTGGCACATTGTGTTGGCGCTGATTTTGCTATGGGCGCCGGCATTGCCGTAAAGTTCAAACAAAGCTATGGGCAAGTGGCCAAGCTGTTGGCGCAAGGTGTACAATCTGGTGGTGTAGCTGTGCTACAAGATAATAAACGTTACATTTATTATTTGGTAACGAAACCGCAAAGTTGGGGTAGTCCCAGCTATGAGAGTCTGCGCTCCTCACTAACGGCTATGCGGGAGCATATGGTAAGCAAAGTGCAATTACATATGTACCTACATATCTTATTTTGGTAGACATAAAATGTTTTTTTTTTTGCTTTCTATTTTCTCTTTCCCCATCTCATTCTATATAGCGCCAGAACAATGTACATAAATTAGCTATACCCCGCATCGGCTGTGGCATTGATAGACTTGAATGGGGGAAAGTGAGCGCGGAGTTGTGTGCCGTATTTGGTGGCGAGGAGCTGGAAATTGTCGTGTACAATTTTGTGCCTAAATAAAGACTTTTAAATCAATTGGGCAATTCACTGGCTATTGTAAAGTTGTATGTTGTAAAGGAAAATGTGCATAAGAACGCAGTACCTGTGAACAGACTCTCGTATGTGTTTTGTTGTATTTCGTTATTGTTTACAGTTTGTTGTTTACAAAAATTTTAATAAAAAAAATGCCAGGCGAAAGCGAAAAACAGTTATTAGATGTGTTAGCGGCGGATTCAAGTCCTAATTGATATATGATACACACGATGCAAGTAATTTGTTTTTTTTTTCGTCTCACCGCTTCCATATTTTTGTTTAAAATTTTTTTTAACAAACTGTCAGAATAAAAAACAAATCAAATAGCACACTCAATAAACATAGGCTGCCCAGTTGTATTGGTTGTATTGAAATTTGTATGAGAAAAATCAACCCTACTGATACACCTATTGTAAACCTTTACCAGTATACAACATTACAATACTTTACAACAGCCTGTGAATTGCCCAAATCTTTTTTTTTTAATTGTAGAACATTTTATGTACATATGTAGGTATGTGCATACAAACTTTTACTACACACTAACCCAATAAACACAAAAGCGAGGATGATATCCTGGCGAATTCGAGAAGAATTCGCGGAGGTGAATGTAATTTTTCGGACTCGTATCGAGTTCGAGATGGACTCGAGAAAAATCAATTATCGCAATAGCATTTATTAATTTTATTAAATCTTGCTTTACACGAAGAAATTCCCTGTTGGGCTTTAATTTAGCATTTAAAACACTACTCAAGAGATTGAAAAGCTCAGATGGTATCGTGGCGAATTCGAGGTGGATTCGCAGAAGAAGATTTTCTAGAATGTATTCGCCAATGGGCATAAATCTCTAATCGCCAACGATCCGAGAATATAAAAATGCGTGAATCGCTAATGAGGGGTGACTCGCCTGGGAATTCGGATTCGCCGATCTATCGTCGCGAACTATCGCCGCGATAATATTATCAGAGAAGCGAATTCGTCTCGAATTCGAGGCGAATCCGTTGTGTTTATTGGGAACTAACAACCAAAAAACTTAATAAAAAAAACAGATTGAAATAATGATTTTAAATTAATTATTGTAGAATGTTTAAGAAATCACAGAAAGGGTAGTTGACGCTACTATCTTAACTAGCTACTGAATGGCGGCAAAGTAAAAAATCTTCAAATAAACTTAGGATGATTCCTCCCGGCGCGATAAACAATAATCAGAGCGTAGAACATGTTGTCTTTGTTATTGAAATGGAGGCAATACCACCACAGTATTGGTCTATTACACAGCAAGACCTTTCGTTCTAATAAGTATCATAGAAAATATGATGAACCATTAAAAAGTAAATAAAAAAGTGTATTCAATACAAATAGATTACAAAACTACATACTTAATTAAATCAGCATTTATGGAACATAATTATAAACAACTATTTCCACTGAAACTTCCTTAAAAACTGCTTGCAGTATATCCTTAACTTTTTGCCACACCAAACCATCCAGACCGCAACCGATGCGCGGTATAGCCAATTTGTCTATATTATTTTTGAGCTACAAAACGCAAGATCATACACGCATATACATATGTATATGTAAATATATTTAATATTGATTACAATCAATTGGCTTACCATATGCAATTTCATGGCCTCCAATGAGCTGCGTAGACTTTGATAGGTTGGCTTACCCCAGCTACTTGCTTTTGTGACCAAATAATAAATGAAACGCGACCTGTCCACCAGCACCGCAACTCCGCCGGGCTTTACTTTCTGATGTTTCAACATATTTATTTGACCGAATTTGTTCCTAATGACAAGCAGAAGGTTTAGTGTTTTTTATATAGATATATTTTGTCGCGAAGGATTTGGCAAAATTCACAAACCTAAATTTTGCAGCAATTCCCTTTCCAAGGCGCATATCGGCAGCCACACAATGCGCCAAGGAATATTTCTCATCAGCGCTAAACAGATCGCCATTAATTTCTCTGATTTCGCAAGTTGACATTTTTTATTGTAAATTGCAATCAATTAATTTGACTTTATTTTATTTTTATAGCAGCCAGTTAAAAGCATTTTTTTTTTTGTTTGCTAAACCACCCGCGAAACTCAAATTTGCCAAAAACAGCTGTGAATTGTTTATTAACCGAATGATGCAATGGGAGATGCTACATTATCAATATATATTGATGAAATCCGTGGATCGCGATTCATATTGACAGTGTAGCATCGAGTATTGATGGATCGCGATCCTGGATCGCGAATTTTTAGAAATTTTGCGATCCGCGATCCGGATCGCAATATTGACAATATGGATTGACTGTGTAGCATGAAAATTTTGCGATCCATCAAAATGCGTGTATATTTAGAAATTTAGAAATCCGCGATCCGGATCGCAATATTGACAATACGGATTGACTGTATAGCATGAAAATTTTGCGATCCATCAAAATGCAGGTATTTTTAGAAATTTTGAAATCCGTGATCCGAAGTGGGAAAAGGACGGAAGTAAAATATTTTGAATCTCAGAGCGAGAAAAATATCGCAATATTCATATTGAACGTGTAGCACCAGTTTGCGATTCATCAATCCATCAATATGAATCGCGATTCAAATATCGCGATTCATATTGATAATGTAGCCTATGCCAATCACAATTAGGCTTAGGATAGTTCGCAGCGGAAGCGCCATTGTGAATGGTTTCAAACCGTACGAATAAGAGCCTATACACACTTGCGACTCAATCGATTTGGTCGAATTGGACTGTTGTATTCACACTACTCCAACTATTTAGTCGAATCGGTGGCAGCTATTCACACTTGAGACTAAATAGTCGTGCGATTGACAATGACATAGTGTTGCCAATGTTCACATTTTACTCAGCAAATTTTACATTAGTGGTCTTCATATAAAGTGTTGAAGTATTAAATTGTTAAAGTTTATCTGCATTCTTACGTGAAAGCAACTTCTTGTCAGCTGTCAACTTGATTAATAAATAAAAAACAATAAAATAAACAAAAAGTGCATACATTGTTTGGCTTTGTTTCTTATTAAACTAGCAACTAGCTGTCAAGTAAATGAAAAGAGAAAAACGGAAGGAATTACGCTCATAAAGGCGAAACGAACAGAAGTACAAGAAACGGAAAAATAGTAAAAATCAGCCATTAATAATTTTCATGAAATTTCATTTTCATTATTTCTATTTTAAAATGCGATTAATGACATTTGAAGAGAACAACAATATCAAGAAACATATGAAAACGGAAGTAAATATCCTTAGTTAGATAATTCTTGTCTATAACTACACCATTTCCAGATGGATTTTAGAAAGCGTCAACTGGATTTTAGAAAGGGGAAATTGGATCTTAGAAATGTCAATTGGATTTTAGAAAGGGGAAATTGGATTTTAGAAATGTCAATTGGATTTTAGAAAGGGGAAATTAGATTTTAGAAATGTCAATTGGATTTTAGAAAGGGGAAATTAGATTTTAGAATAGCCAAATGGATTTTAGAAAGGGAAAATTGGATTTTAGAAATGTCGATTTGATTTTAGAAAAGGGAAATTGGACTTTAGAAACTGTAAATTGGATTTTTGAAAATTTATATAATTATTAATTTATACTTTCATACGCAATAAAGAATTTCTATTCGAAAAATTCTGTGTAAAATTTATTTTAAACGCACATTCTGAAATCCAATTCACGCTTTCAAAAATCCAATTTTGTTTTCTAAAATCCTTTTAACGCTTTCTAAAATCCAATTGACATTTCTAAAATCCAATTTCCCCTTTCTAAAATCCAATTGACATTTCTAAAATCCAATTTCCCCTTTCTAAAATCCAGTTAACGCTTTCTAAAATCCTTCTGGAAATGGTGTAGTTAATAAGAAACGAACCTTTTGTTTTTAAACATTTTGAAAATATTAATTGAAATATTCAATCTCTACAATTTACCAAAAGTGAAATAAAAGTAGTGCTGTCAGCATGGCAACTCTTTCCACTACGAATATCACTGTTGTTGTTGTAGTCGTTCGACTAAATTGTCTCAAGTGTGAATACGTAGAAGGGCGCCTTGCTGATCAAGCAGTTGTACAACTGTTTCAGTTGGAATGAAATTGGGCTGCAAATCCAACTGTTTCAGTTGTACAACTAATTGAATGTAGTGTGAATGCTTCCATACATTCCCATGCAAATCAACATTCGACTAAATCGATTGAGTCGCAAGTGTGTATAGCCTCTAATGTGATTCAGGTATGAACAAACTTCCAATAAATATAATAAGGTTGTTCTCTGTGTCTAATATTTTTGCCGAGATATCATGATATCTTGAGAAATTTGCCACACAGAGAGAGCGCACCTTTAAGAAAATAAAATTCTAACTGACTTCATTGTGAACTAGCATGTTAGTCATATTCTTTCCACTCTTTATACGACTGTTGTCGCTTTGCTTTGCTTGCTTCAATTTCGAATTAATTAATTTTTTATCTGAAAAAATAAAATACTTAAAAAAAAAAGAACTAGAAACATAAATTCAAAGTCACTTCTCATAGAAGACCATTGTGAATGTAATAACATGGTTGCATTTCCCGTGATATTTTTCTCATGTTATCACATATCACGGGTTGGGGTATGAGAAATTTGCCGAAGCTTCAAATTTGACAAGACGTGTATTTTGTTGTTGTGCTCGGCAAATTTATCACACTTATGTCATCTCGGCAAATTTGCCAGGCCAAAATCACAGAGAGAGAACAACCTTAATATATATATAATAATAATAAGCTTGCCAATAATTCTATAATTTACTGTTGCAGCTGTTATTGGTGTTGTGAATACTATAGATTTTAGCTACTGGAATTATAGCATGTTCATGGTGAGCCTGCGTTTTGCGTTTCGGAGGCATTTTTGCGTTTAGTCCAAAACGCAACATTAACGGCCTTATTCCGGCGTGGTAACATAATGTACTGTACTGGTGAAATAAAGAATCGTATTCTGGCAGCAGAAAATTAAGTTAACACCTCAATAAGTGGTAATATTTTGTTACCATTTTCAGCTCGATTCCATTCCGTTCGTATGGAAATGCTTTGACAGCGTTACCATGTATGCCAGAATACCAATTGAAAAGATGGTAACAATTTTCAGCAACATATATTACCAGTAAAGTAATTTTCCGGTAACGCTCGGAATAGCAGTGTTAATGTTACATTTCTCCATACAAATGCCACCACCAAAATACAACTTAACGCAACTATTTTTTTGCGTTTAGAATGCTAACGCAGAAAGCAACCCTGAAATCTTCGAAAAAATTTGCCATTCGAATGGAAAATAGTGGCAACACTCTGGCAATACAAGAACGAAATACCTACAAGATTACGCATGTAGAGCAGCATGAGCATGGGCACACGAGCTCCATGATGACGTCACTCTACATGTAATGAACGAAAGTAAACAAAACAGAGATCAAAATTAATACCAAAGCGGTTGGTACGTTTGGTTTGCAAAATTAGTGTATTATATTATTACATATTTTGCAAATTCTTGTTCTATATTTTTAATTAGAAAAAAAAAAAAATAAAATAAACCTCAACACCTGATTGCGTAATCTGGGATATTTGCCACTATCACCAACACCGTCGGCTGTACCGAGATTACGTTTTCGGCAAATCGCGCATTATGACAACCGACGGCGCGCCGAATCTTTCGAAGTTCGGTAAATCGGCATTATGAACACCGAATGAACGAACATTTTGACAGTTTTTCGTGCCGAAATTTGCCGCAAGTATTTGGTTGCGGCGATATTAACAAAATATCAAAAAATTACAATAAAAGTTTAAGTAAATTGTGTAAATGCATGTATGAAGTTGGAATAAGTGTTAATATATGTAAATATATTAATCAACCGGTCGCGAGAAGCCACAAACATGGCGTGGGTCCATTGCATTTTCCACCGAGATTGAATTGCTCTTATATGCAAAGAAAAACTTCAGAGAAAAAATTGTGAAATAATGATAATAACAGTGATTTAAATACGTGTGTAAGTAGTTTTTGGAAATTAAAATATATTTTCACCAAAGAATAATAATGCATTTTCTGAAGTTAATAACTATTGTTTGACTACTATAAAAAAGCAACTAACAAATTATGAATGTATATTACCAACAATTTACCATTTCAGTAAAAACTTTCGTCTCAATAAAGACGCATTCAAATAAATATTGCAGGTGGTGGAAGGTCGGCTTCAGTATAATGCGCCCGCCATATTTATTTTCAAACCACTAAGAATGTTTCAATAAATCCCTTAGGAAAAGTTCTGCGAATGATAATTTTACTAGTTATAACACTCCCGACTACGCAAAATTACTGTAAATCTCTCCAGGTCTAACTCCAGAAAGGGAGTTCTGTCGGCTGAGGGTTACTTTTCAAAGCGCGGCGTAGTGCATAAGCTGCTCTACGCAAAACCACTGTGTTATTAATGAATTATAAGTTTCCGCAAGATTTCGTTTGCATTTTAGTGATCTATCGCCAAAAAAAGAAACGAAAAATTCCGGTGCCGGGTACATTGTTATTGAAATTTTCCCCTGTTTTTGCATACAATTTGCTTTTTTGTAGTTCAAAATAATTCTATGAAAAACAGAAAAAAGGACAAGGTAAAGGTTTTTTTTCACGCAAAATAAGACTATTATTTTTATTTTCAGCCTCTAATTAAATTTACGCTTGTTTACTTAAAGTAAAAGGATTGCTATGATCCTTTAAAAACTTTCTCTCGTTTATCAGATTCATTTGCTCTTCTTCCTCCTGCTATCGCAATAGAATCCATTATTTTATTATTTAAATAAATAGTTTTTAGTAAAATAAACTAACGATGTATCAAAAAGGTAAGAAACGTCAGAAAATCCCGCTCAATTCCGCCAGCCAGATTTAGAAAGGTAGGCGCATACGTGAATTCAGAACTTTAATATTGTAATTGGTATAGTTTAATGTCAAAATAATGTTTCGCCTTGGTTAAAATCTGTATTCGCTTGGGACTTGCCCATTCCTGTTGGCCATAGTGTGAATTTGCTTTGATTTTGACATTACACTGTACCCTTCTAAATAAAAAAGTAGTTTCTGAATTCGCCGCTGCGCCTACCTGTCTTGAATTTCGCATCAGTACTTGGCAACACTGATTCGAACACAGTTCACATATTTGGCTACACTGAACTTCGAACCGTCGGGGTTGCTGATGCCATTTTCGATGAGTTCGGCGCCGTGGCTTTCGTCATTTCGGTGCCGCCGACGGCGTTGGTGATACACACATTTAGCTCCGTTTGTTTCGAACTTCTCAAATGCGCATTTACAAAACGCGGCAGCATGAACACTTTTCGAAAAGCCATCTTCGAAAATGCAAAATGCTGCGTTTCAAATCCAGCATGAACATAGTATTATAAAATATCTACGTTGTTTAATTTACTGTATGGAAAGGTACTAAATCATATCGTAATAACAAAGAGCATATATTCAATTTGAATATAAGCCGTGTTTCACATACGGTGATCCTAACCCAGATAAAAATTCTTGCATGTAAATGCAACAACAACGATTTCACCTCGATTAAACCAGATAAATTGCTGGTTCAATTTATGATCCGCCCTGTTCGATTTCTTTTTTCAGTGTTGATTTGGCAGCACAGTGCTTTTTTGATTTGGCAGAACTGAAAAGTGACATTTTGTATGTATACATATATATACATATACCCTGCAGTAAATTTGTTTCACTGCTAAATAATCATTGATGATTCTTTGTTGAATATTCATCACTATCGTTTTGCGTTGGTGCAAGCTATATTGAAAAAACCAAGCGAAATACCAACAAAATACCATCTAGGCGGTTAAAAACCAACGAGCCAGCTTGTATTTCGGTAGGTTTTTTGACATTCGGCAGGTTTTCTGACAAATTTTTCAACAACAACTATAAAATAAATTATATTTAAAATAAAAAATATATGGAAATACAAATTTTAAATTTGCCTCTTGTAAGCTTCTGCTTTGGCCGTAAGGGGAAAGAAGTCCGGAAGAAAAAATATACTGCGCACTGGCTTCTCCTTATAACATGGAATACATAGCTATCCCGCCATTTGAGTTTCATAATTTATTTCAGTAATTTAAATTCAAATTTCCAAAAAAATAATTTTTGAAATAACTATTATTTTCATTTAGTTTGAAGTTTAATGTCAATCAAATTGTTTTTGAGGGAGTATTTATCTCTTTTCAACGTACAGAAGAATTGTTTTTGTATTTTGACTTTCGGTGGGTTTTCCAAACCAAAAATACCAGAGAAAAAACGTAGTGTCATATAGGCATAAGGAAAGCAAACCATTTATTTGAAAAAATTCAGCAGCCTTTATATGAAAGTATTCACTGATGCCTCCTCAGATGAATTTCATCAGTGATTCATAAAGGATTCATTTCAGATTTTTACTGCGGGGTATATGTTTGTATATGTATATACACAAGCAGCTGTCGGTCATATTATTCATTCATACGCCGTGAAAAAACAAAACAAATTATGGAAGCAACACATAAAATATGAGTATAAAGGTCATATAATTAAATTATATATAAATTTGCCTCAAATAATTCTTGATCCATGATTTTTTATTTTGTTTTCTTTTACTTTCTCAAATCACAAATGGTTTGTTGATATTTCTTCTTCTTTTTACTTCTTTTCAAGTGCAGCCAAATTTCATTATGATCCGGATTGTTTCAGTAAAAATTTATCTTGACCCAGACCCAGATGTAATAACTGAAATGCGCCTATATGCTCTTTGGTAATAATACAATTGATATATGGATTTAAGGGCTAACCTGCAAACAAGCCATTAGGATTTTTAAATCCAAATTTCCTAAAAATACGGCAGCATTGCAAGTCATATGGGGTGTGTTTTGCGAAATTACCAAACAGCTGTTAGTTTTTATTAAATTCCTACCAACCAAATGTGCCTATTACGATAGTAAATTTCCGGAAAACAATAGGTGTTTGAGCACAATCTGAGACCAAAAAGCTACCAACGGAACCTTCTCCAAGTAAATGTGATTGATGCAATGAGTTCCTTGCTTCAGCTGATCCAAGCTTTTATCCAAAGAATGCTGGCACTTCTATCAATTGGCCAAAAGACGATTACCAATTCGCTAAGTATTTATATAAAAACCAATACCGGACGAACGTTGTCAGTCAATTTGGAGCCGCAATGGGATATAAAGAATGTGAAAGAAATTGTCGCGCCTCAATTGGGTTTGCAGCCGGAAGAGGTGAAGATAATATTTGCCGGTAAAGAATTGAGTGATGCAACAACAATACGGGTATGATAGATATTACATGCGTACATACGTACATATCTCTAATTTAACTAATTTGATGATATGCCTCTATGTAGGAATGCGATTTGGGTCAGCAAAGCATATTGCATGCGATCCGCACGCGACCACAAGCACAACGTCAACGCTTACAATCAACAGTTATGGAGGAGGAGCCCGCGGATGTGACTGGTACAACGAGTGCGCCTACGGGTAGAGCAGCAACTCCTGCACCCTCAGAAGAACCATCAAAGCCATTGTGCGAGACTCTAGTCGATTTGCAGTTGTTAAGTGATGAACGTATTAACATAAACGAAGCGGGTTAGTAAAAAAAAAACGAAAATCAAAACTGAAAATAACAATTGCCAATTCATTTTACAGATATCCAACGTACAAAGGCACATTTCTTCATTTACTGCTCACAATGCAATAAGCTATGCAAGGGCAAGCTACGCGTACGCTGCTCGCTATGCAAAGGTGGTGCATTCACAGTGCATCGGGATCCCGAATGTTGGGATGATGTATTGAAACCGCGACGCATAACTGGTCATTGTGAAAGTCAAGAGGTAGCTTGCTACGATAACAAAACTGGCGATCCGCCCTACACGGAATTCTATTTCAAATGCGGTGAGCATGTTTCGGGTGGTGAGAAAGATTTCGCTGCACCGTTAAATTTGATAAAAATCAATATAAAAGATGTACCTTGTTTGGCGTGTACCGAAGTGAGGTAAACAAACGGTGTTCACACCTAGAATCTTAAAATATTATATTTCTTAAACCTTTATTGGGACTTATTTAATCCTTCAATTACTATTATTTTAGTGAAACAGTTCTAGTCTTCCCCTGTGCCTCGCAGCATGTCACCTGTCTTTATTGCTTTCAACAATATTGTCGTTCACGTTTATCAGAGCGGCAATTTATGCCACATCCTGATATCGGTTACACGTTGGCATGTCCAGCGGGCTGTGAAAATTCTTTTATTGAAGAAATACATCATTTTAAGTTACTGTCGGCCGAAGAGTATGCGCGTTATCAGCGTTTTGCTACCGAAGAGTATGTACTGCAAGCTGGCGGTGTACTATGTCCTCAACCTGGTTGCGGCATGGGTTTGCTGGTGGAGCCGGAATGCCGTAAAGTTACTTGCCAAAATGGTTGTGGTGTAAGTTTGAAGTTTGGAAAGCTTATAATGTTCACTTCTTCAAGATTTATTGCTTTCTTTTGCAGTATGTCTTCTGTCGCAACTGTTTGCAAGGTTATCATTTGGGTGATTGTCTTCCCGATGGCAATGGCACAAACGCAAATGGCTCTTGTGAATATGCTGTAGATCCGAATGTATGTATCAGGGCATTTTAATAGGCATTCATTTTAGTAATTATTGCGTGACTATATTTTTGTTACAGCGCGTAGCTGAAGCTCGCTGGGACGAAGCGAGTAAAGTGACTATTAAAGTGATGACGAAGCCTTGTCCGAAATGCCGCACACCTACGGAGCGGGATGGCGGTTGTATGCATATGGTATGTACACGCGCTGGCTGCGGTTTCGAATGGTGTTGGATTTGTCAAACGGAATGGACAAGAGACTGTATGGGTGCTCATTGGTTTGGTTAGAAATACATACGTATACGAGTATGCTGTTTATTTTGCGACAATTAAGATTTTATATATATAAATATTTATATACAAATGTACATACATATATTATACATTACCTTTAGGAATGCACTGTTATATTTTTTATGTTGTATTTTTTGTATTTTTTATGGAATCGGTATATACATAAATGCTTTTTAAACTCACACTCATAAAAGGCCGTTTAAAGTTGACAATGTTAATTTTAAGTTAAAAGTCAAAAAAAGATGTTTATAAGAGAAAAATGCAATAAAAAACTATGAAACAATAATGATCAATATTTGTACTAGTTGTAGCAGATTTTAGTTAAGGTGGAAGAAAGGAATTTGTCATTGGCGCTGCTCATACATTTTGAACTTGCTTTGGTTCACGAAGGTTCTTTGAACTGCTGCAGTTCAAATATCAAGTACAGTCTATTCACTACGTCCACATTTTGAGATTTTTAGTTTTGGTTGGATGTCTACGCGGAGTATATTCTGTGTTGTGCAGAACAAATCGATGCAAGAGGGAAAAAAATACATGGCGTATGAGCAACCTTTTGCTTACTTTGAAATAGCTTACGTTACTCATACTCCATGTCGAACCGCTAGTGTACATACAAAAGCTAAACGAATCAAAAAATGAATGGAATATACATACATACAGAAAGATATTTATGTGCAGATGTATTTATTTACGTATGTTCTACATAGCATTTTGGCATTTAACGGTCGTTCTGAAATCGATTTGAAAATTGATTTAGAAGTACATATTTATAAGAGCAAGTGTAATCAAGCACATAACATTAATATTAGGTAAATACAGACATATGCAAGTATATAACAGTATACATATACATATGTATATGTAAATCGTGCGTGCAACATTATTACCACGTACAACTATTTCCCCTCCTTTCATTGATTTTTGACTTTTGCTCTCATCAACCCCTAGAAGTATGCCTCACAGCTCAATTGCGTTTCTCTGTTTTTGTTATGATTTTGTTTTGTACATTTTCGTAATCAATTTAACCATTTCCGTTTAACATTGTTGTTGTGTGTAATGTTACGAAAGTGTATGCGAAGCGTATGTGGCAAAATTTAACACGTTTTAGCTGCGTTAAATTGTTGTTGCGCAGAGAATTCTGCTTTTGTTGTGTAGGCAGATTTTCCCCAAGAGAATTCGCTCTTAGTTTCGTATGACTCTTGGTTTATTGTTTGATACGTACATATATACATACATATGTATATCATCTGTATAATCTAAGTTTTTGTACAATCTCAACCGGAATCTCTTGAAGCAGCTTCCAGCTTATTCTCACGCTTCGTCAATCGTATGGACCATCGTTGTCTGTGTTCCGTTTACGTGCAGAACATAAATCGGGTCACATTGTTTGGGCGCGATTTTTACGCGTTCGATAATTATATGTACGTATGTATGTATGTAAACTTGTTGTACAATGGACCTATTTGATTGAAGCATTTTCCATAAATGAAAAGTTAATAAAAAATCAGTTAAAAATAAATATTTTTGCGAGCAACGAAAGTAGCGGTTGTTGTCTTTATTATTGTTGTTGTTGTGATTGTTGCTGTTGTTGATGTCGTTGACGTTGCCGCTGCCATTATCGTTAGCGTCGTTGCTGTTGTTTTGGTCGCCATAGTTATCGTGGTGTTTGTTGTTGTTGATGCTGTTATAGCCACCAAAACACTCCGAAGGTTTTGGGGAATGTAGGGGAAGTGACAGTTCTTTTCCGGAAAAATCCGGTACGCTCGGGTAGTTGTCCCTTCTGACACTAGCCCGACTGTCGGGCGAA
Organism: Urophora cardui; assembly: GCA_960531455.1. Taxonomy (NCBI): domain Eukaryota; kingdom Metazoa; phylum Arthropoda; class Insecta; order Diptera; family Tephritidae; genus Urophora; species Urophora cardui. The sequence goes on from OY482673.1 coordinate 16,981,979, forward strand.
CGATTTTTTTGCCATTATCAACCTTCCAGGCCGGTGGATTTTGGTCGCTTCTTACGACAGGCATTCCTTACCATGGGTATATTCTAGGTCCCCTAACACGCTGGGGTTGTTCTGGTTGTTGTTGTTGTTATTATTTTTATACTCAGCTGTACTAGTACACAGAGTATTATAATTTTGATTTCATAACGGTGGATTGTAACATAATGAAATAATCGAGATAGATATAGACTTATATATATCAAAATGATCAGGGTGAAAAGAGAAATCGATTGAGCCATGTCCGTCCGTCCGTCCGTCCGTCCGTCCGTCCGTACGCAGGATAACTCGCGTAAAAATTTAGATATTTTGATGAAATTTGAAATGCAAGTTGGTATCGAGACTGGGACGGTTGGTATTGAAAATGGACCATGGCCACGCCCACTTTGGAATCTCAGTCCCTAATATAGCTGGAGCGATGAAATTTTTCCCACGTATTGAGCTCAGGCCCCTATGAAGAAACTTGGTGAAATTTTAGAAAATGGGCGGTGCCACGCCCACTTATTAAGGGGCAAACATTGAAAGTTTTATATGTCATAACTCAGAAACCGTTGAAGATATATCGATGAAATTTGGTATGTGTAATTTGCTTACTTAGACAAATGTTTTGCCGGAAAATTATCAAAATCGGTTGACGGCCACGCCCACTTTTATATATGGGAACTATAAAGGGGCCTAATAAAAACATTTTAAGCGATATCTCTGTCAAATATAAAGATCTATCACTGAAATTTTGTGGCAGGAGTCCAACTACGGACATAAAACAAAAACTACAAAAATTTTGGAAAATGGGCGGTGCCACGCCCACTTATTAAGGGGCAAACATTGAAAGTTTTATAAGCCATAACTCAGAAACCGTTAAAGATATATCGATGAAATTTGGTACGCGTGATATACTTACTTAGCCAAATGTGTGGATGAAAGATTACTAAAATCGGTTGACGACCACGCCCACTTTTATATATGGGTATTATAAAGTGACCTAATAAAAACATTTTAAGCGATATCTCTGTCAAATATGAAGATATATCATTGAAATTTTGTGGCATGAGTTCCACAATAGACCGGAAACAAAAAATAGAAAAATTTTGGAAAATGGGCGTGGCACCGCCTCTTTTTAGACAAAGGATTATACGAGATTTCTTAGCCTATAACTCGACACATAATTGAGATATTATGACGAAACTTGGTTTATACACTTTTATAACATGTGTTAATAGACACGCAAAAATTTATTGAAATCGGTTTATGACGTCTACTTTTTAACAAAGATATTTCTGGAACACCCTTTGGGAATTTTTAACGTGACATCTTTGTAACTAGAAGTCAAAAAGGAATGAAATTTTGCACAAAGAATAATATTTATATGCTTAGTTGGATGACTGATAAAAATTTTGAAAATGGGCGTGGCTACGCCCACTTTATGCAGCACTCGCTTTATATAAAGTACCTACACCGTGTTTCCATCAAACGCAAACAAACAATGAAAGCATACAGCTGAGTATCTAATGTTCGATTCCACTCGAACTTAGGCTTCCTTACTTGTTGTGGTTGTTGTTGTTATTATTGTTGTCGTTGTTGTTGTTGTTGTTGTTGTTGTTGTTGTTGTTGTTGTTGTTGTTGTTGTTGTTGTTGTTGTTGTTGTTGTTGTTGTTGTTGTCTTTGTTGTTGTTGTTTTTGTTGTAATTTTCATTGTAGTCACTCAATTGTATTTGTTGTTGATGTTAATGTTATTGTTGTTGCAGTTGTTGTTGTCGTTTGCATTGTTGGTGTTGGTGAATTTGTTTATTTTTTTGCTCATAATTTAATAATAATTATCCAAAAATTGTGTTGCAATTATGAACGTGTTCTCCATTGCAACTCTGCAAAGCAATTTAATTTGGGATGTAAAAAGATTTTCGCTAAAAACACGTATTCATGAACATTCCGCTTGTACTGAAAAAGTAGTCACTGTGCAAAAGTGAAAATTCGATTGGCACTTCCCAGCATTTTTTGCGTGTACTCACAGTAAAAGCACACAAATTCGTATGTAGATGCATACACACTTACATATTTCAAATATCCTCGCCGACAAACAACGACTAACCAACAACTATCCGACGAACACGTTCGTGTGCAAATCGTGCGCAAAAGCAGAATATCCCAACGGAGCAATCTTTGCGGTCGTTTGCCTGCATTTGGGGTGACATTAACTCTACTACATACAAGTGTGCGTGTTAATGTGTAAGCTTTATATATATAGGTACATTGATTGAAACAGCCGTTAGCTTTGGCATTTAGCCGGGCCGCCAAACTTTGCGAATCAGTCTTCATCGCACTTTTCACAAAAACGGTCATGCAAAAACGCATGAAATGCAGCAAGAAGTGCTTGTTGGTTGAAAATTCTCCATTTCATTGATTGTAGGTGCTCAAAAGTGTAAATGGACCTGTACAAGTGCGTGTGTGTGTTTTTGTCTTTTTAACTTTGTGTATTGTTTGATGTGGTTGGTTGGTGAGCCAAGTTAGTAGCTATTCAATAAATTCGGTGCTGCTCTTTGACCTCTCGCTGACGTTAAGCAAGAGCAGCTAAATCAATACAAGTGTATATAACGAAATATATAGATATGCAAGTAGATACATATGTAGGTATATAGAAAAGGATTAGGGATTTCGATCGCGCTGCTCTTTCGTTTTGAACAAAAAATTAGCACAAGCCACGCAAATGTGTGTATATCTAAGATATGCGTATAAAAGCACAAGTGTTTAGAAATTTAAATTGACGGAAAATAATTTGCATGTGCACATTTCATGTACACTCATATGTGTGTATGTATGTATACATGTATGTTTGTATTTATGAGCATATACATAACGGTTAAATTTTGAAAATTAACGGCATAAAACTGTGTGTTGAAAATCAATATTTATTGAAAATTGAAAGTGGCAAAAGAACAGCAAAAGCAAAGCAGAAGTGAAAATACATTTGCGGTATAATCGATTTTTAGAGGGAATAATAAAGGTAAATTGAATATATGTATGTACATACAAACATATCGTCGATGCCTCTGCAAAACCGCCCATTTACTAAAACTAAAATTTTACAGACGAGCGAAAAGATGCGCTTGCTCTGCCATAGAGATGTTGAGATAGTTGGTATTTCATTAACCGTTATTTAAAATAGTTGCTACTGCAATAATTTTTTTACGGTTTGTATGTGTTGCCATCGATGTCTGGAGCTCGGGGTTTTGCAAGTTTTCGATGGGCGCTTTTGCAAAGGCATCGACGATATATACATATGTACTACATATGCATAAAATATTATTTCTAGTAAAAAATATCCTTTTTTTTCATATTAATATTAAGACTGCCATGCACATAAAGCAAAACTTCTTTAAGATATACATATATACATATATGTATATACATACAAACGTATAGCCAAACGCCAGCTCATGTACATACATTTGGGAAATCCACTGCGTATGAGTGACATTTTCAGCCTTCGGTCAATTGCCTACAGCGCAAAGTTTGTTAGCAACATGTTTCTGTGCGTATGTATGCATGTGTACATGTGTACATGTAAATATGTATTGTCCCTTTGCAAAGGAAAAATTTTTGGAAATGCATAGCGTGGCTATGCCAGTCAATGTTGTGGCGGACAACACCCTTTTATCGCCTAGGATTCGCCTGAGAGCTAAATTCGCATAAAAAAATGTGTGTCGTCCATCCAAATTGCTGACGCACATATGTACATATGTACACATTCACATAAATATATACAATGTGTACATCGACGGAAATTTGTATTTACTTATGCATGTACGGATGGCTGTGCACATTAGGGTGGTGCATACCTATTATTTACTTATATAATAATACAATGGCGCTATTATAATTATTTACTTGGGAAAGTGAAAAACCAATTAATTTACATATTTGCTTTATCTTTGAATTATTTGAAATAATTGTCCTTGACCCAAGAGCAATTCAAAAAATGTGGAAAAATCTGTATAGTTCCAGCCAATTATTGATATTTTGCCAGTCGAAGTCTAATCTGTAAAACGTCTATCAGCAGTTGTCATCGAAAGTCCCGCGTGTATTTCTGCCTAGGTTATGCATATGGCAACCGCAATCATCGAAATTGTGCTTTTAGCCAATTTGGTGGAAAACATTTTTGATAGCCTTAATGTTTTTTACACAAAACTGCATATATATGTATGTAGCCCTGTCCACATGTGAGTACGGCTAAGCAAGCTTGCTTTCAAGCTAATATGTATGTATATATATACATATGTCCATACATACATATGTACATATGTATCCATGTACATACATATGTATGTACATATATAAAATGGGATCGATCAAAGTGGGCAGCTCACACCCCATCAGCTGCTAGAAGGAGTGAATGTCATTCATTAGTACACAGCTAATTATCGTAGCCAAGAAATATAAGCATTTGTACTCGGAGAATTTTATGCAAAACAATAACGGTATTTATAGTACGAACTGGATCTGTCAGGACAGTTAGTTTGGTTTGCTGAGCAGCGGTTCTTTTCTGGTGAACTAAACTCTCACTGGTCTGAAATAGGTTTGGATTTAGCCACGCGCATTTTCAACATTTTTATCAGTCATCCAACTAAGCATATGAATATTATTCTTTGTGCAAAATTTCATTCCTTTATGACTTCCAGTTACAAAGATGTCACGTTACAAATTTCCAAAGCGTGTTCCAGAAATATGTTTGCTAAAAAGTAGGCGTGGTCATAAACCGATTTCAATAAATTTTTGCGTGTCTATTAATACAAGTTATAAAAGTGTATAAACCAAGTTTCGTCATAATATCTCAATTATTTGTCAAGTTATGGGCTCCGAAATCTCGTAGATTCCTTTGTCTAAAAGGAGGCGGTGCCACGCCCATTTTCCAAAATTTTTCTATCTTTTGTTTCCGGTCTATTGTAGAAATCATACCACAAAATTTCAATGAATTATCTTTACATTTGACAGAGATATCGCTTAAAATGTTTTCATTAAGTCACTTTATAGTTCCCATATATAAAAGTGGGCGTGGCCGTCAACCGGTTTCTCTAAAATTTTGAACATGTATTACCACAAGTAATAAAAGTGTACACACCAAGTTTCGTCATTATATATAAATTATTTGTCGAGGTATAGGCTAACAAATCTCGTATATTCCTGCTTCTAAAAAGAGGCGGTGCCACGCCCATTTTCCAAAATTTTTGTGTTTTTTGTTTTATGTCCATAGTTGGACTCATGCGACAAAATTTCAGTGATAGATCTTTATATTTGACAGAGATATGGCTTAAAATGTTTTTATTAGGTCACTTTATAATACACATATATAAAAGTGGGCGTGGCCGTCAACCGATTTTAACTATTTTCCGTCCAAACATTTGCCCAAGTAAGTATATCACGCATACCAAATTTCATCGATATATCTTCAACGGTTTCTGAGTTATTACATATAAAGCTTTCAATGTTTGACCCTTAATAAGTGGGCGTGGCACCGCCCATTTTCTAAAATTTCACCAAATTTCTTCATAGGGGCCTGAGCTCAACACGTGGGTAAAATTTCATCGCTCCAGCTATATTAGTGACTGAGATACCAAATTTCCGATTTTTTCTATATATGAAAAGTGGGCGTGGTCATGGTCCGATTTCGCCCATTTTCAATACCAACCGTCCCAGTCTCGATACCAACTTGCATTCCAAATTTCATCAAAATATCTCGATTTTTGCGCGAGTTAGAGTATTTACAGACGGACAGACGGACAGACGGACGGGCGGACGGACATGGCTCAATCGATTTCTCTTTTCACCCTGATCATTTTGATATATATAAGTCTATATCTATCTCGATTATTTCATTCTGTCACAATCCACCGTTATGTGATTAAAACTATAATACTCTGTGTACTAGTACAGCTGAGTATAAAAAAAATGCTAAAGGGAAAAATATCCAGAAGTTGATGGTTATATTTTCCTTTCGCATTTTTCTGCTACCACTTGTAAGCTTTTGAGTTGTATATACCAGCATGCTATACATAGTGTATGAATGTTCATACATATGCACATACGTATGTGTATATGTATGTACATATGTACATGCATAGATATACGAATCTCAATAAACACAAAAGCGAGTATGATATCGTGTCGAATTCGAGGCGGATTCGCAGAAGATTTTCTAGAATGTATTCGCCAATGAGCATAAATCTCGAATCGCCAACGATTCGAGAATATAAAAATGCGCGAATCGCTAATGAGAGGTGACTGGCCTGAGAATTCGGATTCGCCGATCTATCGTCGCGAATTATCGCCGCGAAAATATAATCAGAGAAGCGAAGTCGTCTCGAATTCGAGGCGAATCCGTAGTGTTTATTGGGATGTTATGTGCAAGCTCGTACATTTTCAAAAGTTTTTATTTCTGTTTTTTGTTTCATAATTTTGTTGTTTGATTGTTTTTGTTGGTTTCCCACTTGTACTAGCTAGTACATAGGTACATTTTTGTTGTATTTTGTTATTTCGCATGCATATTCCATTTTGCATGCTTTTGCAGGCATACATTCGCACATATGTATGTATGTATGTGCATGCATACGTTGCGTGGTGCTTATTGATTTATTCCTTGTTGTTGTTGTTGTTGTTGTTGTATTTTATTGCTGTCACCAAGCATACAAAGAACTAGCAACAAACAAGTTGCAAAATATTATGAGCAAATACAAAAACAATAGTTAGATGAGCTAGAAAAAAACACGCACCTAAAGCAACAACAGCGTCAACAATGATCAATACAGTAATAACAGGTGCTTTTCTTTACTCTGCTAGCTAAAACTAACTAACAAATAGCACTAGCCTCTTGCAGGGAAATTTGTGAGAGTGGTATCACAGTTTCTCTCAGTGGGAGATGTTAGCAAAAAAGTATGGATACAAGAAATTAGCTAAGATTGTTGGTTTTCCATTTTTGGCATAAATTTGATTCCTGCTTCCATTTTTTCCTTTTCTTTTTACATACATACATATATAAAAATAATTAATTTTATTCCCTGTTTACTTTTTTATTTGGCACATATTTGCTTTGAAATTTCTTCTTCCTCTTGCTAATAAGTAGGTAGTGGAAATTTGTCCAGTGAAAGAAAGTTAGTGGAACTGTCATTTTCGCTCTTTCAATTTTCGTTAAGTTTTCTCTCTTCTGCTTTGAGAGAAACAAAAAAGAAACACGAATTATTTGTCAAATCTAAATAACTAGTAAACATTATCACTAATTAACTAGTAGGATAAGAAGTACTCCCATTGTTAGCGAAGAACAGCTACATATTTACATACACACAAGCGCAAAACCCTACTTTTATGTGACTTTTCACTTATTGTGAGCATTCATTGAGATAACGAAAATGCGCAGAGTAGCCCGGGAAAGTCAAAGAATTGGAAAAAATTGAGTGTATTTTACTTTACTTTAATTTTTTCGGGCTGCTCCGCGCGTTTGCAATACCTCAACGAACAGGCTGTTAAATACATATGTATCTAGTATGTACATAAGTATGCGCACGTGCTGGCATGAGGAAATCCTGTATCCTTTGTAGGTACATACATGTGTACTCAGGGCCGCGGAGAGGGGGGGCAGCCAGGGCAATCGGCCTGGGGCCCGGAAGGTTTTTGGGGGCCCGGAAAGGCAAAGCAGTATTGACAGTACTCGAACTAGAATTTCATAGATACATACATAGCTATTTTGTTGCTAAAAAATTGTTTTAAAATTGAAGTGTTTAACTTAACCAAATCACCAAACTAAAATAATAAGCATCCAATCAAATGTTTACCTTGTTTATACATGGGCAAATCCTAGAAAAGTGAGTTGAAATTGAGAAAAATCGACTTTGATTTAGAGTTTCCAAAGTATCACGATTGGTAAGGTGGTGAACCAAGCTTCTCAGAAATATTTACTTTTCAAATGAAAAATGTTGATAATCCTGTTTAAATTGATTTCAAAGAGTAAAGTAATAAAAAATAAAAAAATATTAAAAACAGTACCATTTTCTATCCACTATTATTTCCACGTTTTTATAGTTAGATACTAGAGTTATTACCAGGAAAAAGTGCCAGAAGGATTGAATAAATATACTGTACCTAAGATTTGGTTACTGCTTAGCTGTAATAAATATACATAATTTCTTGCTGAAAATCTAAATAGGAAAATAAAACATAAGTGACGCGAAAACCTAGAAAAGTTATCTTAATTTCAAAACCGATCTTTCAAATTAGCTCATATCTTGAAGTTTATTTAAAATTTACCTGTCAAACAAATCTGCACCATTTAAAACTTTAAAAGTAAGACATTTTTTTAGTTAATGCCATTTAAAAAGTGAAATAGAGGTTGGAAACTATCGATGGCACTACCGATAGTATCGATATTTTATTTTTTTGTACACTATCGAAGACCATCGATGGCTTTTTGAAAACTATCAAAAACTATCGATATTAATGTGTACTCTCGATAGTTTTACAACTTTTACATCCCCATATTGCACCATACTATTTCAGATTCTGTAGAGGTTTTATATTCGTATATGTACAAAAGAATTTAAACGACATTATAGAAGATTTTTTTTTGTTTCGACTTCAAACCTTCACTTCCGTGTACTAAAATATACTGGACTGAACGTAAAAAATTGAGATTTTGATTTCCTGAATTTTTCAAATTTTCGGCGATAGTTCTATCGATAGTACTATCGATGGTTTATTTTTTGAAGACTATCAATAATTTTTTCTAAACTATCAAAAACTATCGATGGTGGCACTATCGATAGTGTCCCACCTCTAAAGTGAAACGTAAGTGACGCCAGGTAAAAATAGTGTTAATTTTTTTGACGATCGAGTAGCCAATTGTAAAAAAACTTCTGCTGTAATAATGAAAACATAAAGGGAAAGCATAATGCTGGATACCGAACGTGAGAGGATCTTCAAGCCAAAAACACCCAAAACCCCAATATAACACAGAAGCAGCATAAAGAATAAGCCCTCTCTGGGTTAAGAGGTGGCAAAAGTGAAATGCGTATTATATTTGTGCTTGAAAAGAGGAAGAGCTAAAAAGATATACCTTTTCATACAATATTCAAAAATATAAGTGTTTGCATATGAAGATGCTGAATTTTTCAATATAAGTAACATATTAAGGGATATTTGTTGGAAATTTTAACTGAAATACCATTTATTTTTTAGGGGGCCCGTAAACGCGAACTGTCCCAGGGGCCCGGCTCGGCTCTCTGCGGGCCTGTGTGTACTCTGAGTTGGTGAGCATATTTTCTTGCAAATTTACCGTTAACTCACTACCAGCTGTTCAGCTTCACTGGGAAGGCGTAGCACGCAGGTAGAAACAGCTACCGTTAATTGCTTGCTAACTTTATCAACGGCATCCTTATACCATGTCTCCACATAACGTGTTTCGCTCTTTTTTTCTCCATTTTCTCTCTCAATCTTGTTTCGACACGGAAACCAGTGCCGAAACTCGCCAATTTCCATACAAAATTTCTGAGAGCGAGTGAAGATTGAAACACTGTTTCATTCTGAATCATCTTGCCAACCTCGATGATATCGATGTCTTCTCTAATTTTGTATCGAAAATCTATCGAAATCTCACACAGACCAAAACAAAAACGCAAAATATAAGCAAACATACAAACATTTAAGAAGAGCAAGAAAGAGAAATGTTAAACTGAATCACGATCAGCCACGTGGAGACGGGTTATTTAGCGAGATGTTTTGCTACATGTTTCTTTGGTGAAACAAGTTATGTGGAGACGGGCTTTAAGCCTGACGTATGCTTTTATATATACTTTAACATGTGTACATATGTATGTATGTAGGAGCATGTGTACATAACAACAAAATTGTGCTCTTATCCTTGCGGTAGATGTTCAACTACATCTATGAATTTTCCACGAGCGGGAAAATTACAAAAGAAGCAAGGAATCCCTATATACACATGTACTTATGAAAATATTGGGTATGTAAATACATATATATTTTGTGCATACATACATATTTAAAAGCGCCTATTACATCTCTTCCCTTTCTCATTATTTTTATCTCTTTAATAAAATTTCACAACCGTGTCTACTCTTATTTGGTTGCTCTTTCCTTCTCTTTATCTCCATTATCTTCGAGTGATACAATTTGTCATTCTACATACATACATATATGGTTTGCTATGACTTTGGTCATATGATAAAATTACCATAAATTATTATGCTTACACATACTTAAGGTATAACGCCTAAACATCTCTACTTAGTGGCAGTTGTGATGATTAAGTGATAGATGAGAAAAGATTCCTAGAGTCATACCTATCTTCCAAATCACAATAGCCATAATAAGTACACACTTCTGCTATTTACTGCTGGGTTATTTAAACAAATTGGCTAGTATGTGCGCTTGATTGTTTGTATCCTCAATTTAAGTGCTTGGTAAACCAATATGAAAATATTTCCGCTGCACGTAGGTACATCGAATAATTTTATTACAGCATAATCATTTCGTAGGATTTGCACAATTACCCGGCCTGTTTGCCGCACCCGCTGCCCAGCTGCTGTTGCCACAATTGCCACAAAAATGGTGCAAAGTGGCGCGCGACTTGCCGCGAAATTCGTTTGGCATTCGTGCTGTGCTAAGCAAAAAAAAGAGGTGTTGTTGCTTGCATATATTTATATACATATACATATATGTACATATATATGTATGTAAATATGCATTTCAAGTGTGCATGTTTACATTAGTATTAAAATATGTTAATGAAAATGCTGTTGAATGAATTTGCGGCGGCGATACCCACCCATGTGCATTAGTTGGTATGATTTAAGGGATGTAAACCGATGTCAATTAAAATGAAACAAAAACTGTGCAAAAACTTCACGTTATCTAACCAAAATCCGCGGTTGTTGTTTTTGCGACATGTGAAAACTTTTTTCAGCTAAAAACTTTTTTGGCTGACACTCAATTCCCTGACACGCTTTCGTTTGAAGTTCATCGTCCTTTAACTCTTTCTCATTCCAAATGACTTTGGTAAACATTTTCTATTGCAAAGCTTAATCTACCAATTGGAAAATCAAATCTAAAGCCTGTTCTGATTGAGTTAATTGAATTTGCACTGCACTCACTTATATATTATACAGATGTATGTATGTTTGTATGCTTAAGTGATTGCTTACAAACTTTGTTTGATGTGGCATCCATTGCGGTAATGCAATAGATCACTTTGGGGGGGGGGGGGGGGGGGGGGGGGTTTGACTAACATGAAACACAAAAAAAAGTTTAAATAAGAGGTAAATATGTGTATGTGTAAGTACTAGAGACAGCTGCGTTATGTTCAAGAACAAGATTCCTTGAACGACAGCACTTACTTTTGCCTTCGTTTTAACTTACATTTAATCAATTACGAAACTGTACAAACTTAATCAAATGTTCGAAAAGTAATTGCAGTTTTTTTTACTTTCTCTAAGTGGAGTCTAAATAGAATAAAAAAGTGGATTTTATACTGTTTTGCCTTTGTTGTTTTACTCAGCTTGCAGTAAAACACTGTTCGATGGTTTTACTTCGGATAGATCAGCCTTTACTGGTTATCCAAGGGAGTGTGTGGGGGCTCCTAAACCGCTTCTTTAAGGAGTGCTAAATTTAAAAGCAGTCGTATATTATAAAATATATTTGTCTCCGTAAAATATGTTTCTTTGGAAACTTTTTAAGAGGCTCCTTCAGAATATTAAATTTGAATTAGTGGAGTACTCGTATATTTCGAAATTTTAGTGAGCCAACTTCTTCTTCAATCTTCTGGCAACAATTGCACTACTGGTGCTTTTATAGACAACGCTCTTCGCAGATGTTCCATTTTAAGCTCAGTTTAGTTGCTATACGGCACTATTAACTCATACATACTTACAAATCAATACACATATGCTCTTTATTAATCATTACATTCCATTAACTAACCACTCTTTTCCTTGTCTTGCTTCTTTTCGTTACAGAAAACAAAATTGCGTAAAGTTAATTTAAAAAAAAAAAAAACCACAAACCTTACAAAAAGCACACAAAGTAAACCATATCTAATAAAAAAGGAGAGAAACATGAAAAGGAAACGCTGAATGTGCAACCAGAAACAACACGAACAAAAGCCGTCTCTAAAAATTCTACTCGATTAAATCAAAGCCAATGAATCTGTGAAAGGCGTCATGGACATTAGAAGCAATGAAAAAAAGGATTCCAAAAAACCGCACACACGTAATAAAGTGCATGTGTGGCTGTATGTTTTATGCAATATCGCTTTAGTAGAGAAGCACAATGGTCAGCAACGTCAATGTTGAAAAAGAAAAAACAAGCAAAAAAGGGAAACTGCTGAACCCGCATCTATAATTTTATGTAATACAATAAAGCAGAGCAATGAAACAAAAAATATGACCATAGAAAGAATATTGAAAGCAGCCAAAGTGTGAAATATGTGAAGTCAGAAAAAAAAACCTAAGCAGACAAAGCCAAAGTGACCAGGAGGCGTAATAGAAGGAAGCCAATGAATTGAAATAAAGGCAAAAAGAAAAAGAAAACATACACGTCTTTTGTCCAGACAACGAGCGTAGAAAGGGAATTGACAGTAGTGAGCTGCGTCTGAGCTTTCTACTCTACACTGGCTTCAAATTGGCCAACTGGCTTTAAGGGTTCATATGTGCATAAATTTGAATAGGTGTATCTATGTATGTATGTATATTCGAACGAACATTAGAGATTTGTGTGTGTTAGGCTTGATTGAGTGAAACGTTAATAGACACATTGCAGTTCTACTTTTTTTGACGAGATTTCCAAAATTAATTCTAAATTTAAACTAAATTTAAACTAAAATCAAAAAACATTACATAAGGACATTTTAATGGCATAATGAGTTGTGAAGGGAAGGACCAGCAACAACTTCGCATAAACTAAGTCCATTATTAGTTTAGCAGTCCAAATCTACAGCAACACTTGTGAATACTCAAAGTCACGCGCTTAGCAACTAACAGTCACTTCCACAGGAATATCAAAGAGCAAATCACAATGGACTACCCAACAGAGCTCCACCCGCAGCAGCATGAACACCAACCGCACAAGTTGCAGCAGCATGAACGGCTACAACAACAACAACAACAACAACAACAGCAACAGCACAATAGAGATTATTCCCCATCGCCGCATACACCCATGAGTATGAACCATCCGCCGAGCTCACCGTCACCATTGCCGTCCCCGCATCATCAAGCAACATATTCCACCCCGGTATATGGAACATTTGGTGGACCGACGTATTTTGGTGGCGGCGCTGCTGCATACGCAATGCATCAGCAACATTACGCGGCTGAAATGCAACACCAGCAACAACAACGACATCAACAACAACAACAACAACAGCACCAGCAACCACATCCCCACTATGATAACACTTTTACTGGTCGATTAAGTGGTGGCGCAGCTGCCAGTGGCTCCCTTACGCCTTCCCACTCGCCCAGCTATTACAGCAATCGCACGGCACGTTATTTTCCCTATCAACAGCCGAATGTACCATCACATTCCATGCGTGGTATGTATACACCAGCTGGCCAACAGCTGATACCGTCGAGCGTATTGCATTATCCACCACGTGGTGCGCCATACGAAGCAAATGCTAATGCAAATGCAAATGCAATGGCATTGCAACAACAGCAACAACAACTACAACAACGAAGCATGATGCAACAACATTCACAATACACACAACAGATGCAACAGATGCAGCGTATGCAACCGCAATTACGACAACAGCAGGAGGCACAAGGATACTCGCAGTCCCATCCCAGTCCTTCCTCTTTTGCTGGTGGCACCGACGCGCATTTGCGGCATTACAATGACAATTCGCATGCATCACACGCACAGCAGACAATGTTTGCACAGGCGAGCACGGGATCTACACCAAATTTAATAATGCATTTAAATAGTGGTCCAACTAGTGCCAAACCACCAACATCCGCGCTAACACCAACGCCAACACCAACGTCGACACCAACAACTCCATCTCCATCACCATCAGCTGCCGCTTTAAGTTCTCCGGCTGCTGCGGCGCGTTCACCATCGGTTGATAACAGCGCCCAGGCGTATTTACAAATGCAAAGGCAACAACACTTCCAGCAGCAGCAGAAACAACAACAAAAACAAGAACAACAACAGTTACAGCGACAACAACAGCTACAACAATACCATCAGCAACAAGCTCCATCAGCGCCTCCATCTCCTGGGCCGTCACTCACCAATAACGCATTTTCCTCAATCCGTTCACAACAATCCCAAGCCCAATCCCAATACCAACATCCAACGTCACTATCTACCACTGTGAATGTTTTGCCATCGAACAGTACATCATCCGAAATGCCGCGAGTGAATAAAGACGCACAAGTGAACGTAGTACAAGATGGTTGTCATGGGCAAGAGCGGCCCACAAATGCACCACCTCCATCCACCACCCACTCCATTGATACGCCGTTATCATTGACGTCAAACGCTGTCAACGTAACCAGCACAACACGTAACATTAGTTCACCACAGCTGACGGCGACGAATAACGGCGATTGCCTAACCACATCACCGCCATTGATAAGTGCCACCGGCACGGATAGCGGCATTAGCGTCAGCAGCTGTAGCGCACGCACACCACGCAGCGATAGCACACAAAGTACGCCAGTTTACAATAGCGAATATCCGATGTCGGTGGGTTCATCATCTGGCGGTGTGTCTTACCATTTTGTGGATATTAAGGATTTTGAGGAATTTGGTAGGGAAAAGGTAGAGACGCCAGTACCGCCTAACGCTGTGGCGCCCAATGAAAATGAAGTTTTGAAATTGAAACAAGAAATAGTGGAAGATGATTGTAATTCGGAGCGACGTTTAAAGGAAGGTGGAGTGGATAAAAGTGCCGTGGATAAAAGTGCCGCGTGCGAAATTGAAAGCGAAAGCGGAGAGAGGCGTAACATAGCGGAACGTAGTGCGACGGAGACAACGAAACAATTAGGTGAGTTGGAATGTATACGAGTTAGTAGGTAATTTATTTATAAGAAATTTGTGGAATCTGAGCGACGATAATCATATTCTCTAAATCGCCTTAAGCTTCCTTATATCATGTTCAGACATGCTTTTAATATAATATTAAAAGCCTTTCAGCATCTCAAAGCCATAATTGTGCTCTATTTGCCAAACAAATAACCCAATTTACGACATTACCTAAAATAGAGTAGGGATTATAAGTTATGTATACTCCCATCCCTTAAATACATATAGATGTAGATATATTTTGTATATTAGAATACATAGCCATGAGTTTCGTCGCACAACCGACAACGCCAACATCCGTAAAGTGAAAGTGAAGTATAATTTATGAATTTCTGTTATGCAAATTTATTCAACCAACAATAAAGTTTAGTTGAATGTTTTATGGTGGGAAATGTGGCAATTTAGTGTGCCGGCAAATTATTTAAGTGCAAAATTATGTTCTGATGTCTGTATTTCCTACAAGCAAACATTTTTGATTTCCTTCATAATTTACTTCATCTTGTTTCCGTTATGGAAATTTATTTCGAATAACGTTTTAAAAGATTGTACGTTAATGAAATGTTACGTCGGTTATATGGCTATCAACTCTCACTTTCATTTGTTAATTGCCTTTGTTAAGCCGTTGAAAAAAGCATATAAAACTTCCCTAAAACAAAAAACTTAATCTGAACTACTTCAATAAATAGAGACAGCTTTAGGTCATCTTATAGGCTTATATAACATTTTTTCCATGAAATGTTTGTCCCAAAAACATCGATATGAAATTTAGATCGTTTGCATTTATTGCTAAAGTAACTAAAGTCCAATCAAAAATAAATTATCTAATATTTTCATTACTCCCCTTTTTATATTTTATTTTTGTCGTTTTCGATTTGCCATCAGACAAGCGAGGTCGGATCGAACAAAAATGTTTGAACCAATAATGAGTAGTAGCCATACTCGCTAACTGGTCGATAAAAATTTCCCTCTGCTCGCTACCATTCACATATAAATTTGACAAATAGAAATTTATAGCGAGCAGAGAAATTGTGAATCGAAAGGGGCTATTCATTAAATTTACCTGTAAACAAAATGTTAACTCTTCAGATAATTTGTTTCAATGGCATTTTATTAATTTATATGACATGTTTAGTGCTGTTCAAATTATGTTAAGTCGATCAAGCGTTAAATTAAACGAAAATCGTGCATTTGAAAAGCACAAAGTGTATGCAAATTTGCGTACACGCATAGAAAATACAGTGTTGGATAAAACAGATTTACTTAGCAAAGAGAATGCATACATATACATATGTATTTGACGTATATGTACCTACTATAGTGTAATAATAATAAGTGAGTTGGACTCGCAACTCAAACCAACCAAACCATGGTGTAATACTATGTTCATATATGAGCTAAATATACCATTTAGCAATTTAAGAGCTTAGTTGAGCTCTATTTACTAAAAAAAAATAACTCAGATAAATAAATAGTAAATAAGAATAGATTAACTTCTGAATTGCAACTCTGAGAACAGCGTGTGTTCAGTGAAAAAACAAAAGGAAATGGAAGATAAGTGAAATGTCATTAAAATATCTTCATATATATATGTATACCCCAGCCAACGAGAGCACTCTGAAAGTAATTGGCCGGAACAGTGGTAAAGGCTGAATTGACGCAATTAATTCGCATTTAAGCCACTTCCTTTAAAAGTATGAAATCCACGTCGATATGAAAACACTCTTGATCATTGAACTTCTACGTTTTGAGTTTTATAAAATTATTAAAAAATGTTTTGTAAATACATATGTACATATGTATGTACATTTTGTGAATTTCATAAAACTGCGACATTCTTGCGCAGCACTGTACTCTGTATAATGTACATATACATATACATACAAAATTTATTACAAGTACAATGAAAACCTTCAAATTAACAATATTGTAACAACAAAAGCAGTAACTTTTCTAAAAATGCATTAATTAACATTAATTACAGCATAATTGCATTTGATATTCCTATTATTACATATTCGATTACTCAATTAAATATTTTCAATGGGAAATTGACATTTATTATGGTTATGCCATTTGTTTCTCGTATGTGTGTAGGTATGTGACGTCTAATGAATGTTGTGGTAAGCATAAATGTGTCAAAAATGCTATAATGGTGATTATAGGTGGTTATAGCTGATCATACAGCTTTTCTGTCATTAATTTTTTTTTCACCAACAGCTACCTCCTTGAAAGAGCTTTACAGATTCCCCATATTTTTCTGTAGGAACTCGTTGCAAGTCGAAGGCAAAAGAAAAATGTTACATTTCGTTGCAAATGTAAGGCTTATAGAGACCTTGCGCTGATAAATTGTCAATGATGAATATATGTACATATGTATGTATGTACCATCCTGTGCCTTAGACTTTATATACGATTTGTTAACCAAGTCATATGTATGTATGTATGTACTCGAAGCTACGATCCGCCTACTTGCCTTCGTCTAAACGCAGTTTCAATGTCATTGCTCGAAGTTTTCTATGAAAATTAATTATTAATTTAAAAAAATGAAACCGCCTTAATGTGCTGCCTCAAATGTTCATGGTTGACGCACAATATCATTTCCTGTCCGTCAATCGATAAGCCGCTTTCTGACTTAGCGCCACTTTTTCGAATAGCTAGTTGACGCCTTATCATAAAATATTTATGCTGGAAATTGCGCATACAAATGTACTTACATACATGCATGTGGGGAATTCCCTTGTGACTAGTAGTGAGTTTCTCTACACGTCATCTTCTATACATATGTTATTAACAAGCTAAGTTAAAGTTGGCAAAAGGCAACGTATAATGGTAATCTGTCAATCAAAAGAGAAGCTAATGCAAAGGATTTTTTAGCAGTCGCTAAAGATCTGCGTACCAGCTTATGAAAAGAAAAACCGATTTCAAAAAATTTTCAGTTGTGTCACTTTATGATTTAGCGTGCGTTATGGTTATTGTTTGAACACAATTTTTTTTTTTTTTCAAAAATATTAAGCGCTTTGATATTTTGCATGGAATGCGTCATTTCTAGTTGTAAACTGCATATAAAATGCAGCTTGCTAAACATTTGTATTAAATAGACGCACACGTTGAATGTAAGTATGTATGTATGTTCACCTGCCGCACCGGCTTTAGTATGAAGCATGGACAGGTGGACAGACAGTTTGACAGACAGTTTGACAGACAGTGGGACTTGCATAGACTTTTATGCACACATGCCTATAGCGATGGAACTACCACAATATCGGCATATACATACACAAGCTTAATGTCATCATGCCATGTAAATGAACTTTTAGCGGCTAAAAGCATTTGCAGAGTAAACCCGTACATACACACATGCATTCATATGTACATATTTGACTAGGCTCACAAAAATCCATAAAAAACGAAGAGGACCATGTAGCCAAACTCAGACGGGATTCAAAATGCTCATACAGCATAAAATACTGCACAGTGTGTAGAAAAAAATAAAATCAATGGCAGAAAGGTATAGAGAAGAAAAAAATAATAATATAAAAGGCATGACATTTTTTTAAAACAATTTACATACATGTGAGATTGTATTTATGTAATGAATGTAGCATGCATGGCAGTGGCATGTGTGTAATGTTACAACCGTGGTGGGTTGAACATGTGGCAAATATGTACATATGCACACGAATATACATATTTCTGTATAAGCATTCATGCAGTCTAAGCGCTTAAATGTTTTTACTCTTTCAAATAGACACACATATGCATGTATGTAAAAATGTATATACTTACAAATAAATACGTTCATCACTCTTGAAAACGTAGTAAATTGCCCGTATTGTATTGTGTTGTAGTATGTTTGTATGCCTGCAGTAGGGTAGTCCTTTGGTGCAGGTAGAAAATGTTTACAACAAATTTCCTAAGTCTCAAGCCCTAGCTCGAGACTACTAAAGTCGAGGTCATTAGGTATAAATTTTGTTCCCGTTTGAAGACATTGAGTAAACTGAAATTTGAACCCCCTGCGACACGCCTTAACCATCTTCGGCTATATATAATACTAACTAGCATCGATTTAAGGTATTAGATGGAGACATAATAATTTAATTTATCGAGTCTTCATAGGTTTTCGGAACC
Organism: Urophora cardui; assembly: GCA_960531455.1. NCBI lineage: Eukaryota > Metazoa > Arthropoda > Insecta > Diptera > Tephritidae > Urophora > Urophora cardui. The sequence continues at coordinate 17,001,230 of OY482673.1, forward strand.
CTGAAATACTTTAAAAATGTATCTAATCGACGTTGAAAAATGTATATGTGATATTCTTAAAACTTGTGTTAACGAGTGAGGGGGTGAGACTGAAAACCATTGTTAACTTTATATTAAGTACCACCCTAGTATACACATAAGCCGGTGCGAAAAACAAAAACGGCACAGCTGTAGCAAACGGCAAACGGTTGACTTTAAACGCCACCACTAACTTCCTACTAGTCTGTTTAGTGATGGGCGAGTCCGAGATGTTTTATTCGATTCTCTCGATTGTTGAAACATCTCGAATGCTCTCGATGGTTTTCATTCGTATTCGAGTCAAGTCGTAAATGTCCGTCAGTCGAAACAATCGCTAAAACATCTTGGACTCACCAACGATTCATCTCGTTTTCAAAGCAACCCTACATCTCGGACTCGCTGCAAAAAATACACAATATTTGTTGTTGCCGCTTGAATATCAAAATTGCTTTAAAAAGCATACAGAATGGTTGTGTAGTCGAGGAGCGAGTCAACTTTTGACTCGATTGTGATTTTGCAACGATGGCGATTCTCTCGATTGTCTAAACATCTCGGACTCGCCCATCACTAAATCTGTTGCTCAATAGCAATTCACTGTTATGCCCAAAGGCGTTGCCAACTGCATGCAAATGTGTTGGTTGCAATTTTACAGCCTACAAATGTTCAAAATGGGAAATAGGAAGTAACGCTGTTTGTTTTTTTGTTTTTTTATTGAAAGTTGTCACACAGTGCATTGTTTTTAGGATGCGAGAGAATAAAGCACAATAGAAACATGTGTCGAAAAATCAAATTTCGAGATTAACAACAAGTGTAAACTCGCCTTTTTCGTTTAAGTAGCCGCTCTAATGTTATCATAAACGGTGATTCGAGCAATGAGCGTTTCACAAAATTGATTGCAAATGGATGGACTAATTTTAAATTATATCCTATTTATTATTGGTGATGCTTAAGAAATCCCAAATATTGCTCTCTGCTAGTTGCTGTTCAATCTTCTAATCATTTTCCAAATTTGCAGAAATTTCCTTGGAGTATGTTGCTTTTAAAATTTAAATCTGTATCAATCTATACACCGCTCAATCAACATCAACACTTTCTTACCAAATCAGTTTTAGTATTACGATAATGAAAGCAAAGCCAGCATGTGAGAAATTGATTTCTTTTTATAGAAAAATCCAAACACCACAAAATAAGATTATCCTTAAATCCCATAAAATTACTGACACCCACACAAAGCACAAACAAGCATCTCCATATTCATTAAAGGCATTCATTTGTACATCTCTTCTATAACCGCCAAACAAATATACAAGCAAATGCCTATTTAGTCAAAATCATAGAACAGCATTTTAGTATTCATATGAGCGCTTGCCATCATCATCACCTTTTTTCTGCGTGCGAATAACACTCCTTTTGCAGCCAGAGCCTGCTGCGAAGAGTTAATCAATATCTGCAAAAAAACGTTTTGGCCTGCCAAGCAGTGAAGTTTATGTAAATATGTATACACTGTATATAACTTAAGTGAGTATACCATGTGATAATCTGCCAGAAAACTGGCTTTTTACTTCAGAAATTTTCAATCCAAAAAGCGAGTATACATATGTATGTACGCATGTTATTTTTAAAAGCTTGCTGAGTTTGTAATTCACTTTTAAAGCTGTTTGTAGATGCAACAAAAACAACAACAACACTTTAGTACTAACTAACATTCGTTATATTTCTGACCTGCATTTTAACTCAATGCTATCGGCGATCATCATTTGTATTACAAAATCTAATTTTCTTAAGAACAGAAAACTCTCGGGAGAACATCTCTATTTGTTATTCTACTACTTAATATTGCCTAGATCAGACTTTAGACCAGACCCCGGAAAAGTTATGAGAGAGGTTGTTTTGGAGAGCGCAAAGCTTTAGACTGGCAGTGGCGTGCAACGAATCCGATGCTATTAGCACTCTGCGAGATCTCGATTCAGATGCCTTGGCTGTGCACTCTTCTTACCTCTGTCAGATTGTTTATAGTTAACAATTATTGAATATCGCAAAAAAAGCATTCCTGGTCTATGCGGAAATTTTGGATTTGGCTTTAACCTAACCTAGAGCACTTGTGTAGATATGGCATATTATATACACAAAGTATGGCAGAGCTAATAAAATCCTGTGTAAACGTAGGACAATATCACAGCGACTGAAAAATGTTAATATGCATATGATATTTTTATATGCTGTGAAGTAATGAATAATGCTTGGTATTTGTACTGCGTCTAAGTGCAATTACTCGATAATTAAAAATCCCAATTACCAAGTATAAGTATGTATTATTTCTTGGTGCTTTATATTACGTACATACATATCTTTTTCAATTATTTGGCAATTACTTTCAATTACCAACAATTACCATCAATTATTTTCAATCACGTATAGTTATTGAAAGTAATTGAAAATGTATGTTTTGAATATCAAGTATCAATAAAATATACTTATAATTGGTAATTGGTTTTTTTTTTAATACTGTGTATTGGTAATGGTAATTGTACTTGTACTTAGTAGTTTTTACAGCTCTGTTACGTTCACAAAATTAATGCACGGCATCACTGATAACTAGGGAAGCTAAAAATATGCAAATGCATATTGCATATGCAAATGCATATCTAGACCTAAAATGCATATTTACGGTCAAAAAGCATTTCGTGCTTATTTGGTACTTAATGGAGCAATATCGAAAAATATTAAGCTGGCAACATCTTATCTGTGGTTAATTCAGATAGTTGCGTATACATACAAACAAGGCTATTTAACCATGATCCAATTAAAAGGTCATGTCAGTTCGCTGGCCGCCATATTTCTTTCGGTTTTAGAAAAAAGTATCAGGTCCTCATACGCCATTTCCTTTTGCAATTGGCACATCTGTTTGTTTGGTTGTTCGCGGCTTTATTGGTCCTGTGACGTAAGCAGTATTTGACATTTCCGCCTACTGGCATTACCGTCTCAATATATATACCGTGGCTATTTAACTATTGATCTGGGCCCCGGAGCGGAGCATTTTCCCTTATAAAAATTCACCACGACAAACACTAAGTTCTTGTATGCCGATCAGAGCTTCGAAGCAAACCCAGAGTAAAAAAAATTTGCTCCGATGCCCTGTTATTGATAGAAAACAGCTATAGTGTGAAAATTTGAAGGGAACAATAATGTGCAATATGTATCGCGATGATGTGATGAATCGCAGACTAGTGCTATGCGTTCAATATGAATATTGCGATATTTTTCTCGCTCTGAGGTTTAAAATATTTTACTTCCGTCCTTTTCACACTTCCACTTTCAATTCGTTTATTGCCAATATTTCGTTCCAGATCACGGATTTCAAAATTTCTAAATATACACGCATTTTGATGGGTTGCAAAACTTTAATGCTACACAGTCTTGTCAATATTGTGATCCGGATCGCGGATTTCAAAATATTTTGCGATCCAGAATCGCGATTCATCAATACTCGATGCTACATAGTCAATATTAATCGTTTTCCCATACGAGAGGTTTTTCTCGGAAAACCGCCAAAAATTCACACTGGAAAATATAGTAAATCATACGATAGTTCAATGCTTTGTAAAAAGATCTCATGTATTTACATAAATACAAATCTGAAATTAATTTAAAGTATTTTATAGTATTTAAAAACAAATTTTTTAAATGTTGAAAATATGAATTGTACGTTTTAGTTCTTATATTATTATTATTTGCACATTTTTTGAGCATATTTCAGGAATTTTTTAGGCATATATGCATATAATGAGATTTTTTCGTGCATATTTACGAGCATATTTCAATCATTTTTCGGGCATACTAGCATGCATATTTTGAAAATTTTCGTGCATATTTTTAGCTTCCCTACTGATAACTCTAAGCATATATTTATGCCTACATGCACATAAGTATATATAGTATATATTAGATAGGGTTGGTCCCCATAGGAAAAAAAAAAGTTGTAAAAGTCCGCCCCTAAATTTGAAGCTTATATTGAGAGGGTTAAGGGACACAAAAAAAATTTTTTTTTGATCCCGCGAAATACCGCCGAAATCGTTTTTTTATTATAACTTTGTTATTTTTCATCCGATTTTTAAAATTGATACGTCATTATTTTCGTATTTTGCAGCTCTACACTTCCTTTTAATGCTCTTTTGAGCTCTGAAGTCGTTTTCACATAGTTGGGTCAGCTAACTTATTTGTATGTCCATGAATTATCCTTTTTGTTTTGCCAAATGAAAGTGCTTCATGACAATGTTGCCTTTAAAGGGTTTTACTAAATTAATAAACAAAGAAGTTACGTCACTACGAATATTTACCGTAGCTATTATTTAATTTATTTTTTTTGACAATTCAATATATGTAAAGTTGTAAAAGTCCGACCCTAAATTTGAAGCTTATATTGAGAGGATTAAGGGACAAAAAAAAATTTTTTTCTGATCCCGCGAAATTCCGCCGAAATGGTTTTTTTCTTGTAACTTTGTTATTTAACATCCGATTTTTAAAATTGATACGTCATTATTTTAGTATTTCGAAGCTCCACATTTCCTTCTAATGTCCTGTTGAGCTCTGAAGTCAAATAACAAAGCTACAATAAAAAAAACTATTTCGGCGGTATTTCGCGGGATCAGAAAAAAAATAAAAATTTTTTCTTTAATCCTCTCAATATAAGCTTCAAATTTAGGGTCGGACTTTTACAAGTTTACATATACTGAATTGCTTAAAAAAAATAGTTAAATAATATCTACGTTAAATAACTTCTTTGTGACGTAACTTCTTTGTTTATTAATTTAGAAAAACCATTTCAAGGCAACATTGTCATGAATTTTGAAGCACTTTCATTTGGCAATACAAAGAGGATAATTCGTGGACATACAAATAAGTTAGCTGACCCAACTATGTGAAAACGACTTCAGAGCTCAAAAGGACATTAGAAGGAAGTGTAGAGCTTCAAAATACGAAACTAATGACGTATCAATTTTAAAAATCGGATGATAAATAACAAAGTTACAAGAAAAAAACAATTTAGGCGGTATTTCGCGGGGTCAAAAAAAAATTTTTTTTTGTGTCCCTTAACCCTCTCAACATAAGCTTCAAATTTAGGGGCGGACTTTTACAACATTTTTTTTCGACCTTATCTAGTATATATGTATTATATATATTATATGCTTCGTTTGTATATATTTATGTTTATACATAAGTATTTACGTTTGTAGTTTCTATTATTTAATATTTATTACATTTTCGCGCGCATGGGCGAATGAGCAGGCCTTTTTGGAGAAACGCTCTTCTTTACATAATTTATTACCAACTTCGAGCGTCTATTTTCGATTCTCTTAGTGCATTTCGCTCTTTACAAACCAAACCCTTAATAAGCTTCGCATTCTTTTCTGCTTTTCGCTCATTTCTACACGTAAACGAATTGCATGTTGAATGCCTTAAAATCATACATAAAAAAAAACCATTACTAAACAAACCGAAGAAAGAAGAGAAAAACCAAAGAAAGAATACATAATTAATTTTGAAAGACATGTTGTGCAACAAGTGGTGCCAGTTTCTCTTTTTTCTCTCTCGAGGGGGTTGTTATGAATGGCAAAGGGAAGGGTATCATATTAAATAGATTTGGTTGTAGTAGTGCCTTGCCTCGACTTGCTTGTACCCCCTCATAAAGGATTGTTAGCATTTTTCAGGCAACCGCTGTAATTTTGAGTTATCTTTTTTTTTGTTAAAATAAAAAAAAAACGCGAAGAAAATAAAAAAATGTATTGCGAGTGCTTCTGACATTTATCGGGGTTGAATGACGACATCTAATACCAGCAATATAGCACAATGTTGTGTGAACTGCATAAGTATTAACCCATCGCATGTCAGCAGAATAACAACTACAATATGTCAATAAAACGCTGGGGTGCAGAAAAGCGTGCTCGATAACCTTTTTTACATTTGCAAATTGAAATAAATGCCTTCAAAAACTTGAGAATAATTTTAAATATTTATTATTTAAGGGGCGTCTTTTCTGGCAAAACTATATTCTTATAAAAACACATACAAATAAATTTTAAGTGTTTAGTGACAGATTTTTAATGCATTGAACACCAAATTTCATAGAATATGTTAATGATAATTACTAATTAGATACATACATACATATGCTTATTTTTATGCGCATAATTTCCAGATGATAAAAGCACTAAAAACCAACCTGAAGAGTCTGTACTCAATCTTGATGCATCACTTAGGCCAAATGCTTCCAATACAAACACTGAATATTCTGCAGAAGAAAATCAAAGAACGCAACTTTGCGAAACTGAGAGCACGAAAGAAACATGTACGCAAGAGGTAAGTTTAAAGAGGAGAATTTTTAAGCATAATTTCTAATAAAACATTGGATAAAAAAGGTTTACCACAGAGTAGTTGCAGGCATTTAATCTTAAAATAATCAATATGCATACTAAGGGCCGTTACTCAACCTCTGATTAACGTTGACCACGGTTAAAGTCCGATTAAATAGGTATCATTATCGACTTCATCAAACCATACATTTAACATGTGGTCGATAATGCAGTCCGTAGCTTAACCGGACCCTCATCCTCCGGTTAGCGTTAATCAGAGGTTGAGTAAACGGCCCTAAGTATGTATGTATGCATGTATATTGATCATCCAATACTCGATTATTATCTATGGTATAGTAATTACTCATACGCAGTGGCATCCCATATAGGCACTCCAAAATAATCAAATGTTTCCTTCACCTTTTTCATACAGAATTGTACAGTTGCCATATTTCTTAAATCAATAAATGGGATACGAGCAAGCTATGCCTTCCTCGCTTGCACAGAAATGCATTTCGTTGCATTTTCAGCAAACTAACCATACATTTTTTTTTTCCGTTTTTCACACCCTCACTAAAGGCTTTGCAGCGACACAACGAACTTTATTAGCTATAAAGTACATAAATACGTTCACACAAACATATTTATGAAAAAATCTAAACAAAAAAACAAAAAAACTAAAAACAAAAACAAATCATTGTGTAAATCACAAAATACGCATGTGCCTGTTTACCAGCTAGAAAAGTAGAGCAAAAGCGCATTTTCGTGGGACAGCACGCATGTACATATATATGTATGTATTTTGGCTGATGTGCAGATGGGTTCCTGAATTTTATGACACCAACCAACGAACCCGTAAATCAACACGCACGGCTACAGACGTCTGTATGTCATAAATATTGTGTGCGAATTGAAAAAGAGCATTCCCAGGCACTAACCGAACTGCGGGTGAGCAAAGGCTAAGACTAGCTTTATCGACCAGCAACGATTTTTTTGCTGCTCTATGCTACCGTATCATTTTTTTTTTGTTTTTGCAATATTTAATTATTATTATTTTTTTTTGGCGTTTGTCATTGTTTATGCTCATGGCAAATACGAGCAACTACACAAATACAAATGCAAGCGTTTACATACATACATAGTTTTAATATATTGAATTGACGTCTTAAATTGTATATATGTACATTGTACATATGTAGCTACTTGAAGTAGGTTAACAAAGAGCAATAGCTGCGCGTAGAAATAAAAGATGAAAGAACTAATTTATTGACGGAAAAAGAGAAAATTAGCGCAGCTTTTAAGAGAAAAAGAGAAAAGCGTCAATAAAAATGTATATGTATGTATGTAGTATGTATTTCACAGAAATTAACAAATTAATATGTTTATTGATTCTTGATTTCCAAAAAAAAGTACGCGGCTACTGTGATCTGCTGCCACTCTTAGCAGCAAAGTCGTAATTATTGACGTGCCATGAGAGCGCAGGAAATGTGTGTGTGAGGTGTTGACATTTTTTTTTGCTGACTCTTTTATACGTGTATGTACTTGTCTACATACATATGGATATGCATGTCCCTTCCTTTCCGAACTCATATACATAACTACGTCAACATTACACTGCGTGAGCCATTTTTCGATTGTGCAAACTAAATTTTCCTTTTCCCAGAGTGAAATTTTTTTAGTTTTTATTTTTTTTTTATTATACTTTATTTTTCATTTACTTTTTCATTTTTTATTTTATTTTGTTTTTTTTTTATTTTATTTTTCATTTATTTTATTTTATTTTATTTTATTTCATTTCTTAATGTTATTTTATTTTGTTTATTTTTAATTTATTTTATTTTATTTTATTTTATTTTATTTTATTTTATTTTATTTTATTTTATCTTATTTCCTTTTTTTATTTTATTTTATTTTATTTTATTTTTCATTTATTTTATTTTATTTTATTTTATTTTATTTTATTTTATTTTATTTTATTTTTCATTTATTTTATTTTATTTTATTTTATTTTATTTTTTTATTTTATTTTTAATTTATTTTATTTTATTTTATTTTTATTTCATTTTATTTTAAATTTATTTTATTTTATTTTATTTTTCATTTATTTTTTTTTATTTTATTTTATTTTATTTTATTTTATTTTATTTTATTTTATTTTATTTTATTTTATTTTATTTTATTTCATTTTTTCATTTTATTTTATTTTACTTTATTTTTTTTTTGTTATTTTATTTTATTTTATTTTATTTTATTTTATTTTATTTTATTTTATTTTATTTCATTTTGAAAGCAGCTTCAATTTTTCTCACATGTGATGCGTCTTTATGTCCTTTGCCGTCCCGTATCATATTTATTCTCTGCTCTTGGTATTCGTCATTGATGCGCGACGAAAACAAAATGCCGTGACTTTTAAAACTTTTATCTTCACCTTCAAACTCGCGCGCAAGCTTTTGTTTGGTTGTTGTCGTTGCACAAAAAATTTCTCGCAATGCTTTGTGTATTGAAGGGTTAATTACTGCCTCAATAATCGCCTCAAGTTGACGTCAATATAAATATAAGTACATACCCACAAATTGAAGCAGGACAACACGTCGTATGAGTGATTTTTGTAGCAATGGGCTTAGCTTTCTTTCATTTTAGAAAATACAAATACATAAATATTACCATAAAACGACCACTGATTATACATATAGTATATTTTTCATAAATCAAGTGTACATACATATATAATAATATAATACAATGGCGCTATTATAACTCTGACGAGTTTTATGGCCGAACTTCTCTCCCAATTCGAGGTGTGCTCCTTTTTGTTTTTCCTACTAATTGGGTGGACCTACAGTTTTATGCCGGCTCCGAACGGCGAATGCATTTTTTGTGAGAAGCTTTTTCATGGCACAAATACTCTCGGAGGGTATGCCGCCTACTGCCGAGAGGTGATCGCTGCTCTTAAAAAACCCAATAATTGGATTTTTACTAATTAGAAAAATTTTTTTTGGTGTTTGCTCGGACTGGGGTTTGAACCCGAGACCTCTGGCATAACAGGCGAGCACTCTGCCCACTGCACCACAGCGGCCACACATACATATATATGTATTAAATTATACCCTTTCTTTAATCACAGAGCACTTCCAAGAGATCAGAAAACGAAGAACAACAACTAAATTTGGAACCAAAACAGCAACAAGGCCAAAAAGAACATCAAACACTTGATCAATTAAATGCCAAACAAACAAATACGAATGCCTCCAGCAGCGATTACGTCAATCAAGCGCCACCACCATCACAAAGTCCACGATGTTATGAACTGCCTATGCAGTCACCATATCACTCATCAGACCTAGCACCATCTCCATCTGCACCTCCCGCGCCACCACAAAATTCACCCGTCGATTATTGTCTCACCACGGAAATGCCAAATAATATAAGTGCTTATGCGTATACCCCATTGCTGCCAAGCGTTGTCGTCAGACCACCATCGAAACCCTCAACTTCGGCAGCTGCAGCAGCGGCGGCGGCAGCAGTGGCAGCAGCGGCAGCTGCAGCAGCAGCAGCTTCTATACGTCCAAATAAAAGTCGTATAATGGAAAATGATTTGATACCAAGTAAAAAATCGAAGCGAAAAAGCCATTATGCATCAAGTAAATGGCATAAAGATGTGGAGGGTGGCGGTGGTGGTGGTGGGGGTATTGGAGTTGATGAAAGTGGCAAAGAGAAGAGGGTGAGTAATATGGGTTAATTAGTAAAAAAATATAATGTTGATTATAACGTTCTCTACTATTTCTTCTTCTTCTTCTCCTTCTTCTTCTTCTTCTTCTTCTTTTTCTTCTTCTTCTCAAATGCACAGGATATGACGCCATTGCCGGGTTTCCAACAAGCATTTGGCTCAACCGAAATTGGTCGCTTTTTCGAAACATTTTTATTTAGTCCGGCTGATTGTCATAGTTTTAGCGATAGCTATGAAACATTTGAAATGGAGGAGCAATTGCAACAACAAATTCAAAAGCAACAACAGCAGCAGCAACAACAACAACAACAAGAACTACAACAACAGAAACAATTGCAAATAAAGCAAGAACAAGAGCAAGTGCGTCTCAATGACATACAGAAGCATCATGAACAGCAACAACAACAACACCAACTACAGCAACAACAACAACAACAATTTAGTACATCATATGATTACTTTAATCGCAGGTATTCCGACATCAGTAGTTATCACGCCCAACAACAAAGATTACATCCGCACTATCCACAACCAACACATCCGCACTCGTATGCCCATCCACACTTGCCGCCCAGCGCCACTCATCCTTACTACAATAGAGGATCGGTGCATCCATATGCGCATCCTTACGGTGCCAATAGCATGCACAGCTATCGTGATATGTGGTTGTATGGCCGTGCTGGTGGTGGAGGGGGAGGTGTTGGTGGCTCACCTTATCACAACATGTCGCCCTTTGATTATGGCGGCACTCGTTCGTCTGCTGGTGATTCGCCTTTGTCGCCTTACGACATGTCGCCTTTGAGTGCTGCGCGCTCGGCCTATGGCTCCGCATACGATCGCATGGCTTATACGGGCTATGGTCGTCAGAGTGGCAGTTTTAGTGGGATACGTTGTAACGGTTATTGAAATGTGTGCTCGGTTGTGCGTCAGAGGTGTCAAGTGTGTGCCAAGTGTAACTGGATATGTTAAGCAATTTTCAAAAACAGAAAATAGTTATTTAAATAATACTCGTATTTACTTGTGTGTATATATCTGTAGTTTCAAGCATAATCAATGTATGTATGGACTAGATAAATATTGCATATATGCGATCATTTAATTGGTCATGTGAACAGTTAATATATGTGCCTTTTCGGACAAAATTCTGGAACATCTTCTTCAGTTCAAAGAAAACACAATCCAAAACCAAAACAGAAGAAAATTAAACATTTTTGATCAAAATTAAACAAACCCAAAAAAAAATAACATTTTTCAAAATTGCATATTTGCGTATTTATAAAATTTTAACGTGCTAAAGTGTAAGTGTAGATTACAAAAAAATTAATTAATGTATTTACAATAAAAAATAGAGTTATGGCAGTCAGAAATAATTAATGTAAATAAGCAGTGTGAAAGAAAGTATCAAAACCGATTGAAAAATAGTACAATTTTAAGACGAAATACTCAATAATTAAATTGACTAGAGAATTAATTGCATGTAAACCAAGTCAAACAAATTTCAAAGACAGATTACACACTAAAAACATTGTACTGTATTGTAAAAAATTAAATGATTAGCGTAAAGATCACAGAAAATTTCCCATAAAGGAGGACTTTTTCTGCTATTTGCCTTCGTTTCAATGGCTAACTCCATTTGTTATTAAGCCAACAACGAGCACGGAGCTAGTCAGGAAATTTCAATTTCTTTTTAATTAAATATTAGAGTATTTAACTGTATCTATATTTACATACGAATGTGGTGTACTTTAACTAAACAAAAAACGCATGTAACAAATGTGTGCTTCAAACAAGGAAAGTTTCTAAAACTTGTAAAAAAACTAAATTATTACATTTAACAAAAATAAAATAAAACAAAATAAAATAAAATAAAATAAAGTAAAATAAAATAAAATAAAATAATAATATAAAACGTAAAATAAAATAATGTAAAATAAAATAAAATAAAATAAAATAAAATGAAATAAAAAGTAAAATAAAATGAAATAAAATAAAATAAAATAAAATAAAATAAAATAAAATAAAATAAAGTAAAATAAAATAAAATAAAATAAAATAAAATAAAAAAAAATTAAAATAAAATAAAACAAAATAAAATAAAATGAAATAAAAGAAAAAATAAAAAAATAAATAATGAAATAAGATAAAAAAAGAAAAATAAAATAAAATAAAATGAAATGAAAAAAAGTTAATTAAATAAACTAAAAATTTAATAAAATAAACTAAAATAAAAAAAAAATAAATAAAAAAATAAAATAAAAAATATAATAAAATAAAATAAAATAAAATAAAATAAAATAAAATAAAATAAAATAAAATAAAATAAGAAAATAAAATAAAATAATGTAAAATAAAATAAAATAAAACACAAAAAGATCAAATAAAATAAAATAAAATAAAATAAAATAAAATAAAATAAAATAAAATAAAATAAAGTAAAATACAATAAAATAAAATAAAATAAAATAAAATAAAATAAAATAAAATAAAATAAAATAAAATAAAATAAAAGAAAATCAAATAAAATAAAGTAAAATAAAATTAGATAAAAGAGAAAAATAAAATAAAATAAATTAAAATCAAATAAAATAATGTAAAATAAAATAAAATAATATAAAATAAAATAAAATAAATAAAATAAAATAAATAAAATAAAACAAGTAAATAAAATACTCAAAAATAGAATTACTTCAATAAATAATATATTAACGTATGTGCATACATATGTGTCAGGAAAAGTTTTGAAATTAATAAACAACAAAATTATGCTCTTGAATGTGCCATTTAAATTTTAAAAACTGTATAATCACTTGTATAAATTTTAGACAATTTAAATACATACATACATATGTAAATATTAAAATGGTAGACAAATTTTTTGTGAATATTAATTTAAAAATGTATTAAAGTTACATATATGTACAAATGTACATGTATGTATTTATTTAAAAATGATGTAGTATGTATGTATAATATTTTTTTTTTACATGTACATAAATAAATAAAAAAAAAATTCGAAAAAACCTTTAATTTTAAATAAAACCACTTAAGTGTCTAAGTGACTGGAAGCAAAAGCATTTAAATAATTTACTTGTAATTTTTTAATGTTTTGTAATTAATTTTAATATAAGAAACTAACGAATTTTGTAATTCAATTTTTTTAAACAATTCAATTGCCCACAAACACCAAATACCAAATATTGTCACACAGCTAAGAATTGATTTCTATATTATTTGTTTAAAGGAAAACTATTATGTAATTGTATTTAGTTTAGTTAAAACTGCACTAAAATGGAAAATATTCTTTTTTTTTGTGAAATTCACAGATTATGTTTTTATTTATAACTTTTAATTTGTCCAGTTTGCAGTCCACTCTTTAATTAGTAAAATTACATGAACAAGTTTTAAGTGCCTTAATAATTTTTCTTTCGCTATTTTTGTTTGAAAATATTTGCAATAATTTTTTTTTTGTTTTTTTTTTTATATTTATTGCCCCCTTGCATATTTCTCATGCTAGCATTTAACTATTTACTACTACATATTATGTACATATTCAAGTCTAGCTCTAAATAAAAACCAGAAAAAATTACTTAAATTGCAATTTATATATAAACAGGTTTCACAAAATAAAAAAAATTACATAAATGTGTTTTTTTAAATGATATCATAACAGATTTATTTTCTAAATAATGCAGTCAAAATACATTCACATACATATGTACATATATATAAAATGAATTTAATTAATAATAATAATAATAATAATACAATGGCGCTATTATAACTCTGACGAGTTTTATGGCCGAGCTTCTCTCCCAATTCGAGGTGTGCTCCTTTTTGTTTTTCCTACTAATTGGGTGGACCTACAGTTTTAAGCCGGCTCCGAACGGCGAATGCATTTTTTGTGAGAAGCTTTTTCATGGCAGGAATACTCTCGGAGGGTATGCCGCCCACTGCCGAGAGGTGACCGCTGCTCTTAAAAAACCCAATAATTGGATTTTTACTAATTGAAAAATTGTTTTGGTGTTTGGCTCGGACCGTGGTTTGAACCCGAGACCTCTGGCACAGCAGGCGAGCACTCTACCCACTGCACCACAGCGGCCATATATATAAAATGAATTTAATTACATTATAGAAATATTTTAGAAGATACATAATTACATTGAATATTTATTACATACATACATACATTTTGAAAATTTGTACATAACTGGCGAAATATTGAAGTGTACTAGTCCTTTACAAATTATACGTTGAAATTGAGATGAAATTAAATAAAAAAAAATAAAAATATGTATATGTATATCAGGGCCGTACCCAGGAATTTTTTTCGTGGGGGGTTTTCATCGTAGATTTTTTTTTTTTTTTTGAGAAAAATATATAACATATTTCGTGCACTAAATAAAAATAATAAAAAAATTTGGTTTCTAAAGTGCTATTTAGGAGAATAATTTTTTTACAAAACTTGATTTTGAAATTAGGGTTTTTATAAGAAGTTTTAAAAATCAGGAAACTTTTATTCATTTAAGAATTAGACTGTTCTATTGCAAACACGATGAATACTTTATTATTGGATATTTTATCCAAGTGAAAAAAAAAATATTTTATGGACGAAAAACTCGGTTAGATTACCCAACCATGTGGAAACGAAAACAGCTGTAAAAGTCCGCCCCAAGATTTTTAGCTTATGTTGAGACTCTAACTTGCTTTTTTTTGCAACTTTGTTATTTGACATCCGATTTTTAAAATTGATAGATATGTTATTATTTTAGTCTTTTGAGCAGAGTTTGAAATTATTTTCAACTTTTTTTTTTTCATTTCCATTGAATTTCATTTTCATTTGAAAATTAAAAAATAAACAGCGTTCTACTGTACAGCAACTGGACAGGCTTAAGTTTCAAAAAATTATAGTCGACTGTTGCTGTATTGTGGAAATTTTTACAGCACTGTTGTTGTTGTGTTTTTTTTTACTTTATGGGAACACAATCGAAATTGTAATGTACAAAAAAAATTTTTAAAAAGCCGCACTGAAAACTAAAATTCTGTTTATCTGTGCTTTGCTGTCGACTGATCTGTTTGAAATTACACAGTAAAGCAACAGCACAAATAAACAAACAAATATATTCGACTGTTCTGTGCTTCGACTTCACATATTTTCAGAGGGAATCGAAATTCAAAAGTTCTCAAAAAATTATGGTAACTTTCCCAGAACAGCAACAGCTTATTTTTTTGAGACTGTTGGTGTTATGCTGGCAAACAGTGCTTGGGAAGCTTTATATCTTCCTCTAATATCATTTGATCTGTGAAGTGGTTTTCATATAGTTGGGTCACCTAGCCGAGTTTTTCGACCATAAAACATCCTTTTTGTTTCACTTGGAAAAAAATCGCCAAAAATAAAGTATTCATCGAATCTTTTTAATATTACGCTTAAAATGTTTGCAATAAAACAGAATAATTTTAAAAAGCATAAAACTTTCCTGATTTTTACAACTTCTTATAAAAACCCCAATAAAAACAAATTTTTTTCAATAATCGAAAAAAATCAATAAAATTTTGACTTTGAAAAGTTAGTACTGAAAATAGGTGAAATCGGACTATAACAGCGCACACAAAATGTTATAATCCAGACACTAATAAAACCGAGTAATGAATTTTCAGCCATGCAATGATTTTATTCAGTTATAAGGAAATATGCTAAAATTTTAGAAAATGTATGTATCATAATTTAATTTATAAGTGGTATGTCGTTAGAAGCGTACTTTAATTATCTTTCGAACGGAGTAGATACGGTTTGCGGGTATTTGTAACTTCAGCGAAAAGATTTTTTTATTGAAGTTGTAACCAAGTTGTAACCAAAAAAAAAAATTACGTCATCTCAAAACCCTAACCATAAAAAAATGGTTTTGACCTCAGCAGGTTCATGCCAGCCCTCCCCTATACCTGAAATTCTTGGTATTTTCTCAAATTAATTATTTGTAAACTAGTGTTTTCAACATATAGCTTTGAATATGATAGAAGTAAAATATATCTACCAGAATTTCGTGGGGGGTTCAAACACCCAAAACCCCCCCCTAAATACGGCCTTGATGTATATTACAAAATAAATGCAAATAAGTATGATTTGCGTTATTATTATTGCTTGTTTTTTTAGTTTTTTTATTATTTGCTTCGCTTTTTCATCAGACTATGTATGGGATGAGGTGCCTGTTCAGCCTCACATTCCAAAGCTTGCAACTCTTCAAAGAATTGCTTGGTTAAGGAGCGCATTTTATGTGTCATAAGTTTGGGGAATTCAACTAAAAAAAAGAAGAAGAATTTAAAAATGTGATACTCAAAAATCTTATCGAGAAGTAAGTAACCAAGTAAAGCAGGCAAGCCGGCAAGCATCACAAGCATCTTTCACTCACTCTTAAATTTGATAATCAACTCGCCAAATTTCCTCTTCTCCACACCCGCCGACTTCATATCCGGTGCTATGGGCGCCTTTTCACATAACGGTAAACCCTCGTTAGGCAAGATTTTCGTATAGCTCGAATGTACAACATCGGATATTATAATTTTTAGTTTACGTTTATCCAACGTATTTATTTCAAAGCAAAAACCGGCTAATGCATCTTTTAATGTAATCGGGTGAGTATAGACTAAATTGTGATCTTCAACACGTTCGAAGGTTGAATGTGGTTTACCAGCCGTTATAAATATAATGTCGGCTGGTATTTTCGTTGGACCGCGATCACCCTGTTCCTTAAAACAAAATCGTGTACCTTGTGTGGTGCCGGGTAATATTTCAAGTTTAAGCGTTTTCTTTCTATGAAATGGAATATTTGCAAGCAGTTAAAGAAAACTTACAACCATATCGAGCCATAACCGCCGAATTGACGTAACCAACATATACAATTTTTTAGAGGAGAACGTTTTCTTTTGCAAATATCTACGTAAGTGAGCAACGCATTCCAGTGAAATTTTGTATGATGATTTAATCCACTTTTGGTATCTAATGCAGCCAAACTTCGTTGAAATGTGTGGCTTATTTGTGTAGATATTTACGAAAGAAAACGTTCTCCTCTAAAAATTTTTACATGCTGGTTACGTCAATCCGGCGGTTATGGCTCGATATGTAGCATAATAAAACAAATTACCTCTTCTCGGTACGCGTTTCTTTCATATCAACAAATTCCTGCCGCCAGAAATGCATCAATTTTGTACAACCCGTGTATACTTCTTCCAATTCTAAATAAATGATTTTTTCCACTGGTGGATCCTTTTGTCGTATACCAATGCCGTGTTCCAGCGTTGAATATAACACCGGTGGATTTGTAACGATGTCAATGATATTTGCATATGGTGAAGAACTGCCAAAAACATCGTGGTAAACTCTCATATTATCACCATGATATTGATATGGTGGAAAATAGCCATTGGGTAATTTTATGCCCTGAAAGAGGCCAGTCTCACCAAAGCGATCGTAAATGGCACGATATAAGTCGTTACCTAAAAATGGTATGCAAATGGTGGAAATGGTTGATTGCCTAGAGGTTTTTACTAAAACAAGAACTCCACAGAAGGATTTTTCGAGCTTTCGAGGCAGTTGTAGATAGATATAAACCTTCTACCACCCCATGTGTTTTACACACCACAGCATGTGGTGAAATTTAACGGTTCACGGCCTTTCTTAGTTGCTGAACATTATACTGCTTCAAATTAGGTGAGGTGGAACATTTGAAGTCTCAAAAGCCCGAAAATGTCTCTTCTGGAGTCTCTGGTTTGGTTTTACTCACCCAAAACATCATAAGCCATATTAATATAATCCCATTGTCGATTTTTTGACAATGGTTCCATATGTGTTGGACCGAAATCGGCCACAAAATCACGTTCATATTTTGGGTCACGATGTGGACATAATTGTATGGCTAATTTACGATAAGCAAGTGTTATATCCTCCTTGGGCGCATCGCGTGGCACATTCAAGATGGCATAATAATCGAGTTCTGTGAGATTCATTTTGATTGGGAAAACAATACCCAATAAACATTTTTCTTCATTTTCAATTTGAGGTTCATTTGAGAAGTAACCCTATTGTCAAATATCAAACGTTTGTTATCAAATGCATCTCAAATTTCTCCTGATAGCGTTCTCAAACAAAAAGGCTCATTTTTAGTATGGGATTTTGGGCTGATTCTCAATTTGATTCATTTCATTTTCTCAAACCTATTTCAAAGGTGGTACGAAATGGAATGCAACAAATAGATGTTTGTATGTATTACATATATGTACCCTAGAGTGCAGAAAATTTGAGCGATAGTGAGTTTGTGTTGTGAGCGCAGAAATGGAATGGAATAAATAGATATACATATGTACATATGTATTACATATTTGTACTCTGATGTGATGCTTTTCATTTACCCGTGCGGGTGAATTTTTCCGGTGCCTTTTGTACAGTTACATGAGTATGTTAATATCTTTCTTAATATGCATGCACCCATATGAGAAACAAACTATGTTTCTATTAAATTTGGTGTAACTTCACAAAAAGCCACAAACAAATAAAATAAGAGTAAGATATACAGAATCATTATTACACACAATCATTTTCAACCATCATCATTTCAACCGTTAAGGGACCGCTCGAGTAAAACAATGAACGCTGACTGAAATTGGCAAACACACACAATTTCTTCGTTCCTTCAAGCCTTGACATGTTGAAATTCGTGAAATGGTACAAAATGCGAAACAAGTTTTTTTTTTCAAATGTGTTGTAAGTTATTCTAAAATTGATAAACAATGTTTGATGAACATTTGAAAATATTTTTATTTTCAAATGATATATATGCTGATTCTCAACTTTAGAAACAATATTTTCTCAAACGTTTGATAATTTCTTTTTCAATGTTTAATGGGTACATTTATTTCGGTTTTGAGAAAATTTGCTACTGAAATAAAATTCAAAATTTTTCATTGGAAGGCGGTAGTTTTGTCAGGCAGGTATCGGAGAGTGGAAGTTTGTACAATCTATAAGCGATTATATCGCAACAAACTCTGACCTTCTTGTTTTAAAAATTCCTATTGGGTGTTTGGACAGTTAAGATTTTTGGAAAACCCGCCACCCATGGAGGAACAAAGAAGGAGAATGCATAACGACATACCTTCATACCATGATTCAAATAAAGAAGATTGTGCACTCAGCCATATTCAGCAAAATATTCATCCATGAGACTGTGTTCATTTTGGTTAGTACGTCATGAACTACGTTATCGACGAGAACGAAAATTTGCAAACATGCAAAAAATACCTTTATTGAACAAATAGTGACACAAATAAATACGCGGCACTTCATTTTTCTTTATTTAAAATAGTTTTTTAATATAAATTTCACATTTATCGCACACAATCTTTAGTTTTAAGATAACCGGAAACGAAACTGGGTGAAAGAGAATTTATGTTACTACGTCACTAAATCATCTGATTCTGTAAAATTTTGGATGAATGCATAACGGAACCGCTGAATGCACAATCTTCTTTATTTGAATCATGCCTTCATACATAGTGGGGCCAGAAGTGTCATGCAAAGAGGAATGTAGAAGAATTTGACAGATTCGGCCCCTATGGAAATGCTAGGGTGCGTGTGTGTGTGGCATATGTCAACAAAAAAAATGCTTGTGACGTGTGTGTTTATGAGGATTGAAGAAGAAGTCAGCTGATCTTATGCATTCTCCTTTTTTTTCCTCCATGCCCGCCACCATACGTAAATATTTACGAATGGTGGACAATGGAATAAAAAAAAAACAAAAGAAAGTTGAATAGAATTGGCCATACTTATTTTTCAAACTTGGTATTACTTAAACATTAAGTTTGGCAGCACTTTTTATTAATTTGATTAGTGGAGCAAATCGGAAAAGTGATAATTGTAAAATTTTCACAACTATTGAAAAATAAATTGGAAAAAGGCTAATAAAATTATCAAAATATAATTAATTTTAGCACACAATAAACAATTAAACGCAATGCATTTGGGCGCTGACATTTCAAGTGCACTCCAGCAAATTGAGGCGGTGAAGAAGGGCATCGATGAATCGGACGATGCCAAGTTGCAAATGCAGACAGCCGACAGCCTTAAAACCATATTGGACATTCTGCAAGATCCGGTGTTTCGTACTATTGTACACGTACAAGATTCTCTATCGGAATTGAATGCACAATTGGCACAACATCCATCTATGCTGCCGAATGATTTTGATATTGACGTGGCTGGTAACTTGGTTTTGAGCATTAATGGCGGTGACGTGATGTATGATTACTCGCCACGTTCGGGGCCCAGCAGTCCCGGTAGTGGACAGCTAACGCCTGCAAACCAGGTGAGCATTTGCGAAACGGATGATCCAGGAAGGGCACACTCACCGCAAAACACATCCAAAGGTGCGTTGGGCGACCTCTTCTCAGCTGATTATGCGCAGATACAAGCTATAGAACTGGTGAACGATGGTACTGGATTGGGTTTTGGTATTATTGGAGCACGTACAACTGGCGTAACGGTGAAAACGATACTGCCAGGTGGTGTTGCCGATCGTGATGGGCGTTTACGTTCCGGCGATCACATACTCCAAATTGGCGATGTTAATTTGCATGATATGGTATCTGAACAAGTGGCAGCAGTGTTGCGGCAATCCGGTACGCACGTGCGCCTCGTAGTTGCGCGTCCCATAGAGCAATCATTGTCGTCGTCAGGACCTGGTCAATTTACGCTAGAACCCGGTAGTGCTATTGTGCCAACCCGTGTTCTCGTGGATCCAGTTGAGTTAGAACGTTATCTCATTTCAACTGGTTATCCGGAAATTTTCGGTGAGAGCTCTACAGCTTCAACACCACAAACGACCACCGAGGATGAACGTTTTGTTTATCATCGCAACGATGATATTTCCAAACGCCCTCCAATGGCCGTACCACCCGCAATCGATTTAGATGATTTACTGGCACTACCAGAAACTGAAAAGCTGCAAGTTGAATTGACTAAAGATGCGAATGGTTTGGGTATAACCATTGCAGGTTATGTGTGCGAGAAAGAGGAACTCTCGGGCATATTCGTAAAGAGTGTGTCGGCGGGTTCGGCTGCAGACATGAGTGGGCGTATACGTGTTAATGATCGCATTATTGAGGTGGATGGTCAATCGTTGCAAGGCTATTCCAATCATCAAGCTGTTGAGCTGCTCAAGAAATCCGGTCAGGTCGTCAATCTGTGTTTGGAGCGTTACTTACGTGGTCCCAAGTACGAACAATTGCAGCAAGCAATTGCTGCCAATGACAAGATACCAAGTATGCCGTCGACTCCTGCCCGAGTCAACAACCTACCAACACCCATAACGCCAACGTTGGCAACTGCTCAGCGCAGCGCTTCGATGATTAAGTCGCCATTGCCTACGACACGTGCCCCAAATGAAACACATGATGCTTCATCGTTGTCTCTAGACCACAGTATGGGCATTGGAAATTTGTCATCGATTACAGCACCTGAGGCATTTATGGCTGTTACCACAGCAGCAGCAGCCGCTCCACCCTCGTCCGTGCCAAATACAACAACCACATTGAGCAGTTTCGGTTCGGGTAAGAAATTGATAGCTGTGCGTGACTCCATCGATGGCACACCAAAAATTATACCCACAGATATATCCATCGGTTCGATTGGCAAGTCGGAGAGTGAACAAACTGAAGTGGAGGTAAGTGGTTATACATTTTACTTATTAATAACTTTTTATCTAATTTCGAAATTCCACATTTGCAGCAGCCGTTGCACGCCAAGAACGCTACATTGATCCAACGTCACAAATACTACACCGATCCGGAGCTGACGCCTGAAGTTGAACAAGACATTATACGCAAATGGAAGAAAATTGTTGGTCCAGATGTTGATGTTATCGTGGCTCAAATTAAAAAGTTTGCCGTTGGCGGTTTGGGCATCTCACTGGAGGGTACTGTCGATGTCGAAGGCGGTCGTGAAGTACGTCCACATCATTACATACGTTCGATACTCGCCGATGGTCCTGTGGGCATAAATGGCGTACTACGTTCGGGCGATGAGTTGCTTGAAGTGAATGGAGAACGTTTGCTGGGCATGAATCATTTGGAAGTGGTTGCCATACTCAAAGAGTTGCCACAAGATGTACGCATGGTTTGTGGACGTGGCAAGAATGCTTTGATGACCTTCTCGAATGATACCCTAAAGAAGTTGAGCAGCAATTTTGAGAATCTATTGCCAACATCCGATCGTTTGGTGAAAGCCAAATCCGATGGCAGCTTGGCCACTGTGGGCTCGGTCAACGACGATTCGTTTAATAAATTAAAATCGCGCTCGCTGGAGCCACTCACCGGATTGGCAATGTGGTCGTCCGAGCCGCAGATAATCGAATTGGTCAAGGGCGATCGTGGTTTGGGCTTCTCCATATTGGATTATCAGGATCCTTTGGATCCGAATGATACGCTAATTGTTATACGTTCGTTGGTGCCGGGCGGTGTGGCACAGCTGGACGGACGTTTAATACCAGGCGATCGTTTACTCTTTGTCAATTCGATTAATTTGGAAAATGCATCTCTGGATCAAGCTGTACAAGCATTGAAGGGCGCCCCTAAGGGTGTTGTACGTATTGGTGTGGCCAAACCGCTACCAATGACAGATAATACACTGAAAAGTGCCGGCGGTAATATGAATACGAATGAATCGAAATGTGAAGATGCCTCGATGGATTCGAGTGGTGGTGGTGGTGGAACTGCTGGTAGCGAGAATGTTTCCATTCAACTCAGTTCAGCTTCTACACTGCCAATTGAACCGGATTTGATTGCCGATTGGCGTAAATAAGTTGGCAGCAAATGAGTTTACACGCCGTTTTTGTGGAACATAATTGAAGTGGGAGAGGAGCAAGAGCAGCAATTATGAAATCTTATCAAATACTACCCCAATGTATTCGTGGATCAGTGCACTTAACATTAGATTAGACTTGAATATTACATTTCCTTAGAAGTAGTAAATTATGTATGCAAACTTGTGGATGATTTGATGAAGCAAGTGTGTAATTACTTTGTATGTACATATGTCTATTTGAAGCCTTTCTTGATTGTCCAATTTTTCCCGTTTGCATACAAGCAATGAGTTTCACTGCTGTAGAAACAGTCACTCTGCCTATCTGTTGACGTTGCACCAGCCGTTACAACAACAATATCAGTTAAATGCTTGCAATATACGTAAGAATCACAAAATGTATGATTATAATTGTTGAAGAGATACATTTTACGTACTTAAATCATATATTAACATGTTACGTCTTATTTGTTATAAACACATTCCATATGTTATTACATATTTACAAGAATTTATCTACATATATATTCATCAAAGTATTACCGTAATCTTTTTACATCTACTTGTACTTATATTTTGCTTTTGTTCAATTATACATACATATGATTTATTAATATACTTTAATTTTTCTTTTTTATTAATTTTGATACAGTCCACTATCTAAGCAGAGGTAAATTCGTGATAAAACTTTAGTCCACGTGTACATAGGGTATGTTCAGAAACGCAGCATGAAACGCAACATCGGCAGTAATTATTTTTTTGATGATTGTGATGAGCGACGCTTCATGCAAAATTTACGTTTATGAACGCTCTGCTTGTACTACAAAATCAGGTTGCGCTTCAAACTGAGTTTCTGAACAAAGCCATAATTGTTAAGTTTGCGTCTATGGACGTACTTTTAGCTTTTCTTTGGTACATTCCCAAAACAATAGCACCTCTACTTGACAACAGGCTGCGATTCGTGATGCGGTTTGCATTGCAGTTATATTTTAATTTTAAGCTACTTAAGAATAGGCTGCATTTGGAAGCTGTAAATAAGCAATTATTATAATATTTATATAGGTATATTTCATTCATGCCCACCTTCCTTGTTACTCTTCAATGCTATTGCATTCGATTCAATTGTCGTTCGATTTTCAAATGTGTTCTTCGTGTCAGTATTCGATCGCGTGCATATGTTATAAAATAACTAAATAATCCCACAACGAAGCATGTAATTTCAAATTTAATAAAATTTCGCTGATCGATCAGTGCAACGCGGTCACAACTGCGTGTCACCGTCTCGCCACTTTTACAGCGTAGCACCTCTTTGTAGTGCGTGTGTATGCACACACCCAAGCTTTTACTGACAATATCGAACTCTGTACAAGGATGACATTCCTGTATGACCGTGTACTCTTCACGTTGCCAGCAAGTGGAATTGTTTTCGATGACGAATTGTTGCGCCCGCAGGCGTCGTGCATTTACGCTGTCGGGCAGACGCGATTCAATGATGAGCACCACAATAGTTGCTGCCGCCAGCAGGCTGAGCCCAAGCAGCATATGACGCTTCTGGCAGCTTTCCAGCATTTTATTTATATATGTTGTTTTATTCGCTTACGTGCTAAAAATGTTTAAATAAACACAATTTTCACAAATTATTTTGTTTTTCCTTTAAAAATTTTGCAATGTTTATAATCGTGCATATACACAGAAATCGTTAACAGCTGATCGTGGAAGTGCAGCCAGGTTTATGTCGACAGTGCTGTGCTTTTGGAAATTTGGCCTCACCTACAAAAAACTCGAGACTTGGCCACACTGACTTCATTTTGGCGCCATTTGGAATAAAAACAAAATAAAAAACTTGGTTTTTCTACAATTTATTTACTAAAAAAATAAATAAATAAATGCAAAAACAACAATCATTAAAACAATAAAATGGACGATATAACTAGACTCAAGAAGAAAATCACCAACACATTCAAACTAAGCGGTTTCGTTATACGCTCGGAGAATAGCATTTTCCTGGCGGAGCAGCTGCTTCCATTTGATGAAGCCGAACGCGAAAAGTGGCTGAACGTCATAACAGACAATTTGCAAAGCCAACGCCTGGAAACAACACAAGTCGATCGTGCAGCACTCGAAAAGGCTATCAACGAAATTAATCGTGTTGGTTTGGATGAAGGTGAAACGATATTCTCAGTGATTGATGCCTTCAAGGTGCCACGTTACCATTACAATGCACAAAGTAAGAAATTCGAAAAAAGCACCGACCAAACACGCTGCATCATAACGCAACCGGCAATGAAGGCAGGGCACATGCGCGAACGTTATGCTATGTTGCTGCAGAAAACGCTGCGTCATGAACTATTCGCGCCAACCATAATACAGGGTGGTGTGTCGGCGGTGGCTCAGGTGAAGAAATTCAAATTGCAATATGCTGAAAATCTGCTTGCCTGCTCAGTGATGAAGGAAGCGGTGATACTAGGTTTGCTGACACAGCTGAAAGAGGGAAAATTCTACTTGGAGGATCCGACAGGCAGTGTTGAATTGGATTTGAGTAGCACACGTTATCATTCGGGTTTCTTTTGTGAGGGTTGCTTTGTGTTGGCAGAGGGCTCCTACAATCATGGCATACTCAAAGGTGGGTTTATCTAATTTCCCATTAACATCTTTATTTTATTTACACACACATTCATTACAGTTGACGGTTTGGGCTTTCCTCCGGCCGAGCCTGCTACCAGCTCACGTGCCTTTTTCGGCACACAAAACAGTTGGGGTGGTGATTGCCTGAAGCTACTCAAATATTCAACGCGATTGCAGGAGTTGGAGAGCACCAATACAGAAGCTACACTCGTCTTTCTCTCCGATGTGCGTCTGGACAATCCCGTCGTCTTAGAACGTTTACGTATGCTATTTGTCGGTTACGATTCATGTCCACCAGTTGCTATAATTCTAATGGGCCCTTTTGCTGCCTCAAATAGCAATTATCACACGTTATCACAGCATTTGACTGCATTGGGTGCGCTGGCTGCTGGTTGTGATCAGTTGAAGAAACAAACTGATTTGATTATAGTCCCATCGTGTGAAGATCCTACAGCGCCGAATATTCTACCACGCGCTCCACTGCCCCAATCACTGGCGGCGGGTTTGCGTAAGGCTTGGTCACGCACTGTGCTCGCCACCAATCCTTGTCGTTTGCAATATTGCACTCAACAGATTGTGGTGTGTAGGCTCGATTTGATGGCGAAGTTTTGTCGTAACACATTGCATTTTCCTGAAGATACTGAAGATATTGAGCAACATTTTGCGCGTTCATTGATATGTCAAAATCACTTGACTCCTATTCATCCAATTGCCATGCCCGTGCATTGGGACTATGACGCAGCGTTGTGGTTATATCCTTTGCCTGATTTGGTAGTGATTGGAGATTCTTGTCAGAGTTTTTCCACGACGCAGCACGGTTGTACTGTACTCAATACGGGTTCGTTTGTTAAGTCGAAATTTGCTTTTAAAGTTTATATACCTGCGTCCCGTACAATTGAGGATTCGGAAATTCCGGATGATATGACAATGGAATGAGTGAATTCCAGTAGATTAATATTTAAGCTATGTATGTATACTAATTAATGTTTGCGCTTTGTATTTGTTTTCTAAATTTAATTTATTTTAATAAACTGATCAAGGTATTAATTTATATTTTAGCTATGTGAGTCATCAATTATAACAAGCCGAAGGTACTCTAGGCTCTCTAGGTATAAAACATATCAGGCCCAAATATCCATTAGTTTATATATTATTTATATACATATATGTATGTATATATAAGTATCATTTTTAACAAAACGAACAATCAAAGCTTCGCTCATATGTTTTCTGCTTAAAATTGCAAAATTTATTGCCACCCTCTCAACTTTTTTTTCTGATACACACTTTGACGTCATAGCTAAAAGGCGTGTGTTGTCTGTGATAAGGACTAGGAAGTCATTCCGCAGCCATCAACGAGTATTAGCTGAGCCATCATCATTACGTACAAACTCATTTGTGAAGAACGCTATCTAATAGAGTCATATACCTCGTATCTACATACATGTGAGTATGTCTTCATATATAAAAGAAGGAATATGTATGTATGTATATAGGTACTAGGACACCATCAGAACGTTACAAAATCGCTAACAACACAGCACAGCATGTGTTCCATAGCACACGAACAGTATGTGATGAGGTTGTAAAAAATCAACTTAACGCACGTTGTACGCATCGCACAATCTGTTACGGTTCCAACAACCAAACGGGCGAAAGAACTTACATATCAAACCTTGCTGTGGGGTGGGGTGGGGAATTTCTAGTCGGAGCTAGAAATTTTCATATATGTATATGTATATGTTTTATTTTCAAAGCGTTGTTGCGCTCGGAGGAACCTATTATTTTTTATGTCCTTAAGCCGATTTAGAAAAATATTGTTTCTTCAGCTTTTTTGTATGGAAAATAGAATAGAAAGGTTATAGGTATGTATGTATGTATGCATGTATGTTCCTTATGGTTGGTGTTTGCTGGTGATGGGTGCGGAACACTTTCAACATATTTTATCATACATTCACAGGATGTGGTGTATGGAAAGATTTTTCGAATACATTCACGAGGGCGACAAATATGCCGGCTGTATATTTCTTTAGATATTTGTCAAAGCTTCCAGACGCGTGAAAGAAGCTAAGAATATACATATGTATGTATGTATGTAAAAGTGTCTGAGAAACGGCGCTAAATTAAACAAATAATTGTCAGAACAATTTACTATACCAGCAAAACACTGCAACGATCTCCCTAATACTATTTCATTCAGATTTCTCAAAGAACCACTTCCACTGCTGCAAAGGGACGCTGGGGGAAGATAAGTGATTTAAATGTTATACACTCAGGGAAAAACATTACAAAATAAATGAAAACGTACTTAAAGTAAACAAAAACTTATTTAAAAGTGATCTATTTATGTAAATACGAACATTTTTATTTTAAAAATATTCATTGTAAAATTTCATTTCATTTCATTTTCATTTTATTTAAAATCAATTTAAAATTTTTTATTTTTTATTTAAAATTTTTTATTTTACTATGATATTTTTAATCAAATTTATTTTCATTTGTAAACATAATTCTTTTTAACCTACGTAAAATACATTTTTATACTCAGCTGTACTAGTACACAGAGTATTATAGTTTTGATTTCCTAACGGTGGATTGTAACAGAATGAAATAATCGAGATAGATATAGACTTATATATATCAAAATGATCAGGGTGAAAAGAGAAATCGATTGAGCCAAGTCCGTCCGTCTGTCCGTCTGTTCGTCTGTGAGCACGATAACTCGCGCAAAAATTTAAATATTTTGATGAAATTTGAAATGTAAGTTGGTATCAAGACAGGAACGGATGGTATTGAAAATGGGCGAAATGGGACCATGACCACGCCCACCTCCCCTATATAGTAAAAATCGGAAATTTTGTATCTCAGGCACTAATAGAGCTAGAGTGATAAAATTTCACACACGTATTGAGCTCAGGCCCTTATGAAGAAATATGGTGAAATTTTGGAAAATGGGCGGTGCCACGCCCACTTATTAAGGAGCAAACATTGAAAGTTTATAAGTCATAACTCAGAAACCGTTGAAGATATATCGATGAATTTTGGTAGGCGTGATATACTTACTTAGGCAAATGTTTTGACGAAAAATTGCCAAAATCGGTTGACGACCACGCCCACTTTTATATATGGGTCTTATAAAGTGACCTAATAAAAACATTTTAAGCGATATCTCTGTCAAATATAAAGATATATCATTGAAATGTTGTGGCATGAGTTCTACAATAGATCGGAAACAAAAAATAGAAAAATTTCGGAAAATGGGCGTGGCACCGCCTCTTTTCAGACAAAGGAATCAACGAGATTTCGGAGCCCATAACTCGACAAATAATTGAGATATTATGACGAAACTTGGTTTATACACTTTTATAACTTGTGTTAATAGACACGCAAAAATTTATTGAAATCGGTTTATGACCACGCCTACTTTTTAACGAAGATATTTCTGGAACACCCTTTGGGAATTTGTAACGTGACATCTTTGTAACTGGAAGTCATAAAGGAATTAAATTTTGCACAAAGAATAATATTCATATGCTTAGTTGGATGACTGATAAAAATTTAGAAAATGGGCGTGGCTACGCCCACTTTATGCAGCACTCGATTTATATAAAGTACCTACATCGTGTTTCCATCAAACGCAAACAAACAATGAAAGCATACAGCTGAGTATCTAATGTTCGATTCCACTCGAACTTAGGCTTTCTTACTTGTTATTTTAAAAATTGCATTTTTAATTTAAAAATTTATTGACTTGTTTTAAAAAATTTTATTTTTTAAATAAAAATTATCAGCTTTCAAACATGCATGAGAAAAATAAAAAATTAATTTTTGATTTTAAAATATTGTGTTTCTCCCCAGAAAACATACTCTGAGCAGTCATAATTTGGAGTCCAATATGAATCCGAAATATGTGTGAAATATCAGCTTAAGATTTTTTTTATGACTTTTTGTTTTTTTTTAAATGATAATTGCAATTCATAGGGGAAGCACAAAAATATAATATTGAATGACATTGGATTGAATTTCAGGTTGATGTCATGGTTTGATCCAACACTATAATATAAGAAGAAAAAAACAAAAATAGTCATATATATGAGCCCAATAGGAGTCTTTTATGACTCTTATTCAGACTTACATATATGATGTATGAAATTAAGCTCATATCGGACGACCACCTGAAGAATAGAAATATATACATTTTGGACTCCAAAATGAGCTCATAATGGTCACACTCTCTGATTTAGGATTGCTTTCTGACTCTTTTATGACTCCGAATGTTTGCTGGGTCTGAGTGTAGTAGTTTATCCCAGTCTATTATCAGAACATTACATTTGGATAGGATTTGTATTTGAACCCCTCTTTAATTTTTTCTAAAGGTATCCCTAAAAACTTTGTTAATATAAAATCGCAATAGAAAAATGTTGACCTGTGAGCGCAAAGAGCAGGGATTGCAAATAATCGTTATTTTTTAAATTTTGACTATAAAAATCATACTGAAGGAGAAACGCTAAACGCAAAAGAAGTACACAGATGTAATCACCGTAACGCAGACTACCTCTAGGTGCATTAACTTTTATTTTTTCGATTTTTATAAAAAAATTGATTTTTAATCGTTATTTTCTGTTTTATTTTTCCCTCAGCAAATAAAAGTTATTTTTTGATTTTTATATTTCGCTCTGAAAATAAAAGTTATTTTTTGAGTTTTATTTTTCCCTCAGAAAATAAAAGTTTTTTTCTGAGTTTTATTTTTCGATCAGAAAATAAAAGTTATTTTTTGAGTTTTATTTTTCCCTCAGAAAATAAAAGTTATTTTTTAAGTTTTATTTTTCGATCAGAATATAAAAGTTATTTTTTGAGTTTTATTTTTCGATCAGAAAATAAAAGTTATTTTTTGAGTTTTATTTTTCCCTCAGAAAATAAAAGTTTTTTTCTGAGTTTTATTTTTCGATCAGAAAATAAAAGTTATTTTTTGAGTTTTATTTTTCCCTCAGAAAATAAAAGTTATTTTTTAAGTTTTATTTTTCGATCAGAATATAAAAATTATTTTTTGAGTTTTATTTTTCCCTCAGAAAATAAAAGTTATTTTTTGAGTTTTATTTTTTTGCTCAGATAATAAAAGTTATTTTTTGAGTTTTACGTATTTATGTGACGCGTGCACATATATACTATTAAAAATGTAATTTTATGTATGTATGTGATAAGCATTTACTTAAATCTAATAAAACTTTAAGCGAGCAATTCTTGTATATATATATATATATATATATATATATATATATATATATATATATATATATACATATATATATATATATATACATATATATAGCAAGAATTGCTCGCTTAAAGTTATTAGATTTATTTTTATGAAGTTTTTTGGCCGTTTAATCGAATATATATATTTTCCTTATTGAGCTCCAGGCCACAAATTAAAGATTCTGATCGAAAAATAAAACTCAAGAAAAAACTTTTATTTTCTGATCAAAAAATAAAACTCAAGAAAAAACTTTTATTTTCTGAGCAAAAAATAAAACTCAGAAAATAATCGTTAAAAATCAACTTTTTGGATATCACTTATAACTGTTACGGTGCCTGGCAAAGAGCTTCGAAGTTTTTACTAAATAGGTTTATGTGGGTTTTTATTCTGATAAGACACCATTCAGTCATCAAAAACACTTTCGTACATGTGTATATACATACATATCTACAGATGTATGTATATAATACAAAAACAACAAACAGCATAATGACACTGATAAATGAGCCGTTGCATTTGAAAGTGGCACAAGTCCATTTTTAGGTGTATCGAGATATTAAAGGGTTTACGTTTAGACTGATTTAAAATACATACATATTGGTACTTTAAATATTTTAGATTTTATCATGCAAAAATAATTTCTCGTTTTTTTTAAAAATAATTTACCGTTTTTCGTACTTATTGCACTTTCACAAAAAAAAAAATATAAAACATTATTCAAAAAAAAAAAAACAATATAAGTTCAAGTTTTATTAGCGTCAATTTACAAATGCTAAAATAGTTGTATTTTCTGTAGAATGAGCCTTATATTTTGGGCGCTTATGCCAAAATACATATGTAAGTGCATAAAACTAATACTAGGCTTAAAAATGCCTATTGTGAAATTGGACTTTAGTCTAACTAAACTGCTGTTAACTCATTTTTTCCAAAAGTATACTTGTGCCATTTTGAAATGCAAGGGCTCAAGTGTAGAATATACTTCGCCTGCTTGTAGCGCTAATAGGATCAAATGGGGCCAAGAAAACTCATCAATTTACGACGGCATATAAAATATTTTGTTTTTTTTTTTGCTTTTTTTGTTTTTTTTTTTGTTTTTCTTACAATTGTTTAAATTTTAATCGTTTTTCATTTGCATTAATGTCGCTAGTTGGGACAAGGGGGAGCTAACGAAACAAATGCAAAACCACAAAATCGACTCATTTGCGCATTTGAAATGTTCTCTGACGGCTGTGGAGAAAGCAGACGCGATAAAAAGGCGCAATCATAAAAAACAATATTTGAATATTTTCAAAGTACTTGGAATAAACTTATGTACATACATAGCTACGCATATACACACCTACATGCATATAAATTAATGTTCAGACAAAGAGGCCACAAAAGAAAAGTGTTTTCCAAATTAAATGAACCAGAAGCAAGATTGTCACAACGACGAAGGGTAATTTATTTAAATTGGCCTTTGCGCCATGACAATACGACAGCCAAGCATTCCTTTTACCTCATAGCTTAGTAAAAACTTAGTAGATTGGTTGAACGCGTGTTGGGTGGAGCGATGACTGGTTGTTGGTTGGTTGGTTGGGCTGCGATGTCGTCAGTCAAATACAATAAAATGATTTAAAAGTGGTGGCTAAGATAAGAATTGAAAATATGTGCTTACATTTTTCAGTTTTGTTGTTGAGCATCACAATTTTTATTACTAAGCAGACAACAATATTTAGTGCTTTGTTTAGCTCAATGTTTTTGTTTTATATATTTTTTTTAACACATTTAACGCATGGATTCTATTTAAGTTTTTTTTTAACAAATTTAACTCATGGATTCTATTTCAATTGTTTTTTTCGAAGTCAATCTTCTATTTTTTCATTGTATGTAAGTAATTACATACAAATTAAGGAAATATTAGCCACAAATACAACTTCAGTTGCGAGTGGAATTGCCCACTAAACGTTTTCTTTACTGAATTGGCTAGCTTATGGACTTTTTCTATTTTTTTTTGCCATGAACTTCACATTTGTTATACTAAAAAGGTGTCTAAATTGAATTTTAAGCTAAAATAAGTACCTCGTTTTTTTGTTTGTATGCTATGAAATTGACACTTTGTCCAATTCGGCTTTCAATTTTGTGCCAATAAATCATAAATCAATAAAAAAAGCACTCGACCTTTTCCACCACCACCAGCACCAAACCCACGGGCACACATGACATGCACACACAAGTAGCGACATTGCTGCAGGACATTTTCCAAAGCAAGTGTTTGTTTGGATGGTAAGGGGAGGTCAAAATGATTTTTGGCAAAAAAAAAAAGGCGAAGTGAGTTAATGATGGTTTTGGTAAACGATTTTTGGGAATAAAAAACAATGTTTTATTTATAAATAGATATAATACTACCAATCATGCGTGAGGCAACACCCCCGCAGGAAAACACCAAATTTCGAAAGTTTTTTCTTTTCAATCTGAGTAACTCTTTAAAGTGATTTGAGAAACTAATTTCAGATATTTCTGGTCACCTAAACGAGGGAAGAAGCTTGCGGTGAGAATAAATAAAATAATAATTCGAAAATTATAGATATGGGACCTCTATTTACATATATACATATTTATATGGAGTATTTCCTTAAAAGAGATAGATAATTAAATCGATTAAGTTTAGATGCAATATCTAAGATCTGCAAGAAAGACCACTGTAGAATATAAGATCCTTACTTCTTAACAGTTCTTTGAAATAACTTCTTTCCCACTGGGTATTCATCAAAAACAGCGTGAATATGTTTTCCCCTACAATCTTACCTAAATACATACTGTCCATAAAAAAGCAATTGATGGCACAAAAATTACTATAAAAGGTTTAGCGTCTTGATGTCAATGTGGGACAAAATATGTCCTTAGGCCATAGCGCGGGCATCAGGTTGCCAAAATGGATGTGGAAGAGATTGAAGATGTTGGAATATCATTTATTAATTCTCCAGAGGATTTGGCCAGTGGTAATTCAGTTTCATACTCATAGTACCTATGTATATATACTGGAAAAATTTTATGTGACTTATGTACATACATATGTATATAAATAATGTACATACATACATATGTACAATGTATAAGTACATATATTTACTTTAAGGTAAGGTGTTAGCATTTTTGGCTGGGCTTTTTACCTTTTGTATTCAACTTCTCTTATGCACTCTTTATAATAAGATAGTTACTGAAGATTTTTTTTTGTTTATTATACCTATTTTTATTCATCCCTAAATAAACATACGCGATGAACTTCAAAAAAAAAAATTAATCGATTTGTAATCTTGAATTTAAGCTGACAATCAATCACTGCCTCATTACAACAACGACAAAAACGCATACCTACTTTGTTAGCACTAACAAAAACATAAGTGATTGACTTCCGTTGCAAATTTCCAACTTAAAGTGGGATGAAGGAAATGTGAACAAATGACAATTTGTTTCAAGAGTTAAATATGTACCCTGCAAAAAATGCGATTAATCCGGGACGTGTCCGGGATCAATCGCAAGGGAGCATGCGACTAATACAATTTTACATCGCTTTATATGGAGTGAATTGATCGAATTTGTTCGAGCATGTCCTATGAAGAGACTAATTATTCAACTTGTATACCCGAACAGATACCAATCTAGATTAATCACTAACATACCGAACGGGTACAAATGTAGATGAATCGCTTTCATCCCGAACGGGTACAAATGTAGATTAATCGCTTTCATCCCGAACGGGTACAAATGTAGATCAATCGCTTCCAGCACGAACGGGTACAAATGTAGATTTTTTCAGGTTGTTCGCCAAGACAATTTTTAATAACAATCTTTAAAAAATTGTAAATGTTCATGCATATATAAAGATTATATAATGTTTTACTTTTGAAAAAAAATCTTAATAAATAAATAACAAAAATTGTAAGTTTTGAGTATGCATTATATGAGCGTAATGTAAAGGATTTTTTCATAGAATATTTTAGGCAACATTTTGTTAAAATTATTATTCATCATCGTTATTAAAAGAAAGGGCGTTCAATTCGTTTTACCGGTTGTTCTACAATTTTTTAAATACATTGCATATTTTTGTAAAATTTCTACATTTAAGGAATCTAGATGTACCCGTTCGGAATGAAAGCGATTAATCTACATTTATACCCGTTATGGAACAATTGGTCAACAATTAGTCTACATTTATACCCGTTCGGGAACAATTGGTCTACAATTAGTCTACATTTATACCCGTACGGGAACAATCGGGGACTAATTGTGGACCGATTGTTCTCGAAAGAGATCAATCCGGGACAAATATCTATCGGTATTAATCGCACATTTTTTTGCAGGGTATATCCTGCAGTAAATTTGTTTCACTGCTGAATGATCATTGATGATTCCTTGTTGAATATTCATCACTGTCGTTATAACTGAGTACAATTTTTATTTTTTTGTTTTTTTTTTCTGAGCAAAACAAACCATTTATATGAAAAATTCATCAGTCTTCATATGAAAGTATTCACTGATGCTTCCTCGTCATAGGTGAATTGTATCAGTGATTCATTAAGGATTCATTGCGGATTTTTACTGCAGGGATATGTACATACATATGTACATATTTATGTACTTACATATGGGGATACATATAGCTATATATGTATGCTGGTTTGCATTCCAAGCTTTGGTTAAATTGACCGCTGTGGCATAGCAAATGTGTCAAGTGGAGTTTGATTATAATTTGCCAATAGAGAATACTGAAATAATGGGAAATCATATTTAAACATATCATACATATGCACATAGATATGTAGCCTACGGTGAAATATGTGTGTTCATATACTTACAAACAAAGGTACGCGCTTTTGGGTGGTGAAATAAAATCAAATCCGGTCCATTCGCAATCAGTGATCAAAGCAAATGAAAAAGGTTGAGTGAACAGCCACCTAAATGCAAGTATAGACATATGTATGTACATAAATAAATATATTTATAACACAGATATTTGTGTAAAGGCATACAACTACACCATGACCATAAAACTGAATACCTACTCTCACCGGAAGGGTTGATAATTTTCACTTGTTTGTCTAACCGCAAAGAAAATCATCTCTGTTTTTCCTCACCATGTGTGAATTGGTTCATGCCTCTTTTTTTTTTTACATATGTAAGTAGATATGTTTCCCTTTTGCAACAATTAAGTAGGTATTTGCTTTTTGTGGTCGCCTCGGGGGCATCCCCTAATGTTGCGTGCTAACTAGAGCATCTTCACGCACCATATGCCAAATGCCAAAGAACCTCA
Source organism: Urophora cardui (assembly GCA_960531455.1). NCBI lineage: Eukaryota > Metazoa > Arthropoda > Insecta > Diptera > Tephritidae > Urophora > Urophora cardui. The sequence continues at coordinate 17,037,341 of OY482673.1, forward strand.
TGTTCATTATGAAAAATAAAAAAAATAAAAAAAATTGTTATGTTTCTATAAATGAAAAAAAGAAATGCAATCACAGCGGGTTTATGTGCAATTTTCTTTTTTCGTTTTATAAATCATTAATGATTAAATATTTAATTATTTGAAGGGTGTAATATGGTGATACAAGTGGTGTACAGGCAAGGTGTATATACCCAGCTGTTTGGATTCACATGATTAAATATATGTACATAGATCTTCCAATAATAAATGAGTAAGAAAAAAAAATGATTTGTTTCAAGCTAACTGAGATTAATGCCCTCTGGTGGATGCACTGACACAGCTCTGTTGTGTTGAACAGCATGCAACAACAATCATACGACTATTTTCCACCGTTGATTGTGTATGAATTTTCCAATAAATTTTAATTAATTGACTAGTCTTAATTTTAAAATCGGTCCAGTAGAATCGAAGAAGAAGCGTGGACATTTTTATAAAGTAACATTTCTATAAAGAAACATTTTTATAAAGTGATCAATATAGATTTGGATATACAAATCTTGGTATAGAAAATGTTTCGGCTTTTGGCATAAATGCATGTATCCATACATGCATACATCATTGCTCGAAGCCTTCCATTGTTTTTGGCACATATGTTCAAATATTAAGAAAAATTAATTCGAGATGGTTAACAAAAAAATTGCCCAGATTTTACTTATTTACTTTGAAGTGGTTTTTTGACATGGAAAATCAAAGATGTGCTTCCGGCGTAGAACATATAAAAATTTCCAATTGAATGATTTCAAATGTTTTGATGAACTTCAATTTTGCGATGAGTTCTATGCTAAGTTCCGCCTTTAATACGTGCTTCACATTTTAATATTTATATTGTAAGGGTTAATCCTTTAAATGATTACTTTAAATAGGTTTGTTTAAGCGTTTTTAGATCGTAACTAAGGTCTTTCTTACACATACTTTTATTGAATTTGTTGTGTTTTTCATTGTACGATATTGCGAGTATATGAGTCGCTTCTTCTTCACTAGATTTTGTGGATGAGCCCCATGCCACGATTTAGTTACCAATTTCTTTGCATTACTTACTTTTATTTAGAAAACATTCGATTTAAAAACACTAGCTTTAGTCAGACTTAACTTGTTCCAATGTAGAGATGGGATAATAATGAAATATACCTGGAGAAGAAAAAGAAAATCAAGGACGCATTTAAAAAAAGTGGAATGCTGCAGGAGTTATGTATAATTTGCATAGACGTAAAAATTAAAACTAAAACTATTCACAGTCGACCAATGATCGATAGTCAATCAACTGTCTATAATCTATTCCCAGTGGAGACTCGCAATAGGGGTGTTTGCTAATAATGACACCTTCTAATTAAAACCGAATTATACAGCTATCATATATGAAAACACTTCGGTAGAGGTGAGATAAATTCGCCGCCTGTAAGTGAAAGCATTTGAAACTCAAAACCATGATGACGTGGAAGCTTTGAAATATCGACCATGTTAATTATCTTTTCACATCTAGCTCCAAAATGGATCTACGTGCTTCGAATTGTATTTGGAAACAATTGAATGCATACTTTTATTAATGTATTTTAATAATTTATGAGCCATAAAGAAAAACGTGCACACTAAATGTGACTTAACAACGATTAGTGTTTTAAAACAAAGCTATCACAAAAGCGAAACCAAGAAAAAAAATTAATTTATTAAAAAAATTCGTGCTTAATTAATTTACCGTAAAGTTTTCTCAAGTTCCACAATCACCAAGAACATTAAGAATTTTAGAACAATAAAACGCTGTAAAACCTGTGCGTAGATTATGATTTCTTTAAAATTCAATTATTCAATGCGAGTGTGCGTAGGATAAACGTAAGTGTGAGTAATAAAAAGAAAAAAAAAACATTCCCCAACGGAACAATTATTCAATATTTTTATTCTGCTTAGCTGTCTTCTTAGCTGATTTTGTAACGCGGCACACGAAATGCGCACTGAAAACGTGTCAGCTTCAAGTGAGAGATAAAAAGTATACGCCACACACACAAACACTTAGAGCGGATATGCGGTATTACGGTAATTTGTATTTCCCTTTTTAGTATTGTTGCAACAACAATGAAAACAATACGATACAAAGGTGTGTATCATGTAAAGCGAACTTTGCCACCAACAACAACGTCTGCGACGATAGATAGGCACGTGTCCTATTGTAAAGCTTAGCAAGTAAATGTAAAGTGCAAAGATGGTGGCAAATTCCTGTTGAAGTTGATATGTAGCAAGTAGGAAATTTCGAAGAAGTGTTGCCAACGACGGAAAATGAGAAAAGTTCCAATTTCCAAGCGCTTCACACAGCATTTATCATCGCAAGAAGAAGCACAACGAATTGTATTTTGAAATTTCCTACTGGGTAGGTATGTGGTGTATCTATTACTGTTCTTATGCTGTAGCTTCCGTATGTGCTATTGTTGAAACGCTTACTGCGTGGGCTTTCGGCTTTCACTGTTGTCGCTGTGATTGCTGTGCTTATGCGGCTGTGATTGCCCGAGATTGGTTGGGTGGCTATAAATTAATGGGCGGCACGTGTCACCCAGAAAATGGCAAATGCAACGACAAATCTCTTTACGCAGTTGATAATAAATGTATGCCTGTATGTATGTAAAGTGTAGCAGTAAAACAGAACGCTAATAGAGTTCTTAATAATTTTTTTTTTTTTTTATTATTTTTGCCTTTGTCATTTGCCATCGTGCTCTTTGCTCGCATAAAAAAACCCAAAATGTCACATTTTATTATCATTGGCACTCATTCAAATCGACGAGATTCTGTGAGTCAGCTAGTCCGTGGTTTTGATAGGTTAGTGACAAATGTCTGGTTGGTTGAAAGATGATAACTACGTACATAGTACAACTCTATTAAAAAGCGAGACCACCCATGGTCAAAGAGCGTCATATGCCGTACGTGTTAAAACTGATGCTTTTTAAATTGCACATGCTTAGATTTTTATCATCAATGCGAATTTTTGATGAGCTTATGTTCATTAAATAGTGATACTTTTTTGTTGTTGGTTGTGAGGGCGAAGTGAAAATTTGTTGGTCATTGATAACTACCACGTCTGTTTGCCATTATCAGATATTAAGCCTTTTTTTAAAGAGCAGTGATTTATAATTATAAACTATAATATGTTATGCTATTATAAGAGATAGCAGACACACATTCTATATTTTTGAACTCAACTAAGAGAAACTATAAGCGTTAAACATTTAAATTAAGAACTTGGTTTTTCGTGATTATTAGCTTAATCATGGCTTTCGACCGATAGATTGCCCGTTTCAAAATGCAGTGCTGCCCAAATCGCTGCTGCCTCGCTGCTCACGCGGTTGTTGTCGTTGTCGTAGAATCTAATGCCTTTCGGGGTCCTTAAACTTCATGGTTACTGTTAGTACAAAAATCCTGCTTTTTTACTACCTTTTCATTGCAACTTTGTTAGCCTGCAACAATAAATTTTGCCATAAGCTGCAAGATATACCTATTTTGCTACGAAAATACTTATATGTATATGTGACCACATTTTTATTGCCCTACTTTTCAACTCGTTAAATGACAATAAAAATATTAAAAAACAAGTAGAAGCGCGGCTGTCTTCGGCCGTACCGAAGACTTCATACCTTTCATGAGTGGGGAAATGAAAAGCTACCTATGTATGTTGTACATAAACTGATTTAGTATAATTTATAATTTCAATTTTGTGGGTTATTTATGGAACGATTTATTAGAAAAAATGGTGTCTGGGCTATTTAAATGGAGGAGTTATACGACAAAATGTGTATATCTGAAGAATCGGTTGTATGGGAGCTATATGTTATAGTGGTCTGATCTTGACAATTTTCGGTAACCTTGTTTAGGCCAACATGTGTACAAATACTTCAAAATTTCATGTCCTTAGCTGTTTAAATGGGGAAGTTATACACCAAAATGTGTATATCTGAACAATCGGTTGTATGGCAGCTATATGTTATAGTGGTCCGATCTTGACAATTTTCGGTAACTCTATTTGGGCCGATATGGGTATAAGTACTTTAACAGGTTCCCTGTCCCCATACAAAAGTGTAGCCGGAGCGCTCCACGTCCAATCATTTTTTGCAAGATCCTCTATTACGTTAGAACAAAAGTTGTAGATATAAGCATTTAGAGGTTATTAGAAGAAAAAATAATCAAAAAAAAAACCAAAAAAAATTTGCTCATATATGATTCACGAACGTACTCGAGCGAATTTTCATGCTGTGTGTCCATGAATCATGTATCATATATGATTCACGAAACGCACTCGCAAAAAATTTGCTCTTGTACGTTCGTGAATCATATATGAGCAATTTTTTGTTTTGTTTTTAGTGGATATGGAATGCAAGAAATGTAATAAAGCCTATTGTCGAAACTGTTTCAATGAGAGTAATTAAAAAATACGACAATAAAGTCGTTCTAATTTGAAAAAAAAGCTGATTTTTACTTTTTATTGCTCAATTTCATTAGCGAATATTTAGGTAAATATTTGAAAATCACCAGCCTTCTTTTCAATTTTATAGTCTATAAGGTATATCCAACCATATCCCATAAAATTACCGAAATAGCTCACCACGTTTAAATTATTTCAGTCATAAAAAACATATCCAAGTTTGCTCATATATGATACATGGACGTATCAGACACGGTACAAAATCGCTGGCGTGAATCATATATGATTCATTGGACAGGGAACCTGTTAAAGTTTCATGTCATTATCTGTTAAAATGGAGAAGTTATATCCCAAAATGTACATATCTGAACAATCGGTTGTATGGGAGATATATGTTATAGTGCTTCGATCTGGACAATTTTCGGTACCCTTGTTTAGGCCAACATTTGTACAAATACTTCAAAATTTCATGTCCTTAGCTGTTTAAATGGGGAAGTTATATACCAAAATGTGTATATCTGAACAATCGGTTGTATGGCAGCTATATGTTATAGTGGTCCGATCTTGATAATTTTCGGTAACCTTCTTTGGGTCAATATGGGTACAAATACCCCAAAGTTTCGTGTCCTTATCTGTAAAAAGGGAGAAGTTATACCCCAAAATGTGTATATCTGAACAATCGGTTGTATGGGAGCTATATGTTATAGTGGTCCGATTCGGCCAATTCCGACAAATGATCGATTGAGCATCAAAACTCACCCGTGTTCCAAATTTCAATAAAATATCTCAAAAACTGAGGGACTAGTTTGCGTTCACACAGACGGACGGACGGACGGACAGACGGACATGGCTTAAACGACTCAGCTCATGATTCTGATTATATCGGTATATATATTGATGGGTCTGTCACGCCTCCTTCTAGTACTTTCAAGATTTGATTTTCGGCACAAAGTTATAATACCATTTCATTCTCATGAAAGGTATAAAAAAATTATGCACCACAAAATTTTAAGGTTGCATAAAAAGGCAGTAAAGTAAAAGTTGTTAAACTCAACGAATATGCAATCGTTGCAACATTTTTTAGTAGATATAGTATTTAGTAGTAGTAGTATGTCAAAAACGCATCGAATCAAACAAAGTTGCATTTTCATAATGCCATTTAAATATTATTTTCTCCCTCCCATCCAACACTCTGGCTGCTGCTAACTTTTTTATGCCGCGCTTTTATGCAAACAAAATTTATCACGCTGCACAAAACTAAGATTTAATATTGCAATCGAGAATAAATCTCCGCTTGGAAATGGTATTAATAATAATAATAATAATAATAACTAGTAAACCCGGCCACGCGATGCTGTGGCTTTCAATTACACTGTGCGACAATTTGAGGGTAAAAGACCACTTATTGCCACATTTGAAAATTTTTTGATATGCCTTCATAGTTACTGGTTATTTTTATTTTCTGTGGACCTAGATTTTTTATACAAAGATTTTCCGTATTCTTTCCTCTTTCGCTTCCTTTCCATCACCATATCCGTCCCTTTTCCTTTTCCTCTTCCCTTTCCTTTTATTACCCATCCTCACTGCTAGGCCTTGCATGACACTTCAAATAAAAAATTTGATACTGTAGCGCAAAAATGGATTTTTGAACAGGTGGCACCCTTTTTGTAGAAGTTTTAATAAATGCCATTTCTTATTTTCATATGACACCTCAAATTTAAAAATCAAACAAACAATAGCGTAAAACTGAATTTTTGAACAGGTGGCAACCCTTTTTGTAAAATTTTTATTAAATTACTCACTATCAGGTCAAGCCCTTTCATATGGTACCAAAAATTTTAACATCAAACAAACTATACGGGAAAATTAAATTTTCGAACAGCTGGCAACCCTTTCAAAAAAAATTAGACCTTCCTGCACATCTACAGGTCAAGCCCTTTCATTTGACACCACATTTTCGAAAATCGGTATAACGGTGTAAAAGTTACGGTGCGTACAAAAAATCGCTTAGCGTAATATATATAAAGATAAAAGCGTAGTAAAAAGAGTATATGACAGCGTAACGAGCAAGCAAAAATAAGTAGCAAGAAAATCAATTAAATTTATATTTTGTTATCGCATTTAATCGTATACATAGTTGTAAAAAATAGCACGATGCAAGAAATACTTACATATGTATGTAAAACAGAGAAAAAACAATGTTGCACTTGTCGCACCAAATATGCAAGCATCAACCACCAAATACGAGTACATGCAGCCTAACCACACTTTTTTCTTTCACACTAACCCGCCGCCCACAATGTTTTGTTTTTGTTTTCATTTTGGCTCTTTACGCCAAATCCCGTTAACCATCATCACAATTCAAAAATGCGTAAAATTGAATTTTTTGGATTTTACGCAGCTTATGTTTTTTCTAGCAATTATCACCACATTGCATTTCATGTCCGCATTAAGCCGCAAAAAGGACACACTACGTAGTGGATATTTGACATTTGCCATTGCGCCGACATTGACACTGCTGATGAGAAGATGTCACGCAGTAGATAACATCATGTCAGACACAAACGTAAATCGGATGATGCGCATATTTTATGGCATATTCCGTGTGATTTGGGTTTTTTTTTTCTATTATTGGTATTCAAAACATGTGTTGGAACGTTCTTTCATTTCTTCCTGCATGCGCAAGAAGCTGGTGTATATTACAAATCTGTGCTTAGTTTCTTTTACAGTTCAAGCTTCATCATATTCTTCTCAACCGAGTTGGCGTTTTCTCTCTTCGTTTAGTGTTTTTTTTTTGTCGAAGAACCCCCAGATCCGGAAGTATTTGTTACAGTAGTATCACCCTCCGGCAGTTCTTAATAAAAACTGAGCTTAGCTATCGATTATTCTTTTTCTCAAATCTCTAACGTTAGAGAACGACTCTAGAAACACTGTAGAATCTCAGAAAAAAAGAATTATGCTTCTCCAATAGAGAAAATCGTCGATTACACTGCGCGACAGCACTTTTTGGGGCGGAATAATTCCTACACAGAACGAAAGACCACTATCCGTATAGTAAAACCTCCAAACTGTTTTGCTGCCTGAGATCAATTTTTTTTATTGCCATTTTGCGAAATTTAGCATGAGTGATTTTTAAATAAAACAAAAAAGGATTAAAATACATATCGTATAGAAATATGTTGTTAGTAAACATATAGTGAAATTGCACGAGCTTCGATTTCGGAGAATACTTCAACTTTCTAACGCCTCCACGAAGAGGTCGTTTTAAGCCCTCTTTTATAAAGTACGAAAAAAATAGTATTTTGAATGTCGATAGACGGTTAAAATGTTCTAGAAAATTATTCGCCATACAATTTCACTAGGGGTCCCTCGGACAAAATCTGTGTATAAAGAACCCAAGATATATAAATCTAATAAGAAATAGCAAATAGTGACCGCTGTGGCGCAGTGGGTAGAGTGCTCGCCTGCTATGCCAGAGGTCTCGGGTTCAAACCACGGTCCGAGCCAAACAAATTTTTCTAATTAGTAAAAATCCAATTACTGGGTTTTTTAAGAGCAGCGGTCACCTCTCGGCAGTGGGCGGCATACCCTCCGAGAGTATTTCTGCCATGAAAAAGCTTCTCACAAAAAAATGCATTCTGTAGGTCCACCCAATTAGTAGGAAAAACAAAAAGGAGCACACCTCGAATTGGGAGAGAAGCTCGGCCATAAAACTCGTCAGAGTTATAATAGCGCCATTGTATTATTATTATTATAAGAAATAGCAAATGCTTCTAATTGGTATAAACATTGAGATTTGCTGTTTCTCTAATCAGTTTCCAATCGAATTCTAGTGTAAGTTTTAGCTTCGATCTCGATTAGAAAATAGTTAGAAAGTCGAATATAGTCTCCACAAATTTTCTAAAGTTATATATTATGTGTTTGCTGGGGCTATTGGCCAAGTCCTTTGGAGCAGAGGTTCAGCTATTAAACCAATTTCAGGTTAACCAAAAGTTATTGGTTATATTGCAAGGTAAGTTACTAGTCTTCCCAAATAATCATTTCGAGGTGTTTAAATTGGAACTAAAGCCAGAGTAATTTTGTCAGTACATAGTTCAATTTATAATTTTGGACAACCATCAGTGCTACAAAACAAAAGCCCAGTGGCACATCTTCACACCTTTTCCTATTAGATTACGACTGTGTGAGGTTTTAGTTGAGATTGCTTTACGAGCTTATGGAATTTGGCAAGCCTTTGTATTTGTTTCTCACTTGCCTAAATACTCAATAAATACTCTAAAATTTATCAATTCCAAGTACAAAATGTCTTTAATCGAAAGCGAATACAAACAAAATGACAAACAATAAATTCCGCAATTACATAAAGTCGAATTTACTCGACACTTTTGACCCCTCTTTTGTTTGCCTTTGTCTACTTTGGCAGCACACAAAACAAAAAACACAATTTAAATACACATGCAAAAAAAAAAACAGGAAAAAAACCAAAAAACAAATCGGGAACAAAATGTTGCAACATTAATATGCCACACAATAACAACAGCAACAAAGTCACACAAAAACCCGTAAATGTTAATGTGCGAATGTGTGCAAACGATTAGCATTCATGATGGTTCATAATATTTACAAGACTGCCACAGGGTGGGATAGAAAAGCGTTTTCCACTCACAAATGTATGTATGTATGTTTGTATGCTTACATGTTCAACCGATGTTGACGGGGTTGATACTGTGGCGCTTGCGGCATGCAGCTTGTGGCTTGCCACACTCACACACAACTTCAGTCATCACCATCGCAACTCGCTATCATCCTCATCAGCTTGAGCAGCTTTTGTGGTATCGAGACAAATAGGCAATTTGCAGGTAGAGGTAATCGCATTTCGTGTGTGAAAACAACTAAAAACACAGTGTGTCAATTTTTTAAGCACATACAGATTCTTTCGAAACTAGATGACAAGGGAAAAACTAACAACAAAGCCATACATACATACATATGTATGTAGTTTTGTTTTCACCTAATTCCTGTCAAAGATCAAATTAAACATTTTTTGGGTATCCTCAATCTTGCTGTGCAGAACCTATGCCACACTTAACACCTGCAAATGGAAATTGCTCCAAGTGAATTACCTTAAATATATTGAAACCCTTCCTGTACAAAGTGGTGTTGTATTGAAGTAGAGAAATAAAACAAAAAACAGAAACAGCACAATAAAAATACAAAATACGTGGAATAAATAGGGAAGTTGAATAAAATTGTGATGAAGAAATAGAAAAGGATCTGTTAGAGTGAGGATAGTAGCAACAAGAAAAACAAAATTTACAAAAAAATATACTCGCTGTTTAGTCATAAGAGAAAATCTAGAAACATTGTCAAGTTTCGACAGTAGGTGGCACTCTAGTATGTATTCAGCATATACAAACATACGCACTTCCGTATAGCCAGTAAAATCTGCTGAAACGCAGAGAAAATATTTTCCAAAAATCCCCTACCACATTCGCATATCACTTCCCACCTGTCAACTTATGTATATGCTATGTAGCCTAGCGGCGACCATTTATCCGTTTATGCTGAAGTGCCATTACAGCGATAGCATTTCATTGTTTTATTGCGAAAGTTGGTTGGTTGGTTGTTATTGCCTTTTGGCTTGTTCTTGTCGTTTGGTAAATGTCATTCTTACCGTAGAATGGACAAACGTTGAAATCTTAAATCGGCTTATGTCACCAATGGTGATGGGTTTTCAAAGATGCTGTTTGTAATGCAAAAATACAGCTGTGAAGATATGCACGTGTTGTTGCTGCTGCTGCATGGAAGCTTTGGTTAGTTGGTTGGTTGGTTGGTCGGTGAGCTAGTCAGTTGTGGGTGGTTAAGTAGGGCGCTTATGAAATGAAAGGTGGCGGAGGTAAAGCTTGTGGCTGAATGCCGTTGGTCACTTGTTCATTCTTGATTTATTACAAGTGAGTTTTAGGTCTTTGGGTTTTTGATTTTTGAACATTTCAGTGGACTTATTAGACATATCCACAATGTGTGTCCTTTGCTTAAGGCGCTTTTGTTTTTGAGTAGGGTTCTCTGTACCAAAGCTGGCCTGGATATTATCTCATAATCCTATAAAGTGTTGGTGGAATTTGGGCACAAGGGTTTTGAAGGCAATTAGGAAGAATTTAGAATAAGTGATGCATAAAAACGATTTGCGTATTGGTCTAGCAACTTTCATAGGAATTATTAAGTAATGTAAAATACAATAAGGCCCAAAGTCCCAATTCTGCAATGCAAGAAATGGCTAACATAATTTTCATTCGAGTGGTCCTACTTTCATCAGCACAGCCTAAAAATAATCTTCTCTTTACTTGACAAGGCAATGCATGATATAAAACCAACATTAATTTTGTTTTAACAATTCCGTGGAATGTTTTTTTTTGTGTCAAATATGACAGCGCTGCTCTTGATCAGAAAAAAATTTAGATTATTCTGAAAAGAGACAACACTATCCAATAAAACTCAAACTCTACGGCATATGTCAGACAGTCAATATATATTGATGAAATTCGGGGATCGCGATTCATATTGACAGTGCAGCATCGAGTATTGATCCGCGATCCGGATCGCAATATTGACAATACGGATTGACTGTGAAGCATGAAAATTTTGCGATCCATCAAAATGCATGTATTTTTAGAAATTTTAAAATCCGTGATCTGGATCGCAATATTGGCAATAAACGAGTTGAAAGTGAAAGTGGGAAAAGAACGGAAGTAAAATATTTTGAATCTCAGAGCGAGAAAAATATCGCAATATTCATATAGAACGTTACAGAATTTGTGGAGGCTACATTAGATAACTGGTGTAATTCTCAATTGGAGAATTGTATTTTTATCGATTTATTCCCGTTAGATATTTGAAAAAAAGGGCTTGTTCTCGAGTCATTCTCTAATCTATATCTTACCCCTGTGTTTTTAGTATTAGAGTTCAACTTTAGAATATTTAAAATAAGAAGCATAACATTTGTGTTTTTCATAAGATGAAATCCTTTTAAAATACATATTTAAACTTCATAACCATTTTAAAGATTCATACTATAAATTTGGTCTTTAGGAAGCCCGGGAAGCTCTATACATATATCGCTTTTTTGTTTTTTTAAGCTCTGAAGTCGTCGAATTGGGCGTCAAAATTTCAATTTTACTTTTGAGTCCAAATGTCGGTTAGCGGTTATGAAAGTTCCATTTAGACGATTATGAAGTTTAAATGCCGATATGTACTTTTAATCATTTCAAACCCTAATAAAAGTTCGCAGAAAATTATGGTAATGATTCAACAATTTAATAGGCATAGGTACAAAGCTATGCCGACGGAAAACCATTGAAATTTCTTCCAAATTCAATACTAAATTTATTATGTCGCCAAAAACAGTAAGCAACTACTCCGAAACCCCCCAAAAAAAGTTAAAATATAAATTCGAAGTCGAATATTTGAATATTAGACTCGCATAAAAACAGCGCTTGCGCGGAAAATTTTGAGAGCAGAAACCTAAAAACAAAAAAATAACAAACAAGAAAGTTAAACAAATAGAGGGCGGAGCCAGTTGGGGCGCAGACTGCAAATTCAAAATGGAGATTTTGGTAAGTGTGTGCTTTTGTTGCTTATATAAAGATAGAGAGCGGCGACCCCAACTCAAGCATTAGCCATACACTTGTAATATTTGCAGGAGTAAATGTACATAGAAAAAGTTGGGTGCAGGATTAAAGGAGCAAATTGATTGGAGGAGAGTAGTGATGTGTAAATAATATTGGGAATATATATAAGAACACCTTCGTGGTGTAAAGTACAAAATGAGGAGATGGTGTGGGAAAACCCGATACCACAAATGCTATGTCTATGCTGCTGCATTATTTACTAAAGCTCATACCATCATTCCTGTGAAATTTTTATATAGTTCGTAGTACCTACATACATATGTATGTATTTATGTACATACATCTGTAGAGCCCAATTCTAGCAGCATAAATTGAAAAGCGGCGATGGAAGATGGACTGAGAAACCAGCAGAAGCCAGCAGAAACCCACTTCACTGCTCATTTTCATGGCTCGAGCATCCTTTGCTCCTGCTGTTGTCGTTGCTGCTGATGTTGAGTATGCGATATCGCTTGAAGGCAACATATGTATGTACGTACGTTTGTGTCGCAGCAACATACGTGTGATATGTGGCAATCCGTATGGACGATCTCTTCTGGCGTGCACATATGTAAAGCACATACGATGCGACGTAATTAAGTATACTGATTTTGTATACTTGCTGCCATGACATGCCATACATATGTGTCTACTATTGTTATTTATCGAACGTAGTGTTGTTTTTGTTGTAGTTATTGTTGCTGTAGCTTTAGGGGGCTGGTGGCTGATAATATCAATTCATTTTATGTGCACTTATTTTTGGCATTCTAACACAGTAATGGCTGCCGTTTGCCAAATATGTTTTCGGTAGGTAGGTACAGTGTGTTTTGTTTGATTTGGAGTAAATGATAAAGATAATGGAGTAAAGGATATTCGTATATATGCACATGGGTGAGTTACCCGTATAGCCGAGTTTTTTGGAAATATATGTAGGTAATAATCTGAAGTAGCACTCCTGGATTTGATAGATTTGGAAATTTTGATCAGCGAAGACTACAAAAAGAAGAGAAACTTCACTTCTATTCATCGAAATTCCATTTAAACAGATTCGTCTTCTAAATTCAACTCATGGGCTTATAAAGCCGATATACATACATATGTATATGTCCGGTCGAGTAGGTCTCCTCAAGTCTCGAGCCAGGAGGGGGCGAGGCGCGAGACGTCCTCAGACATGGTTCGAGTTGCCCGGCGGAAGGCATAAAACGTATTTCTCATGTCGTGATGGAGGATAAACAGGCATCACAACGTTGTACAACATATCGAAAGGGCCCTTCACTACAGGGAGTGCGATAGGTGTCTTTCTTGATATTTCGGGTGCCTTTAGCAACTTCCCTGCTTAGGCGCTGTTTGGAGGGGCTGGAATGGATCGGAATACCTCCAATCATTCAGCGCTGGATCGAGGACCTTTTGAGTGGGACGGACGGTGGGTGGGACCTTTGACGATGTCAAGGAGGGCACATAGGGGGAGTAGTCTTACCCCTGTTATGGAATCTAGTGGTCAACAAAATACTCTTCATAAATACACAAAATACTCTTCGGAAAATACACAAAATACTAAAACATGCAAAGTCTTGCATTCCAAGATTAGTATAACGCCTCCAATATGATGCTGGCAACACTAAGGACCATATGTGGTCTATGTGAGGGATCACTATATCCTGGCCAACATAATAACAGCCTAAGTGAAACTTTCTTAACCGCCTGACTTTCATAAATCTGAGTCTAAAGTTTAAAAAAATTAGTGTAATAATTAATGACTAGGGCAACCAAAAAATTGCTCTAAAAAATGCTTTTTTGGCGCCAAAAAATTGCCGTTAAACTTAAAGAATTGGCACTTTTTAGCTTTAAAATTTTTTTATTTAAATTCATTTTCTTTAAACGTAAAAAATATAATATTAAAATGTATGTAAACCTTAGGTACATGTTTTAAAACAAATTAATTCAAATTGTCGTTAAACTTAAAGAATTGCCTTAAAAATTATTTTATTTCAGTTCATTTTCTTAAAACATAAAACAAAGTAAAGTAAACTAAAATAAAATAAAGTAACAAAATGTAAACTCTTAGGTACATGTTTCAAAAGAGAAAGACAATATGCCGGAATCGTAATTTGGCGTTAGGTCGGTCGCGTTGATCGTACCTCAAAGCCGCTTCACACTGACATTCGATATTAGATGTTGGATTGTATACGTGTTCACTGCCACTAATATATTTTGTTGAATTTTTTCATAAATTTCATAATTTTTCATCAAAAAAAAAAACAATTTTAATTTACTTAATGTCAAACGCCCGACTTAGTAGAGAAATTTTCAACTCAGTCGTTATACAGGGTTGCAATGAACATACGATATTACAAAAAATTTACGATCAAACGCTTGAGGTCACAATGCGATTTGCTTCATATATTTCCATACATTTCTAGTCACCTGTCAAAAGCGCGGCCGACCGAACGCCGAATTTGGATTCCGGTATAAAAAATCTAATTCATATTGCTACATACGGCATCCCCGATCAACACAACAAAAAAATGGGAGCGAGAGCGGAGCTCGCAGCAAAAAAAAAAGGGAGTTAGGAGCAGAGCCAGGAAAAAAAAATGTTCGAGAATGGAGCAGGAACGTAGCAGGAACGTAGAAGAAAAACAAAACTTTTGCTCCGATGCCCTGGTTGTGAAGATTAAACGAAATATATATGGGGGGTTAGATGTGCAATAAAATTTTGTTGAAATTACCCGACGTCTATACATACCATATCTGGAGCAATTCAATTGACAAATTGAAGTGATTAGCCATTCAGAGAGCAGAAAATCCGTAACATATTTTTTCCGATTTTTTTTTGTAATTTTCATTTAATAACGAAATTAGCATAAATTAGCATTTATTATGAATTTGGCAATTTTTAGCTCTATCAAAAGTAGGTCAGAATGTATAATTTTTCTTAAAAACTACCCTAAATTAAGCATTATGTGATAGCTACCATAGAAAAAAAATTGCTTGTGCCAATTTTTGGTTGCCCTATTAATGACCATCGATAAATGTGAAACTTTGGTTGAAACTGAATTGATTGTCGGCGTGAGAATCTTTGTTTTTTAAGCCTTGCATTACTGATTATGAATAGAATCAGTTTTAGGACTGTATCTCATACTCTTTATGTGTCATTAAACATGCAAACATACATACATATGTATGTATGTACAAACCAGTATATTGTTAGACTTTAAAAATAAATGTATTTTATATTACGACACAATGTCCCACTGTGCACCTTGGTTTCAAGTTTGTTGGACAAGTCATGAAAATATTGCTTATAGCCATGAACAAATCGTTCAGCAGAAACTTTTTCAAATAAGTATGTAGCAAAGACGAGACTGTAGTTATTTGCATGAGTAAAACATGTTGGTTTTTGGTGAGCAATGTGTTTGGTGTAAACGATGAAGATTTATATACGCGCATGTACATAAATACATATGTATATGTATATGAACTTATGTATCCTCAAAGATATTATACGTATCTAAATACGAGTGGTCGCTGTGGTGCAGTGGGTAGAGTGCTCGCCTGCTATGCCAGAGGTCTCGGGTTCAAACCACGGTCCGAGCCAAACAAATTTTTCTAATTAGTAAAAATCCAATTATTGGGTTTTTTAAGAGCAGCGGTCACCTCTCGGCAGTGGGCGGCATACCCTCCGAGAGTATTTCTGCCATGAAAAAGCTTCTCACAAAAAATGCATTCGCCGTTCGGAGCCGGCATAAAACTGTAGGTCCACCCAATTAGTAGGAAAAACAAAAAGGAGTACACCTCGAATTGGGAGAGAAGCTCGGCCATAAAACTCGTCAGAGTTATAATAGCGCCATTGTATTATTATTAAATACGTAAGTGATATTATTTATTGAAGAAGGAAGTTTTCCATACCAACTAAGTACCTAAATGCGCATAGCAATATAACTAAGTAGCCATTCGGTCATTTCCATTGACAGCCATTGATTACTTTATTTCCACTTCAGCTTCCGTTTTGAAACACTTTATTTTAAGTATTATTGTAAGTATAAAAACAAATACATATTACCTACTTAGTACTACTTAATTTGAACGTCAACCATTTCCCTCCACTTCCTTACTACGGAATTCGTTTGTTTATCTATGATTTATGTCATGTTTCTGTTGATTGATGTCCTTAAGAAATCTGTGTATAGTACTTTAGTATTGTCCATTTTGCTTTTGTTGCAGTATCAACCTGACATTTATGTACTGCTTTCGGTTGAAGAACAAATTTATGTTTCCCTCGAGCATTATTTCTCAGCCGATTTGTCTTCCGTTTGTTGTGTTTTTGGTTTTGTTTTTTTATAACTTCGCAGCCTTTTTATACCTTTCATGAGAATGAAATGGTATTATAACTTAGTGCCAAAAAATTTTTGTCGAAAGTACCAGAAGGAAGCGTGGGGGACCCACCAAAATATATACCGATATGGTCAGAATCACGAGCTGAGTCGATTAAGCCATGTCCGTCTGTCCGTCTGTCCGTCCGTCTGTGTGAACGCAAACTAGTCCCTCAGTTTTTGAGATATCTGAATGAAATTCGGAATACAGGTATGTTGTTATATGCAGCTGATCATTTGTCGGAACCGGCCGAATCGGACCACTATAACATATAGAAAACAACCGATTATTCAGATATACATGAAATTTTTGGATGTAATTTGTGCATAACTTCCCCATTTAAACAGCTAAGGACATGAAACTTTGAAGTAGACGTGCCCATTTTGGCCCAAACAAGGTTACCGAAAATTGTCAAGATCGGACCACTATAACATATAGTTCCACAACATCCGATTATTCAGATATACACATTTTGGTGTATAACTCCTCCATTTTAACAGCTAACGGCCTGAAATTTTGAAGTATTTGTACCCATGTGGACCCAAACGAGATTGCAGAAAATTGTTAAGATCGGACCACTATAACCTATAGCTCCCCTACAACCGATTGTACAGATATACACATTTTGGTGTATAACTCCTCCACTTTAACAGCTAACGGCGTGAAATTTTGAAGTATTTGTACCCATATGGGCCCAAACGGGATTACCGAAAATTGTCAAGATCGGACCACTATAACATATAGCTCCCATACAACCGATTGTTCAGATATGCACATTTTGGTGTATAACTCCTCCATTTTAACAGCTAACGGTGTGAAATTTTGAAGTATTTGTACACATATGGGCCCAAACGGGATTACCGAAAATTGTTAAGATCGGACCACTATAACATATAGCTCCCATACAACCGATTGTTCAGATATGCACATTTTGGTGTATAACTCCTCCATTTTAACAGCTAACGGTGTGAAATTTTGAAGTATTTGTACACATATGGGCCCAAACGGGATTACCGAAAATTGTTAAGATCGGACCACTATAACATATAGCTCCCATACAACCGATTGTTCAGATATGCACATTTTGGTGTATAACTCCTCCATTTTAACAGCTAACGGTGTGAAATTTTGAAGTATTTGTACCCATATGGGCCCAAACGGGATTACCGAAAATTGTCAAGATCGGACCACTATAACATATAGCTCCCATACAACCGATTGTTCAGATATGCACATTTTGGTGTATAACTCCTCCATTTTAACAGCTAACGGTGTGAAATTTTGAAGTATTTGTACACATATGGGCCCAAACGGGATTACCGAAAATTGTTAAGATCGGACCACTATAACATATAGCTCCCATACAACCGATTGTTCAGATATGGACATTTTGGTGTATAACTCCTCCATTTTTACAGCTAACGGCGTGAAATTTTGAAGTATTTGTACCCATATGGGCCCAAACAGGGTTACCGAAAATTGTCAAGATCGGACCACTATAACATATAGCTCCCCTACAACCGATTGTTCAGATATGGACATTTTGGTGTATAACTCCTCCATTTTAACAGCTAACGGCGTGAAATTTTTAAGTATTTGTACCCATATGGGCCCAAACGGGATTACCGAAAATTGTCAAGATCGGACCACTATAACATATAGCTCCCATACAACCGATTGTTCAGATATACACATTTTGGTGTATAACTCCTCCATTTTAACAGCTAACGGTGTGAAATTTTGAAGTATTTGTACCCATATGGGCCCAAACGGGATTACCGAAAATTGTCAAGATCGGACCACTATAACATATAGCTCCCATACAACCGATTGTTCAGATATTTAAATTTTGGTGTATAACTCCTCCATTTAAATAGCCAAGACACCATTTTTTCTAATAAATCTTTCCATAAATGAACCCACAGAATTAAAATTATAAATTAAACTTAATCCGGCTATGTACATACATAGGTAACTTTTCATTTCCCCACTCATGAAAGGTATGAAGTCTTCGGTACGGCCGAAGACAGCCGCGCTTTTACTTGTTTTGGGATAAATTTATGCATGATTACACACTTGATCATGTAGCTAGTCCAGTATTGTTTTGTACTTTCTTACATACATATGTACGTATGTATGTAAATATGTATAAGCCAGTTTTGGCTGTTTGATTGATGATGTGATTTGCTTTTTCTAATATTCACGAAAATATTAAAATGATCCTGATACTCTTTTCGTTATGGATTGGATATCGTTTATTGATACACATTGTTGGCTGTTATGATTATGTTTTGAAATGTGTGCTTTTCGATTGGCATTTGATCTTTAAATAAGCATGTAAGTTCGGTGTGAAGGCCCACTTTGCACGAGGAAATTTCAAAAAAACTTTCAGGAAATATTCTGCGGATGCTAATTCTACAAATATTAACACCCCTGAACATGCAAAAATAAAGTGTTCTTCGCGTCCGGCCAAAATTCAGTTCAGTTTTATGATCTGGGAGACCCCCTCTACCCCCCCTGCAAAAGTACATTTTTTTGAAGTCTGGTCCATTTTTGTAAAATTTTCCCAAAAGCCTGGTAGACCAGATAAGTACAACTGCATAATTTGCTTTCATAAATTAATTCGAAAATTAGTTAAATTTAAATTTTGTGTGCGTTTGCGCGGATTCGGTTCGTTATCTATGTCAAGGCAGTTGCACTACTGAATACCTACCAATATTACAAAATTAAAAAAAAAAATAATTATTAAAAAAAAAAACAATTTAAAAAAAATCATCTCGCTGCGGACAGGACTCGAACCTGTGCGGGTAGAACCCAATGGATTTCAAGTCCATCTCCTTAACCACTCGGACACCGCAGCTGTTGTAATGTGCTTGGCAAAATGCATATAAAAGTAAGTGTACGAAAGTAGAGAGCATCAAGAAAGATGAGAGCGAGAGAGCTGAAAGTAATATACATACTAGACAGCGGCAGCGAGAGCATAAACACATGTTTGAAGATACACATATGTACATACATATGTTCACATTGCCTGTACGAAATCGCGCAGCGCAGTTCATTTGTGTGTAGCAATGTTCATTCATAATTCGCAGTTATATATGTACTTAAAAGTGACATAACTCAAAAATTTTTTTTTTAGGATGTGCGAATTTTCAATAACCATATTTTTTTTCTCAAGTGCTGAAAATTCAAAGTAGGCGCATTTCTGTCGTACCCAAGCATGAAAAGAATACTCGCTTATGCATCAAATTACCTTCAAAGCAACAACACCAACTCGACTATTTTAAAAATACTATTTTAAAAATAGTCGAGTTGGTGTTGTTGCTTTGAAGGTAATTTTATGAATAAGCGAGTATTCTTTTCATGCTTGGGTACGACAGAAATGCGCCTAGTATAAAGATAAAATAACACACATTTCCTAATACTTAATTTTTAGTTACCTACCTATTAGACTATTAAAGGAAGTAGGGACGTACGTAGGTACCTAAAGCTGATTCCACATAGAACTTTGTGTTGCGCTACGTGACACTTTCTGCGTGACAGCTGAGATTAAAATACATGTATCTATGGCCCGGTTTCACCAACCGGTCTCAACTTAGCTAAGCCGATTTTTTTACGTTTTCAGTTTCACCATGCAACTAAGCTAAGTCACAAGTTAGTCAGCTTTTGCCTTGACTAAAACTAAACTAAGAATTTGAGTCGCTTTAGCAAATTCAACAACCAAAAGAGCGAATATGTCAAAAAAATGAGCAAATACAGCAACCAAAACAACCAAAAAAACCAGTATTTGGCAAAAAAGCTGGCAGGGTTGCTGGTTGCAAAACTATTTTCTTAGACTATTTGGTGAAACCCAAAAGTAAGTTAGCCCCAAATCTGGGCTAACTTAAGTCAAAACTTAGTTTTAGCTTTAGTCACGTTGGTGAAACCGGGCCTATATGAGGTTTCTCACATAACAGAAAGTAACGCAACGCCGAAGTTACGTAAAGCACAAAGTTGCCCAAATCTCAACTTTTGGGGGCGTTGAAATTTTTTTTCAGTTTCACTTTAATTCAAATGTAAATGAACAAATTTAAATTTCACACAATTGAAAAATAATTTAATAGATTTTTATTTTCTTATTTACTTTTTTGTAAATAAAACGGAAAATGAGAGATTTTTCAGAAAATAAATATTTTTTGAGTGATGTTGCAGCGTTCATTGTGGCATAGTTTTTCAGTTTTGCGTTGTTTGACATAGAAAGCGGCGTAGCGCAAAGCGGAAAAAGTTTTATGTGGAATCAGCTTAAATGATCGAATTTTATATATACCTACATACCTACATATATGTAGGTAATTTTATATTATATTATATTATATATGTATATATGTATATTAATAGTGACATAACTCAAAATGTTTTTTTTTTATGATGTGTGAATTTTCAATAACCATATTTGTAAGTAAATACTACAACGATATGGTAGCATTGTTTTTTACAAGTGATGAAAATTCGAAGTACGTATAAAGATAAAATAACAAAAATTTCCTAATAGGTACTTACTATTTTTTTAGTTAACTATTAGAGTCAAATAACACTGCTCTACAGCCAAAAAATACTCTGAACGCGACCATCCTTTCTATATGTAAAATCGGTCGCTGATTCCGAAAATCGGGTTCATTTTTAATTCTATGGGAAGGTTTTTGAAATATCGGCAATTTACCGTTATTTGGCCAATGAGTCCACTTAATCCTGTATATCTCTTTAACACAGTGAGTTATCTTCCTTAGGGTCACACCAAACGAAAGAAAATTAAATTTCCTTTTCACGGCTCCTATAACATTTTTCTCTAGTTCTTATAGTTTCTGAAATATTGACGATTAAATTTGAATTTTTTCGATTTTTTACGATTTTTTGAAGAAAAAATTTACTTTGTCAGGCAATATCTTTAAAACCAATGATTTCACCTTCGGTTTTACTCCTTTGCGTGAAGCTCCATTCCATTTCCAAAAAAATAAGCTATCAACGAAGAAAATCCATGGTAAACTGGAAAAGTTATAGGCGATCAAGTAAATACAACCAAGTCGCGCAATGCCTCTGCACGGGTACATTCTATGCATATTGTACCAATACCTACACATCTGCAGTAGCAGCACATTGGCAGCGCAGTAGATACAAGCGCGTTTACGGGATAACATGCATAGAATATACCCGTGCAGAGGCACTGCGCGACTTGGCTGTATTTACTTGATCGCCTATAACTTTTCCATTTTACCATGGATTTTCTTCGTTGATGGCTTATATTTTTCCCAATAGAATGGAGCTTCACGTAAAAGAGTAAAACCGAAGGTGAAGACATTGGTTTTAAAGATATTGTCTGACAAAGTCAATTTTTTCTTCAAAAAATCGTAAAAAATCGAAAAAATTCAAATTTAATCGTCAATATTTCAGAAACTATAAGAACTAGAGAAAAATGTTATAGGAGCCGTGAAAAGGAAATTTAATTTTCTTTCGTTTGGTGTGACCCTAAGGAAGATAACTCACTGTGTTAAAGAGATATACAGGATTAAGTGGACTCATTGGCCAAATAACGGTAAATTGCCGATATTTCAAAAACCTTCCCATAGAATTAAAAATGAACCCGATTTTCGGAATCAGAGACCGATTTTACATATAGGTAGGATAGTCACGTTCAAAGTACAGACAAAAAATTTCATTTTGTGATCCAGTGTAATTAGACTATTAAAGGAAGTAGGAACGCACATACAGGTACCTAAATGATCGAATTTTATATACGTACATACATATGTATGTACCTACCTACAATGTAGGTCCTACATATGTACATAATTTTATGCTAAACGATAAAATCAGGGATTGCAAATAATCGTTATTTTTTAAATTTTGACTAAAAAAGTCATACTGAAGGAGAAATGCTAAACGCAAAAGAAGTACACAGATGTAATCACCGTAACGCAGACTACCTCTAGTAGTGCTGGAAAACCATCGATAGTGGTCCCATCGATTGACCATCGATAGTTTTAACGGCAACCATCGATAGTATCGATGGTTTAAGTTATGTACGTAGGTGGCCCGTTAAAGGGAAATGTGGTACTCAAATATTTCATGCATATATACATACACACATATGTATGCATGTATGTACTTACGTTCCCAAACTTAGAAGAAAAATATAAATTTTTATTAGAAACATATTATAATATTAATAAAAAACCAAAGTTTATGTAAAAAGTTCAATACAAAAACTAAGTCAATACGAATTCAAAGTAAGAATACTACATACACACATTTGTACATATACAGTTGTCCACAAAATAATAGCAGAGCCGAAATCAAAACCTTAATTACTCAATTCTCAATAAAAAAAACTGTTTTATTTGCAAGTTTTTTTCATAAAATTATTCACTTATCTTTTATTTATATACTCACAGCCCACATATTCCAATCAAGTACCTTAAAAATTATAAATCTCAGTTTTTTTGATTAATTTTTTAACACGCGTTGTAGTTATGTACCAAGTAAAATACTATCGATGGTTAAAAAAAACCATCGATAATCGCTATGGAATCGGCCCCATCGATAGTATCGATAGTTCAATCGATGGTTTTCCAGCTCTAACCTCTAGGTGCATTAACTTTTATTTCTTCGATTTTTATAAAAAAATTGATTTTGAATCATTATTTTCTGAGTTTTATTTTCTGCTCAGAAAATAAAAGTTATTTCTTGAGTTTTATTTTTCCCTCAGAAAATAAAAGTTATTTCTTGAGTTTTATTTTTCGATCAGAAAATAAAAGTTATTTCTTGAGTTTTATTTTTCCATCAGAAAATAAAAGTTATTTCTTGAGTTTTATTTTTCGATCAGAAAATAAAAGTTATTTTTTGAGTTTTATTTTTCCCTCAGAAAATAAAAGTTATTTTTTGAGTTTTATTTTTCGATCAGAAAATAAAAGTTATTTTCAGAGTCTTATCTTTTGGCTCAGAGAATAAAAGTTTCTTCAGTTTAATTTTAGCTGCAGCTGTCGATTTTGCTACATTAACACGTAGGTAAAGTTTATAAATAAAAAAAAATTAAAAATTAATTTATCTACTTTACCTATTTATATGGCAAAATCTACAATTGCAGCCAAAATTAAACCGAAAAACTTTTATTCTCTGAGCAAAAAAATAAAAATCAGAAAATAACTTTTATTTTCTGATCGAAAAATAAAACTCAAAAAATAACTTTTATTTTCTGATCGAAAAATAAAACTCAAAAAACATCATTTATTTTCTGAGGGAAAAATAAAAATCAGAAAATAACTTTTATTTTCTGATCGAAAAATAAAACTCAAGAAATAACTTTTATTTTCTGATGGAAAAATAAAACTCAAGAAATAACTTTTATTTTCTGATGGAAAAATAAAACTCAAGAAATAACTTTTATTTTGTGAGCAGAAAATAAAACAGCAAATAATGATTAAAAATCAACTTTTTGGATATAACTCATAACCGTTACGGTCCCTGGATAAAATTGATTGGTAGGTACCTATGTACCTACAAATTTTAAATTAAGTCGTGTTACATAATTTCATTATGCAAGTAAGCACTATAACTTTGTATTGTTAGTAACAGTTTGTTACATATATATGTACAATACATATGAACACCCCAGTGCAAAAATGCGTTATATTATTTTCTAGCGCAAAAACGAACTATCGTACAAACAAAAGACGCGAAAACTCGAAGTCGACAAATCTTTTTAGTTCGTTTTTGCCCTTTTATCTTAGGGGAAAAAACGATAACGCATTTTTGCACTGGGGTGCACATACTATGAAAATACCTATGTACCTGTGTATTTATGGTGGTGGCTGTGTTGCTCTTGCATGCTTAAATATGCCTGTCACGTTCGCGTAATTATTTAAGTTTATTTAATTCACCTATAAAATATAATGCAAGTTTGTTTCAAACAAAGAAAAACGCTGATAACAGCTGGAGGAAAGATTTAAGTGTAAGTTACGTGCAAAGTTTGCGAAAAAAGATTTAGGAGAAAGTCGAAAGAACAGCAAATTTATTGGAAAGAGTTGATATATCGTTCCTGCGAATAAAGAAACAGTTATGTATTTTTCAATAACTTTTCAGGATAGCAAAAAAACTGATTCCTGGCGTCCATTGGCAAAATTTAGCAAACATTTAATTCAGAAAGTATGGTACTATATCACTGTTATTGATTCATGAAAATATAAATCACTTTTTTACCCATTGCGACGTGATAAAGATTCGAGCCTTTTTAATGCAAGTAGCTGTTTTTATACATCATTTTTTTTTGTAAAAACGTTTTAGTTTTTGATGCAGATTTACATAAGTATGTATTAAATTTAGATTTTTCAAATCCATTTTTTATCTCATTTATTTTGGTGAGTTAGTGTAGGTTTGTCTTATGTTTAAAAATTATTTTCATCATAAACATTGCATACGCCTTATGCATATTTAATGAAATTTTAAAGTTACCTATTGAATTGCAGATCAAAATCTATAATACTCTACAGCTATTTCATGATAGAAATACGCTGCTATGGTACATATATTATATGCGCATTTCTGTCGTACCAAGTATGAAAAGAATACTCGCTTATTCATCAAATTACCTTCAAAGCAACAACAACAACTCACACACTTGAAAGACACAATAACCATGTTTTCAATCAAGTTATTATAAAATTAGTTCAACGGTTCAGTATCTACATATTTATGTATGTATGGTTAAGACATAGCGGCACCTCTGAAGACCAATTATAAAAAAATGAAAAAATTAATTACAAAATTAAAAAAAAAAACATCTCGCTGCGGACAGGACTCGAACCTGTGCGGGTAGAACCCAATGGATTTCAAGTCCATCTCCTTAACCACTCGGACACCGCAGCTGTTATGCGACGTATATTTTATCACATACGCCAACAGTTTTCAACGACGACGATAATAATCTACAGTGTCATTATATCTGGATGATAATTTTTTTTTATTGTTGAGTTAAGCAAATGGTTATAAAGAGCTTTTAACAACTACACTCGCAATTTATAATTTATCTACTCGCAATTTAAAAAGTAAGTGTTTTGCCTTTTGTTCAATATCTCAGTTCATTTTTTTTTTGCAGAAAGGAAGCTCTGGCGCTTATAGCTTCATATAAAGTAATAAATTTAAATAAAAGATTTATTAAATTCAAACAGTTAAATGCTGTAATGAATATATGTACAATATATATATACGTATACATAGAATAACCCTGAAAGAGTTCGCTTCTTTAGTTGACATTAAAATTACTATTTGAATCCAGCAAACACACTAAACAATTTGTGGAAGCTACATTAGATAACTAGTGTAAACCTCTAACTATTCTGTAAAGGAAAGCGAAGAAAACAACAATAGGATTCAATTGGAAGCTGATTAGAAAAAGAAGGGGACATTATATTTCGATTCAAGAATTATAATATACTCGATTTGAGAACTGTGGCTCATTTTGTTTCAGATTCTCTGCAGCATAGCCTAACCATAAAGAGAAAATCGCTCTTCGTCTTCCTGTTTTCAGCTTATGTCAAACTATCAAACTGGAGTCTTTACTGCTTTTGACATTTTTGAAAAGAGCCTGTATTATTGGAACATGCTCTACAGTTTCTCGAGTCGTTCTCTAAAGTTTGAGATTTGAGAAAAAGGCTGGTTGGCGAGTCATAATTCTCGCATAGATACATATCTAACCTCAATTCCTGTTGGGAATGTGGTTGGTTAGTTAATCAACTTGCCTTCTTGAGTAATATTTTACATGTGGTGACGCTAATATTAATAGCACTTTCAGGTTAAATTAAACTTTTTTCAAGTCAAGTGAAACTTTTTTTCAACTCAAGTGAAACCTTTTACAAGTAAAGTGAAACCTTTTTCAATAGAATTGAAACCTTTTTCAATTGAAATTAAACTTTTTTAAATTTATATTGAGAAAGGTTTAATTTCAATTCAAAAAGGTTTCAATTCAATTAAAAACGGTTTCACTTGACTTGAAAAAAGTTTCATTTGATCTGAAAATGAGATATACATACATATATAGTGTTTTCCTATAATTTAGTAAAATTTTATAATGAGCAGGCACAGGCGTAATAAAAATAATTTAGTACTACATATTTTTTTCTTTTGATAAAAAAAAAAACAAGATTATGAATCACAGGAAGTTAAGATTGGAAGAGCAATTATAGAGTTTTTTCTATGCGCGCCTGCACTCAACTACTGTCAAAGTGGGGATGACAACATCTCTTATAAAAACTAACATTTTCATATTGCAAAATTCTAAAACCGCCAATAGATGGTAACTACATACAGACATAGTATATTCGTGCACTGTTTTCATTTACTTATCACTTGACTTTACTGATGTAATTTTCAATAAATTTCACTATTTAAACTGCATCAACTTAAAAATATGACTAGCAAATTTATGTAAAACAACTATGTAGGGTAAGATGGGATGCCTTTGACACCTTTTTTTTGAAGTCTCATATCTCAGACATTTTTGGGGAAAACTAAGGTTTTAACAATTGACAATAACTATTCATTATTTATCTCAATATTTGAGTAGCTAATAAGTTATAAAAAAGCACGTAAATACCTTTTTCAGATACTTTTTCAAAAAAAGCCATTTTGTCGAATGTGCCCCCTGATAGGGGTACCTGTGACTTGAATAGGGGCACATGTGACCATCACAATGTAAACTAAATTTTATTAAGGAGTTTTTAGTGCTTAGCACGAAATTTTTATTTTAATTCAATTAAATTTTATTAATTTTTAACTTTAAAAAACGAAGCATTATGTCATAAAACAAAATTAAAGATTTTTTTTAAACAGATAATAATATTATAATAATAATAAGCGAAAATATATAGTAAATTCACTAGCTCTTTTAATGTTGTACGCTGTAAATTAAATGTGTATTAGAACACAACACCTGTGGTAGGTATGTTGTATTGTATTTTGTTGTCAGATGCTTACTAAAATTTTAATATGAAAAATACCAAGCAAAAGTGAAAAAGGTAATATTATAAAAATATAAATGATAAAAAACTTGAAAAAAGTCAAAAAATAAAAATAAAATCGAATAGGAAACTCAATAAACATAGGCTGCGTTGTTGTATTGATGTTATTCTAATTTTTATGGGAAAAACTAACCCTGCTGATACAATTGCTGTAAACTTATACCACTTTATAACGTTATACTACTTTAAAAGAGCTTGTGAATAACCCAATGGATATTTGAAAGTTTATATCGAATTAATATTTTATACGGCATCGAGATGTTCTAGATGAGTTTGTTTTGGCAGGTTTAGCTTTCTTAGAGGCACATAAACCTTTAATTGGTCATATTATTTTATTTGAAATTCGTCAAAGGCACCCCAAACTGGAAAGTCAAATGTACCCCAAATGATTTTATCCAAAATAATCATCACAAAATTTTTTTTTTCTTTCAAAACATTGAATATTTAAGATTTATTTTCAATATTTACGCTTCGAAGACCCAGTTAAAAACACTCATTTAAAAAAAATGTTCGTTTTACTTGGGAAAACGCTTACGTGGCACTATACAAAAATTACATCAGCTAACGGAAAATCATCGAATCATGTGCTACTTCGCTAAGTATTAAAGCAGAGCTGCCAAATTAGGTATACACATGTGTTATTGTATACGGCTGCATTCAATTCTATTTTTGTGAAGTTTTTATAACGTTTTTACACCGAAAATGACAAAGTCAACGGTGCCCCAAAGTCAAAAGGACCCCACTTTACCCTACATGGAAATCTCTGCGTATAATATTTATAATAATAAACAATATTTATTGTTAAAACTTGTAAAAATATTCATCGATAACGAACAGGTTTATCAATAAATATTGACACTTATTTTGGTGACTAGCCCACAAGCAATACCTATTTTGCATTTGCATAACATAAAAAGCATTTGTACAGCAAGACCGCCCTCCTCTGCCTTGCCTTGCTACTACGATGTTTTGTCTTTGACTAAAACTGACTACAACAACAATTCGAAATAGAATAGAAATACAAAACCAAATGCTTCCGTAACAAAACACAAAGCTACAACAATAATAAAAATGCAAATTATGCAAATTTTTATTATTTGATTATGCAAATTTTCTACGCTTGACGACCCTTGGCATAAGGACACGCTAACTGCGCGAACTTTTGCTTCTTCCGTTCGTTTTTCAAGTAATTTTTCGCGGCTCTATGCGCTCCACTTGTCACCCAAAGCAAAAAAAGAAGCAACTGCCGATTTAGCCAGCAATGTTTTGGTATGTAGTATGAGCCGCACGAGTCCTCGTCGTCTATTGATATGATGTTAGCAGATTTGGTTTCAAAATCTGTGCTTCGACTGATACACACTCCTGCATCTCCCACTTTACGCTGCTCCTCTGAACATTATCGCTTGTGCTCATTGTCGTTTTAAGTGAATTTTGCGTACAATTTTATGAATATTTACGATTGTTTTGTTTCCTTGCGAGTTGCCATTACCAAAAGTTGTTTTATCATTATTTTTGTGTTTTTTTTTTTTTTGTTCCTTTGGTATTCTTGCTTTTGCGCGGATTTCTGCCACTTTTTTCATATTTTTTTTCAATCGCCCTTCTTTACGCGCCAACTAATGTCCTCTTGAGCAGACGTTGCTGTTGCGTTTTTTGGTGTCGTTGTCGTATGATTTGCGGCTAAAATTATCATATGTGAAAGGATATTTGAAATCTGTTTGTAACCCTTCATGCGTATTTTAACTTGCACGCTTCATTTCGCACACGATTTAAAGCTTTTACGGAAAAATATTTTGAAAATCATTTGTGGTTGAAATGAATAGGATAGTAAGTAGTTGGGGTAAACTGTGTCTTAGCACATACATATGTATATGAATGTATGTTTTTATATATTTATTATGCTAGGAGAGTTTTAAGGAATATATGTATAAACATAGAGTTCACATCTCGCAATGGGATTTGTAAGCTCACATCACTCACTCATGACGATGACATGGTTCTATGTCCTATCTATAACTGTCTGATCAACGAGAGCCAATTTTTTGTCTGGTATCACAACCCCTCTCGAGATATAGGCCAATATATGGACCCAGGCGATCCCTTTTTCGACAGGGTAGAATTGCGAAGTTTTGTGGAATGAATTTCCGTCATCTCTTGTCAAGTTTGATTCAGTTTTCATTTGAAACAAGATACTGAAGATGGCATATAACCGAAACCGGTTTATAACCAAATCAAACTTGACAAGGGTTGACGGAAATTCGTTCCACAAAGTATCGCATTCCACTCAGAGATTTAAGAAAGAAATTGTGCCATTCCAACATTCCAGTCCGTTTTCCAGATAGAGACCAAAACATGGACCGGGATGGCTCCCAAATATTTTTGCATAATATTGGTATGAAATAAAAGGATCTGATCAGGGTTTACATATATATTTCACGCTAAACCTAAACAGTATATCTACCGATATGTGGACCCGGTTGGCCATGGAAAGTTGAATGGGAGAGGAGTAGAGAGTAGTATGGGGTGAGGATGATATAGCGGGTACGGGAGACGCTTAATGGTAGGGAGAGTGATAGGGAAGGGAGTGGCAGCGAAGTGTGACGGATATTTGTGCTAGTACTTTATATGATAAATTTTATTTAAAAGAGTTTGGCAACACTCTAAATTAAAAAAAAATTTGACATAACAAAGTCAGAGCTGCTCTAATTTTACAAATGTTACTGTGGAAGGTTTTGGTTATGGAACTGCAAACTCATCAAAATCATTTCGTAGCACAAGAGTCCAAATAACAACAGTAATATCCTATGTGATATGACTCTTGAAAGCTATCTATGACTTTATAATGTCTTTTTAATTATTGCATTAACCCCAAACAACCATTTTAAAATATGTTAGCCCACACTTACATAGCCATATGCTACTTAACCATATCTTTTTCAACAATCTGCATCGCCTAACATTTCGAGCGTGCGATAAAATCTTTACGTAATGGAATAACAAAAAAATTTAAATTTCACTATGTATTGCTTTAAAGATCTAAGAGATTTTTTAATCGACGGAAGTGATTTGAATAAATGTTTGTTTGTATACAGGACATATGAGATATAATGTTTTTGTGCAATATGTGTTGACCCAAATACAGCATACATACATACATATATGGAAAATACTAAAAGTGAGAGAGACGTATGCATTTATATATGTACATGTATCACACTTTATCATTTGGCGGCGACAAAAAAGTTTCAAATATTGTCCATTACGAAATTATGAACATTAAAATGAGGAATGACCACTTAACAAAATTACAATCTGTATAAAGTATGTACATACTTATGTATGTACATATGTAACATACGCATGTGCATATGTAACTGACTCTGCTCATGTGAACCTCATACCCCAATAGCCACAACCATTACAGTCACCACCATTAACAGCTACGAGCACATCAGCGATTTGAACAGTGGAATGCATTAACATACGCGCTATTTGGTGCTGATTTTTGTAGAGACAACACATTTTTTAAACATACATACATACATGTGTATGTACATATGTAGATTTGTATTTATATAAGGATGTATGCCTATATGATACCTGACACTCGAGAATGTTTTACAGCGGACATATATCATTGATACCAAAAGTCACCAAGCGACAAGTAGCGTACATTTAATTAAGTTTGTACTCGTACTACTGAGGTAAGTTGTCTGCGGTGCGTATACGCAACCTCCAAAGAAGAACGTCAATGGCGAATGAGTGCAAAAAATTGTATTCATGACAACTTGAATATGCACATTTGCTTGTACGTAAATGCGTATGAGTTGCAGACAGTTTTTGAATATTTATTTGCGAGAAAATATGATAAACGACATGTGTTGAAAACATTGGCAACACTTGAAATCGATACCAGCAGCAGCAGCGAAAAGTAAGTAAAATCATAAGTGATGAGAATAGTAAGAGTTAAGAGTTATACTCTATTCAGCTATGCCAATTAATTGAGCCAAGTTAGTTTCCTGAATTTTGTGTTCAAGGAAATTAGTACAGAATTAAGTATTTTATATCCCGGTTAACCAGTTTTGGTGTTCTCCAAAATAGTAGCGAAAAAGTACTTAGTCTCAAAATAATCTACCCAGAGAAGTGTTTCAGGAAGAAGATTTTTTCATTATTTTCCTTTTTTTTTGATTACATATCTTTTTCTCACTCAACGCGCCTCGTCATCAGAGCTGCAGTGAAATCGAACACAATTTGAGGTAAACTTATTCACAATTGACTATTAATAAATTGGCATATTTGTATGGAGAATATAGACCAATTAAGGCATAAAATTGCTTAAAGGTTCTTAATTGTCTATTAAGCGCATGGTTTTTTCCAATAATGAATTGCAGTTAGAAATATTCTCCAATGTTTTTAAGCTGACTCTTGCGCTTGTCGGTCACATGCACTATTGGCTATACAAGAAAAAAAATTGTGCTAAAAATCATAAACAAATAATGTATGTGATTTTGCTTTTTCGCATATACCATACATACTCTGAAAAAAAAACACGTAGTTAAATCAACAATTTTCCGCTGTTGAGTCTCCGTCTTTGATTCAACAGCAAAAGTATTTGTTTTAACGGCAAAGTTTTTGATTCAACAACTTTCCGAAGTTAATTCAAAGACAGGCGTTGTTGATTCAAAAACTCCTTTGCTGTTGAAAATTTTTTATGTACATACCAAGGCTGCACATTAACGTTATTTTTTATCAATAACCGAAAAAATATTTTGTTTTCAATGCAACTTTGAAAAATTTTAACGTTAAGTGCTGAACAAAAAAATACTGTTTTGATAATTATCAAAAAAAATTATGAAAAAAAATTTCGTTTTGTTGATTATTAAAAAACAAATATTGAAAAAATTTTGTTTCGGTAGCCAACAAAAAAAAATATCAAAAAAAATAACGTTAATAAAAATTCAAAGTAAAATGAAGCCGTAATAGGGGCGTCAGAATGAATACTTTTCCGTCAATCCAGCAATCCGTTTAACTGACAGCAGAGTGTAATTACATGTATTTGAATGAAGATCGACACAATCAGTACTTCAACTTTGCCGTAACAAATATATGAAATTGAAGTATGTGTCAGTTAAACGCTGCTGGATTGCCGGAAAAGTATTCATTCTGACGGGCCCATAAGCCCGAAACAATTTTTTATTATTATTTTGTTTTTGACGATCAACGAAACAAAATAATTTTGATAATTTTTTTTTGATAATCAACGAAACGAAATAATTTCAATAATTTTTATTTGATATTCAACAAAACAAATTTTTTTTGTTAATTTTTATTTGATATTCAACAAAACAAAATATTTTTGTTGATGTCGTTGTGCAGCCTTGGTACATACAAAGGAAATAGGCTTTGAAAAAAAAATTAAAAAATAGAAAATTTTCTCAAACCTGTTCAATTCATTTAAATTTTTGGGAAAAATATAAATATGGCCAATTTTCTGGGAAAGTAAACCAAGTAGTTTTTTTTTTGTCAAATATTGCAAGCACTGGGGTCTTGCGGGGTTCATGACATATTATAGTAGCTGTTGAAAACAATGGCATTCAATTTTAGTCGTTTTAAAGTAAACTTTTCGCTCTTTTTATAAAACGTTGTGATTAAAAAAAAATATGGTCGGAAGTAGTTCAGTAAACAAAAAGTTAAATATAACATGGTTGTTGCGACTAAATTTAGCCGTTCAAGTTTTATCTATTAAAAAATTAGCTATAATATCATAACACGTAAAGTTTTTAAAAAAGTTATGTTCCAACTAGCAGTTATGTGAAAAGTAAATGTGCCGCAAAATCTTATGTAACGTTAGCAGTGCAAAACCAAAAAAGTTTTTTTAAGACATGTTAAAATACGTTTTAATTTAGTTTGTTTATATATTTTCTTAATACTATACGTATATCTCACGTTCCAATTAAAAAAATTTAAACTTCCAAAGATTTGAAGACATTGTTAGCTTAAATAATATGTAACGTTAGCAGTGATTTTTTATCTATATAATATATAAAAATTGTAACAGGTCGATGTCTGTACATTGAAGATATTCAAGAAAAACCGATAGGAGAGGTCATTATTGGACCAGCGGAACCCAAATCTACAATTTTTAGAAGTCTATCTGTCTGTCTGTCTGTCCGTCTGTATGATTGTGCGCGCATCACGCAAAAACTACTGAATAGAATTGCATGAAACTTTCACCATTCTATCACTTAACGCCTAAATTAAAATTCAGGACAACTTTCATTTGGATATCTCATCCAGTTCCCGAGTTATTGACCACAATGTTGGAAAAATGTGACCAAAATGTGTTCCTTTACCATAACGCCCGCGTCACACAAAAACGACTGCATAGAAATGAATGAAACTTTCAATAATCATTTTCTGGATGAAAAAATGAGAGCTATTGGAAAAGGGGCTTGGCACAACCCATACAAACTTAATCTTTCATGCTGAATAACTCTGGAAGTGTTTTCCGTAGGATATCAAAACTTGGAGAGATAGGGATAGGGATAGGGATAGGGAGATATCTCCGAAACCAATCGAGATATTGAATTTAATAGAATTACTTATTGCAGCACTCATCAGCACCTTTTATTTGATACCCATATTGTACTAACAAATTTTGGATCACCCTTGGTCCACATATTGGTCGATAACTCAAAAACTAGTTGAGCTATAGAAATAAGGGATATCTTAAATCTTAAAGTAGACATCTATAATAATAATAATAATACAATGGCGCTATTATAACTCTGACTAGTTTCATTCAATTCCATCATTCCAATTTTTAGTGACCCGCGCACAAACATAAGGACAGACAGACAGTCCGACCGACAGAAATTTTAAAAACAGTTCATTTGGATTCCTCTGGCTCCTTTTTTAACACGCTTTTATTAGCTTCACCTGTATGTATGTATGTATGTATGTAGGTATGTATGTATGTATGTATGTATGTAACTTCATCCCATCCTAAAAGTTGCAAACGTTTATAACTCAATTATTATTTTTTTGAAACATTCACTTTACTTTTATTGTGTTTTCTCCTCTATTATTTCTATTCACCTCCGGATTCGAAACGTGACACCAACATGGGATTCAACCCAACGACATCATATAGGGACATTCAACGTTATATTCCACGCTTCATTGAGGCTTTTATGTTACCTCTCTTCAAAATAGCCTCTATGAATTTCATGCAATTCACTCCCGTATGCAATCCAATAACAGAGAACGTAGATGAACAGAGAAGTTGCAGCTACGAATAATCGTGGAACAGGGATGCCACTAAGAAAATTTTTTTCCTACCAAAAACCTACCAAAATGGCTTCGAGCCTACCAATTTTTTTTTTTAATGTGAGATTTAACCATATTCAACAAATTCATTTAGGGTAACTGTGCCAGTAACCGACCACCCTGCAGTAACCGGGCACTTTTGTTTTTTTACCGCTGTTTATTTTTTTTTATTTACAAATTTTAGTATTAAATTTAATATTATTTGTACAAATTTCAAGTAATTTTAGAATGAGTGATAAAAATGTGAAGGAAAAGAGGAGGAAGCAGCGTTCCCACATAAACAAAAACTTGAGTTAGCGTGATATTCTGGCAAGGTTGGATTGGGTATTAGTGGCTGTCACTGCTCGTCCAGTGCGGAGGAAATCCGGATTTACATTTGTGGAATAACATTTGAGGAATAATGAGGAATGAAACGTAAGAAGATTTATTGAGTGAAATAGCGGACATTGTTTCCACTTGGTACAGCAAACACATTTACTACCTAGGTAGGCCTGATGATCATGATTATGTGATACCACATAAAGCTCTTTATTACACACCATGTAGACGGACAACATTGTTTGCTTCATATAGCGTAAAATGTCAGATGCCTTTCTGTTTTCAATTTCCTCCAGTTGTGTCTGTGGGGGCAAGTGTACTTGAATCTCAAAGAAAGCGCCGGAAGAAGTCTGATGAGGGGATGTGGTGGTCTCCGAAATGGATCCATAACTTCTACCAAAAAAATTTTTTCAATTTTTCTTAATTATAAACTGGCCAATAGCTCATATAAAATTCACATAAAATAATTATTAGAATTAAAACGGCCATGTAAAAACGAAAACGTTTCTATTTAGCAGAGTTCTGTGACAAAACTCTACTGAGAAGACACGTTTTCTCAACAGTGTTTTGGCAAAGTGACAAATGTACCAAATCAGTGATGTTAGAGCCTATACACACTTGCGACTCAATCGATTTGGTCGAATTGGACTGTTGTATTCACACTACTCCAACTATTTAGTCGAATCGGTGGCAGCTATTCACACTTGAGACTAAATAGTCGTGCGATTGACAATGACATAGTGTTGCCAATGTTCACATTTTACCCAGCAAATTTTACATTAGTGGTCTTCATATAAAGTGATGAAGTATTAAATTGTTAAAGTTTATCTGCATTCTTACATGAAAGCACCTTCTTGTCAGCTGTCAACTTGATTAATAAATAAAAAACAATAAAATAAACAAAAAGTGCATACATTGTTTGGCTTTGTTTCTTATTAAACTAGCAACTAGCTGTCAAGTAAATGAAAAGAGAAAAACGGAAGGAATTACGCTCATAAAGGCGAAACGAACAGAAGTACAAGAAACGGAAAAATAGTAAAAATCAGCCATTAATAATTTTCATGAAATTTCATTTTCATTATTTCTATTTTAAAATGCGATTAATGACATTTGAAGAGAACAACAATATCAAGAAACATATGAAATTAGATAATTCTTGTCTATAACTACATCATTTCCAGATGGATTTTAGAAAGCGTCAACTGGATTTTAGAAAGGGGAAATTGGATCTTAGAAATGTCAATTGGATTTTAGAAAGGGGAAATTGGATTTTAGAAATGTCAATTGGATTTTAGAAAGGGGAAATTAGATTTTAGAAATGTCAATTGGATTTTAGAAAGGGGAAATTAGATTTTAAAATAGCCAAATGGATTTTAGAAAGGGAAAATTGGATTTTAGAAATGTCGATTTGATTTTAGAAAAGGGAAATTGGACTTTAGAAACTGTAAATTGGACTTTCGAAAATTTATATAATTATTAATTTTTACTTTCATACGCAATAAAGAATTTCTATTCGAAAAATTCTGTGTAAAATTTATTTTAAACGCACATTCTGAAATCCAATTCACGCTTTCAAAAATCCAATTTTGTTTTCTAAAATCATTTTAACGCTTTCTAAAATTCAATTGACATTTCTAAAATCCAATTTCCCCTTTCTAAAATCCAATTGACATTTCTAAAATCCAATTTCCCCTTTCTAAAATCCAGTTAACGCTTTCTAAAATCCATCTGGAAATGGTGTAGTTAATAAGAAACGAACCTTTTGTTTTTAAACATTTTGAAAATATTAATTGAAATATTCAATCTCTACAATTTACCAAAAGTGAAATAAAAGTAGTGCTGTCAGCATGGCAACTCTTTCCACTACGAATATCACTGTTGTTGTTGTAGTCGTTCGACTAAATTGTCTCAAGTGTGAATACGTAGAAGGGCGCCTTGCTGATCAAGCAGTTGTACAACTGTTTCAGTTGGAATGAAATTGGGCTGCAAATCCAACTGTTTCAGTTGTACAACTAATTGAATGTAGTGTGAATGCTTCCATACATTCCCATGCAAATCAACATTCGACTAAATCGATTGAGTCGCAAGTGTGTATAGGCTCTTAGTTGAACGAAGGCAAAAACCTACCAAAATTCAAATCGTCCTACCAACCTACCAAAAGGAATAAAACCTACCAGTTTTGGTAGGAAAAGCCCAAAAGTGGCATCCCTGTCGTGGAAACCAGAAACCCAACAAAATTCTGTTAGTGCATGTGGTGAATAAAAAATTGTAATTCAACACAGCTGGCTGTTAAAATAACAGAAGTAGAGCGAGTTCGTCTGTAAAAAGGAATGTTATATTAAATTTCTGCACATCTGCTGATATGGCTCATTATTCCTCCCATACACCAATTCCATCGATGCACTAATTTCCCAAAACCGCTGGTGTTTTAACTATTTTCTTATCGAATTTGAATTATAAATAAATTAAAAATTAAAAAAAAAAAACCAATTAAAATTAATTTCAATTTGACTTTACTGGGACTCGAACCTGCGCATCAATGCATTTTCTGTATTAAAAACCAAACAACAATGCACCAGTTTGCTACAAGCGATGAGTATTTTTACAATTTCCACATCGATTTTTTAATTATGTACAGTCGAGTCTGGATATAGTGAACTAATTTTTGCACGGCCTGTTCATAGTATCCAGGCTGTTCACTATATTAAGGTTGACATTTTTTTTTAAATAACAGTTTATTTGATAAAAATTCATGTCTGTAAATGTAAGATTAACGTATCATTGGAATTAATTAATACTTTGGAAAATACAAATGTTTATTTAAAGAATTCGCGAATAGATGTTTGCTTCTTGCGTTCGGAAAGTGATTTTTGGACCGCTTTCTCACGCAGGCTTGTCAATGCTAATATGCCAGCAAATCAGTAGTGTTGCGGTCATGCAATTACGAGAATTCTTTTTATTCCCGAAATTGTGGATTTGGTACACCATACGTATTTGCCAAGGATGAAACACTAGTGCCTCTTTCGATTTTTGCTTTAACGAAAGGAATTTCCTCGCAGGCATAATAAAACTTAATTTATTAACACGCAAAAACTTTTAGAAACAGATAAAAGAACACACATTCACTCAGAAGCGGTCTGCATCCGACAGGAAGTAAATAAACACTGGCATCAAATGGAATCAGATTTTCCAGGAATAAACATAAAATGAGCATTTTCGAGAATACCCGATTTTACATACATATTTCTGGTTAATTTTTGTTTTTTGTTTGTCACTTCATGCTAACTTTTGCGTTTAAAATTTTGTTCACTATTTAGAGACTTTCGATAGTTCACTATTTAGAGTACTCCATGTAAATATTTCGGTGTTCACTATATCGAGGTATTCACTGTAGCGGGGGTTCACTATATCCAGACTCGACTGTATTTTAAAATTTTCGAAATTTTGAAAATGTAAAAACATTTTGTTGTCCATTTCATTTTGTTGATGGCCAACCCATCAACCTCGTTGATGAGCAACGATCAACCATCTCTATACCTATGCCAATGAAATTTAATTGTCACCCTCTCTGAACAAATAGATGATGCATCAATACATATGTACATACATATGTACATTTATTGAGCAATAATAAATTGGTGGCTGCATCAAAACCCTCACCATTCATCTTGGTGTATCGGGGCACAGCAGCTGCTAGACTCTGATGACTGATCAACGAAAATCCTACTGTCCCCCAAACATATCAAAAAACAACAATAACAATATTGTTGTGTACACAAAAGCATCTATTGAATTATAATTTTTAATACAGAAAGATATGCACATAGAGGCGCAGGTCCGAGTCCCAGAAAAGTCAAATTGAAACTAATTTAAATTGATTTTTTTTAATTCTTAAATTTATTTATAATTGAAATTCGATAAGAAAATTTTAAAATTACTTGCTGTTTTAGGAATTTGGTGAATTGGTGAAATCGGTGTATGTGAATAAAACTAAGAATATCAGCAGATGTGCACAAATCTAAAGTAACATTCCATTCTACAGCGCGCTGCTAATTTTTTCAACTTTTCTCTCAAATCTGTAATTCACCATCACTCAACTCTGGTAACGTTAACAGTATGCAATAAGCAAAAGCAGAAAAAATGCAAAGACACAACTAATTGCTGGAAGTAAAATGAAATCCCCAAATCGCGTTGCTTTGCAAGCAAACACGGCTCAGCTGAAAACTGAAGGGAATGAATCGTGTTCTCGTTTTTCACTCGAGTTTGCTAATTTACTTTTCGTTAGCAAAAGCAAAGCGAAAGCAAATGCAGCAAAAGTAGCTAAGCAATTTCAAACCCTTTCAAATTCTATTTATAGCACTTATAGCACGGTTGGCGAACTTGGTAATTACCAAAATAGGTTATTTTTTCGCTGTTGGTTTCTTGGTAACTTTCACATCTGTCATTTTTATTTTCAAGAAGTTGTTTACTATTTTTGGTATACAAGAAAAATATG
This sequence comes from Urophora cardui, assembly GCA_960531455.1. Classification (NCBI taxonomy): domain Eukaryota; kingdom Metazoa; phylum Arthropoda; class Insecta; order Diptera; family Tephritidae; genus Urophora; species Urophora cardui. The sequence goes on from OY482673.1 coordinate 17,076,998, forward strand.
GAAGTGATTATAGGACAATGAGAATATTTTGGAGCGCTGATTGTTCATTGTGAATATGCACAGGCAAATAAAGAAGAGCATATCTCCGATTAAAAACTGAAATAGTTTTGCTTGATACACATAGTACATATTAGTTGATATTTTTTCGTTTAGGCTTCATTTTTGAGCTCTCATGACCAATGTTTTTTTTTATAAGGAAAAAATGTATGTGAAAAATTAATATTTTTGGTAGAAGTTATAAATACATATGTATGTATGTAGATCTATTTCGGAGATCACCACATCCCTTCATCAGACTTCTTTTTACTTATATTCTTGCGTCCGCATAAAACATCCTTTAATGAAAAATTTCACTAAAAAGTTAAAAATAAATAATAGCTTAAAAAACTAAAAAACACGCTTTAATCTTAAAAATCGTACTAAAAATTGAGAAATAATTTAATTAGAAACAAAATGATGAACGAAAATATAAGTATTTAAGGAAAAGCGTGGGTGTGCTCAATAATATTTGAACATGAAAATATTCGATTGGTACAACTAGTACAAAAATATACATACATACCTAGTTGCGAAATTAAAGAGTACGTTATATGAAATCTCAAAAAAGTCAAAATAAAAATATTAGTTAAAAACAGCGATCTTAAATATTTTTTGACATACTGAGCACCACCCGACGCTTTTCCTTAAATACTTATATTTTCGTTCATCATTTTGTTTCTAATTAAATTATTTCTCAATTTTTAGTACGATTTTTAAGATTAAAGCGTGTTTTTTAGTTTTTTAAGCTATTATTTATTTTATTTTCTGTATATCTGCAATGTACAGAGATCAACGGTTACAATTTTATTATATGCAGAGATACTCAGTTTTCGCACGTGTAACGTTAGCAGTGCTTTGTGTAACGTAGGCAGTGCCTTATTTTATGTTAAATTATGTTAAAAAATCCTAAAGATTTTGGTAAAGCGGTATGCCATGACCTTGTGATATCCTTGCTATATAACATGAAGTAAAATTGGGATGATTGTCTCAGCAAGTTCGCAGAAATTAAACCAAACATGATCTGTATCTTGATCTCACTTCCAATTGATGTAACGTTAGCAGTGCGTTTCACGTGCTTATAACTTTTACGGTATGGTAGCCATCAGACTAATTTTACTCTTAAAATGAAGGTATAGGTCTACCTGATAGCATAAGTAACAGAACCTTGGACGTTTCTAACATTTTTGTTATTATTTCGTATAAACTAAATAAAAACTCCATGCGAATGTAACGTTAGCAGTCAGAAAATTGACCATATGTATGTGCATATGTATGTACAATTACATACATTCCGTACGAAATCGTTTTCCCCAACTGGCCGAACGTGGCATGTTCACATTTACATACATACATACCTGGAAGGATCTATCAGAATCAAGTTAATGAATATAACGATTTGCGATATGAAATGGCCGCTGTACTCTTCAACATACATATATACATATGTACATATAACGTTTAACAGGTAGATATGAAAATCAAATGTAAACAATTGCATATTAATATAAACATGCTTTCTCTCTGTATTCAACTCCACAGGCCGCTTGGGAAAAGCTAGAGGAATCACGCAAATAATCCAAAGTTTTACCAGATCAAAAAGGAATGAATCTGTCATTTTCACCACTGACGTCGATGGCAAGCGTAAAAATACAAAAAAAATAAAATGAATTTATGTACCATGAATCTGTGCCGGAGATATCCACAATCGCTGTTGTGCAAGGTGCTAACTTGGTTAATGGCACAAGTTTTAGCGTCACCGACCCCGAGGTAGCCGGCGAAGACATCTTTGCGCGTCTAGTGCCTATGAAAGCACATGAAGCTAGCTCAATGTATAGCGAAGCGAAATCTTACATAAATATGGTGAATGGAATAATGGTTAGTATTAATATTGCTATGTAAACATACATACATATATTATATAAAAAATAAAATAAAATAAAATAAAATAAAATAAAATAAAATAATACATATATATTATTTAAAAAAAATTACTATTGTTAACATTTTTTTTTTTTTGAGGTTAACTTAAACGCGTAAGTATTTGCTCCAATGGTGCCCGTTTTTGGACCAAAAACTTTTGCTGTTAATTCAAAAGCAAAAACTGTCAACTTAAATGTAAAAGTATTTGATTCAACAGTTTGCGTTGTTAACTTAAATACGAAAAGTATTTGAATCAACAACGCTCGCACCTTTGAAACAACAACGGAGCGTTGTTGGGCACATTTCAACTGCGGAAAGTAGTTGATTTAACAGCGAAAGTCTTTAGATTTACAACGTTTTTTTTTTCAGAGTACAAATATGCACATATGTAAATTTAAGAAGCGAAATAAAAATAAACAAATACATATGTATTTAGTATGTGGTCATACACAGTTTTGGCGACGGTTTGAGTGCCACATATGCCACAGCGCAACTAACGATGGGCAACAAAATCCAATGACAAACCAACAAAATCCTTTCAAAATGCTAGAGGATGGTGTTGGTAGCCAAAATGCAAATATGGCATTTGGCATGACAAATATTTCTTGGTTTTGCATAAAGAATGTAAAGTGGGAAGCAGATAAATACACTCATATGTGCATACATATATATATGGTAACAAATGACAATCGTAGCACCTAAACAACAATAAAAACAAAGCAACATCTATCTACGCTTATAAAAAAGTGAGTAAGCGCTTTGAATGAATATGAGTAGAGTTGCGTATGTGTGCTTTTGCGCCATGAACAGTCGTAATTCAATTTCCTTTTCCGCAATTTAGCAGAAAAAAACGTTACGTAAGAATAAACACACACACAGAAGTGCATTTTGTGTTTTATAAAGTGTTTTTGGCATTGGAAAATCTACAAACTGGTTGTATTGTTGTTGTTGTTGTTGTGATTTTTTGTTTGCGTTTTGTCGACATTTTCCACCTTTTGCGCTTTTTAACGTCGGAAATAAATCAGTAAAATGCTGTCAAAACAAAATGTAGGTACATATACTCTTTGGTATAAATTCATACAGGCAGGGACACATATCTAGCAGTTGCTATTGACTAGAATAGAAATTAGATGTGTATCGAGTGCAATCAGCAGCTCAAACAAGTCATACATACACACATACTTAGTGGTTACAAAATCAAATTAGTGCGCAGAGTATTTTCAAATGGAGCAGAAATTATTGAATCTTAAAGTGTTTGAGGCAAAAAACTGTAGGAATCGTATAAATTCTAGTTAGAGGGTACCTCTATATAGCATAGAATGATGAAATATCGGGAGCAAATTGAGATCCAGGAATAGCGAAATTAAGAATCATATAGTTTCATTAAGATATTACACTGTCCGAAAGTACTTTTGGGGGTGGAATAATTCCCAAACAGAACAAAAGACCACTATCCATATACTAAAACTTCCAAGCCATTTTGCTCCCTGAGGTCTATTTTTTTTATGGCGAAATTTAGTCTGAGTGAATTTTAAATAAAGGGAAAAATCTTAAAATACATGTCGTATAGAAATACGTTGTTAGGAAACATATAGTAAAATTGCATGAGCTTTAATTACGTAGAGTTCGTTTTAACCCCTTTTTTATAAAGTCCGAAAAATAGTATTTCGAAGGTCGGTAGGGGGTTAAGATGTTCTAGAAAATCATTCGCCATTAAATTTTTCCTAGGGGTTCCCTCAGACAAAATCTTTATACAAAGAACCTAAAAATCATTAAGATTATTTCTCTTTAATATTAAACATTTACTCACGCCATTCCAAGGAAAGAAATATCTCATTTATAGCCAATTTAATTTCCTTACACCCGACCTTTGCTTTAGCCATCTACCTTAACCTTACTCTCCCTTTGAAACATACAAAAACTTTTCACCTGCTCCCATGAATTGCACAACATTTCCTACGGTTTTGGTTTTGAATAATTAAAAGTGTCCGCGCATCATTCATTATATTCTCTGTACCTATGTATGTATATACAAAAATAAAATAACTAAAGTTAAAAACACAGAACTTTGTCCACACAAAATTAACTACCTGCAAATTTAATTGACTAAAAGCGTACAAACGAGCCGAACAAATAACTTTTACATCAACGATTACGCGGTGCTTGAAGGGCGCCTTTCGCTAAATTAAGATTATACTATAGGTAGGCAGATACAGTGAGAAAAAATTTGTGTAATGCAGCAAAACAAAATGTGCAGTAAACCCAATTATGGCTGCGCCATTTGATTTCTTAACAAATTCAGACTGACTTGTGAACATTTAAGATATGGAAATGCTATGGAATAATATGATAACTATTTTTTGTGAAATAGAAATAGTTTCTGCACCGGAAACTATGTTGAAATGGATAATTTTTGTACATAGTTGAACAAGTGCCTCTTTAGAGTGTTAAAAATTTAGATAAACTTTTTTTCATCTGCAGACTATCGCCAGGAGTTGAAAGTTATTTATATTCATATGCTTCAACAGTTGGACAAGGTTTAAAAATTGGCGATGTATTGTGGAATGAATTTCCGTCAACCCTTATCAAGTTTGATTTGGTTATAAACCGGTTTCGGCTATGTGACAAGATACTGAAGATGGCACACAGCAGGAACCGGTTTATAAGCAAATCGAAATTGAAAAGGTATGACAGAAATTCCTTCCACAATAGAAAGAAAGCATACCCTGTCGGAAAAGCAAACAACAAAAAAGAATTTTTTTTTTAATTTAATAAAATATGTGCCCTTATTTTTTCGCAGTGCTTTTGGCATAAACTAAAACTACTCATTATTTGTTTGTAGGAGAGAATTATTCGCCGTGAAAGTGGTGGAAAAGTTACAAAAGCAGAAAACCGCCGTTAGAACCGCAAAGCAAAACTATGCTTCCAAAAACTACTGACTTTTGGTTGCAACAAAATGGTAGACTGCAAGTCAAAAAAAGAGAATAAAACAAAAAAATTAAATACAAGGTAACGAAGCGGCTTACAAGCGCCATAAATTAAATTCTCTGGCAATTCACTGAAAAACATGAACGCACGAAATGAGTGGAACAGGATGAGTTGCATGGCGGATACTGCCGTCGCCAGAGATGGCTACAGGTAATGGTATTAGTGAGTTAAGAGGAGAAGTATAAGAGGAGGTGAAGTTGTGAAACTTTTCAGCATACATACATGTACGCTTACATATACTCCTAGATGAAACTGTAGGTGTATGATTATGTGCATGTAAGCGCTGGGTCTGGTATCTACCTTGATGAAGTTTCCGTTAAGCACTGGCAAATGTGGTTGCAAACCTTAGTTACTCACTTATATATATTTGTGCATACATACTAGGTTTCCGCCAGTCATATTTTAACAAAACCAAAAATAAAAATAAAAATCTGAAAAGAAAATCAAAATTCAGCTACGGAGCAAAGGACACACAAGCCCAAAGGCAGAACTTTCAGAAAAGTGTACATGCACGTACATACTACATACATATGTATATTTAAAAGGATATGTTGAGCGAAATCAGTTTGCATGTGTTTGTATTACGAGTAGGAGGGAGGACGTACCGAATCTCAGTGAGTTGAGCGAGGTGTTTTGTAAAAATGGCTGCAACTTGGTTCTTGGAGAATGAGAAGCATTCCGTTGTTGTTGTTTTCCTTTTTTTGTTTTTGACAACTCAGCAACACATTTTCATATCAAACGAAAAATATTGAATTTCAAAATGAACAATACTCTTCCGTTTTATAAATTTGCGCATGCAGACGTCAATTCGCCGCATGTGTGTATATGTACATATGCAAGAATTGCTTGTTGCAAAAGTTAAAATGGAATGGCTGACATAAGTTAAAGTAAAAGTATGATTTGTATAGTTGACATTATGTTTTTGTATACAATTTGTTTTAATTTAGAAATTTGTGCAATTTCCATCCAAGAAGATTCTTATTGAAATCCTCTCCTGTTTCCGTCATCGGTCTTTAGGATTTCTCTCTTTTGTATTTCTCTGTCTTTTGATTTGTCCTTCGGATTTATCGGTCTTTGAATTTATCGGACTTTGAGTCTATCGGTTTATGGATTTCTATCATCTGTTTCTTTCATTCTCGTTATCGGGACTTTAAGTTTTGAATCAAAAGTTGAAGAAAATTACTTATAATTAGGTTCCAGCAAAGCAAGAGACGCTGTTCTACAATTACACAGTCTACACAATTTATGAAATACTAATGAAGTTCTTTTAAATGCGTATGACTTTACAGCTACAGTAGGAAAAGCAAAAGGAGCACACCTCTAATTGAGAGAGAAGCTCGGTCATAAAACTCGTCAGAGTTATAATAGCGCTATTGTATATTATCATTATTAGGATATTTTTCGAGACTGCTTTTTTTCTAGAAAAGCTCCAAAAAATTCGATAATGAAAACCCCAGCCAAGTTTTTGTATAAGTACTCCGTAAGTTAGATATACAAGATCTTATACTTAGACCCCCACAACTATTAAATGTAATATTTTGATATTGCTACTTCCCAATGCTGCCTTGATTAGCATGGAATTCAACCCATCCGCACAAAGAAAAAATATTAAAATAAAAAACTCAAACCTACTAACTTTCACTATGCAAATAACACCCTGCTAGAATTGTGTGACCGAAAGTACTAACACTATTACAAAAATATAATATTACCAACACATTTGCACTCGTATGTGTTCTAGCCAAGTTCAAAACCAATGAGATAGATAAGGATGGAATGGAATTTGAAAATACACATACGGGAACGTGATGAATGAAACGGTCACAAAAGTTACCGATGCCCTTAAGAATGTGATAGGAAATATCCCAAAACTTTTGGTCATGCCTGCCGGTCTTATGACCGGTCAAATGACCTGCACAGTTCTTGCAGGGCACTTACCCTGCTAGAATTGTGTGACCGAAAGTACTAACACTATTACAAAAATATAATATTACCAACACATTTGCACTCGTATGTGTTCTAGCCAAGTTCAAAACCAATGAGATAGATAAGGATGGAATGGAATTTGAAAATACACATACGGGAACGTGATGAATGAAACGGTCACAAAAGTTACCGATGCCCTTAAGAATGTGATAGGAAATATCCCAAAACTTTTGGTCATGCCTGCCGGTCTTATGACCGGTCAAATGACCTGCACAGTTCTTGCAGGGCACTTACCCTGCTAGAATTGTGTGACCGAAAGTACTAACACTATTACAAAAATATAATATTACCAACACATTTGCACTCGTATGTGTTTTTAGCCAAGTTCAAAACCAATGAGATAGATAAGGATAGAATGGAATTTGAAAATACACATACGGGAACGTGATGAATGAAACGGTCACAAAAGTTCCCGATGCCCTTAAGAATGTGATAGGAAATATCCCAAAACTTTTGGTCATGCCTGCTGGTCATATGACCGGTCAAATGACCTGCACAGTTCTTGCAGGGTACTGTCTACATCCCAGATTGTTTTTTTAACCATAATTAACTTTCCCACAAACTCGGTTAGCACATCAAATACCACCTTGTTTGTTTGTTCATTGTTGACAATATAAAATTAAATTGCCTGCAGTTAAAAACACTTCACAAATTAAATACGCTACCAACAACATAAGCAAATCACAAAACAAGAAAACTTCGTTTTCAGGAGGACTATGGCACTGTGATTACATACACTGAAGTGCCGCAGGTTAAACGAAATTAGTTATAGCGTCGCGACGCTCCAACTGGCGCAATTGATGAAGTCATAAACAATGGTTGTCATACATGCTTTTGTGGAGTGAACGGAGTATTTAAAATGCTTTTGCTTTATGTGGCCGAGCGAAGGTAATGTGTGAGTTTAAAAAAGGTGACGAAAAAGTTCCTTGATTTCTAATTTTCTTTCGATATAATTTAATAGTAAATGGATGGCCGAGCTTATCTTTGGCTGCCATTTTTTTGCAGGTCTTCGCAAGCAAAATATAAAGTTAAAAAAACTGCCTGGAAAAATTAAACTTTTAGGAGTTTTCCCGCGAGAACCCTTGTACACTAAATTTCTTTCCATTTGTGAGATCCAGAACTAAAGTAAATCCTTCTCGCTTTGCCGCGATACCTCTACCTCTTCATGAACTTCTCCCTTTCTTCTTCGGCTTAGTCTCACTTTCCCTATACACTTCTTTTTCCTTTCTCTTTCTTCTCCATTTCCTTTTTCTTTTCTATTCATTTCTCTATCGCTATCACTGACCAATCCTTTTCTCTCTCCCATTCCCTCTCCCCTTCTATTTTCGTGTCCTCTCCCATCTCTCTTTCCCTCCCTTTGCCATTCCCATTCCGTTCCAATCGGCTTTCTTTTTCCTTTTCACCTACCCTTTACCTACTGAACCTGGTTGAGCATTACATCGAAAAGATCTCTATATTGAAGCCATGCTTTATGTTAAAGTCATCATCAAGACCTTCCATTCGATAGCAATATCGTTCAGAAACATTCGAGTGCCATCCGGGTCCACTGGTGACCTCGCCTATGCAACACAATTAAAAGAGTTTTATATTCTGATACAAGATATCAGATATACCAACAATCCTTGAGGAATTTTAGAGAAACCAGCTTGCACATGCATTTTCAAAACTATTGTCAGATCTTTTCCCAATAAACTCCGATAATTTTAACGTTCTTGAAAAAAGCCCTTTCTAGAATAGATTTAACTAATCTTTCTAACGCAGTGGAGGCCGCCCTCTTTCTCCTTTCGTTTTTATTCGCTGAACTTTGTTGATCTCTGTGTAAAGCTTAGTGGTGAGCTACTTAAGTCATCTTCGATACTCGCCGTCGCGACGCGTCGCTAATACGCAAAGATCCATAAATATTCCGAAGAACTTTCCTCTCAAACCTTTCTGCCATTTTATCTGATTTTGATGTGGTTTATGCTTCTGCGTCCTATTTCAGTACGGTAATGATAAACGATGAGATCAATTAGAAATATTAAAGACTAGAGTATTCCATATGAGGGCCCTCACATCCAATTTTTGGTAAAGCCTAGAGTATATTTCATGAATTTTTAAATGAGTGAATGAAGATGAATTTTGAGCACCCTGTTGGTACTTCATACTTGTACATACATACATTGTGGAACACAGCACGTGTAAATAATTGAAAATGAGCAATTGACGCAAGAGCTCCACTTTAACATTTTAGCTGCAGTGAAGGGTTGTTTTTTATGTACATACATATATATGGGTGGATGTAAAATGGAGTCAAAATATTTGCATATTTCACGCGAGTGTAACACTCTTACCCCACACACGCATACGCCCATTCATTCTCACACACTCACACACACACAAACCCAAAATCACTTCAACTCCATTTTGTCTGCCGTTTTGCTATGCGTGCTAACTACACCAGTAGACAGCAGCCAACCACGCTTATCATGGCCACCGCTACTACTACTGCTACTGCTGTTGCTGATGATGGCCTTGTTAAAGCCCCCCTGGGCGTCTGTTGGGGGCGGATAAATGTACCGCCATGAGCTGGGTAATTTGCTTGCGTTTATAATGGTATTATTTGCATTGCATTTAAACACGTTCATTGAGCTGCGGCAAAAGAAGGTTGATGAGCAGATTTTTTGGTAGAAAAAAGGGAGGGAGGGGCTGTACTATGCGATGAGATTGATAGCTCCAGTGGGTATTTAATAAGAGTGAATATATTAAAAACACACATACAAACGTATTTAAGTGCTTCTACATATAAATTGATGTTGTAAAAAGGCGTCAGATTATTGCCTAAGCTAACATAATTGTGGGAAAATGTGTAAAGTGAATACCTTTAGAAATACAGTAAATGGGCATTGAAATGGAAGCGCTAATTGCATTTTCGTGCTAATCATTATTGGCCTTTCAGCAATTTAAAGCTCTAATTGGGCTCTATTTATCATACAAAAAAAAAAATACAAAAAAAAAACATTTTTTAATTGTCTATTAAGCATTAATTGAGATCTAAATTGAGTACGATTCATCCTTGCAACTCTGTGTTCAGCGAACAAACGAAATTTCGTGAATTAAACGGAAGATAAATGAAATATCCACATCCCAGCCAAATAGAGCAGTCCGTAAATCCATTCTAAGCTAAGGTATCCAAACCAAAAAGAGGCTCTATTCAAAAATCAACTCCCTGTTGTCTTTGGAATTTGTAGTACAATATCTTTAAAAGAGCAGTTCTTATATATATATAATCAGGATTTCGGAACCGGCTCCAACGATTTTTATAAAATTTTGGTATGCAGGGAGCTTCGGGGGAGAACTTTCCAAAAGTTTAATTTTTTAATAACTTTTATCCTGATGTCTATGCCGGGTCCACAAATATGAGTCAAAATGTTGATGTGGATGACCCTGGAATATTTCTGAACGATACTAGTATCGAATGTGGTGCAGTGGGCAGAGTACTCGCCTGCTATGCCAGAGGTCTCGGGTTCAAACCACGGTCCGAGCAAAACACCAAAACAATTTTTCTAATTAGTAAAAATCCAATTATTGGGGTTTTTAAGAGCAGCGGTCACCTCTCAGCAGTGGGCGGCATACCCTCCGAGAGTATTCCTGCCATGAAAAAGTTTCTCAAAAAAAAAAAATGCATTCGCCGTTCGGAGCCGGCATAAAACTGTAGGTCCACCCAATTAGTAGGAAAAACAAAAAAGGAGCACACCTCGAATTGGGAGCGAAGCTCGGCCATAAAACTTGTCTGAGTTATAATAGCGCCATTTTATTATATTATTATTATTAGTATCGAATAAAAGGTTTTGATCAGGACTTCAACATAGAATTCTCTTAATTGTGATGTCTAGGCCGGGTCCCCATATATGGACCAAAACGTAGACCCGTATGACCCCGAATAATGGGAATAATGGCTTCAATATAGAGATCTCTTCGATGTAAGGCTCAACCTGCTTCCTTAGAAAGTCGAATGGAATGGAATGGGTTTGGAAAGGGAGAGGGAAAAGGAAACGAAAATAGAATGGGAGAGAAAGGGAGAGAGAAAGGGAGAACGAATAGGAGTGGGACGGAAAAGCAGGGTTAACGTTGAACGATGTGGAAAGGAAAGGGAAAAGAACAATGAAACGGAGATGAAAGAAAAGAAAAAAGAAAGAGGGCAAGAAAGAAAGAGGGAAAGTGAAACTAAGACGAAGAAGAAAGGGAGAAGGACATGAAGAGGTAGAGGTATCGAGTCGAAGCGAGACAGATTTACTTTAGTTCTGGATCTCGCAAACGGCCTCAACAAATTTTAGAATATAGAGGGTCTCGGGGGAAAATTTCTGAAAAGTTTAATTTTTCCACAATTTTTTTTTAAACCTTTTATATCATTTGCGAAGGCCTGAGAAAAAAAATGCAGATAACCTCAAGCATCCGGACACTATATAGGTATATAATATGAGTACAAAATATGTGGTGGTTCTACCTGAAATTTTACTACTTACTTCGGCAAAGAACAGTTACATATGTAGAAGTTGCGTTGAAGCATTGGTGTTCCTATACTAATGCCAAGTTGCTGTATTTCTTAATAGATGTAAATTAGGGAAAACTTCTCTCTCGAACAATGCTACTACATATAAACGCTGCTTTAAATGGGCACGCAATTTATTACGGTCAAAAATGTTGTTGTAACAACTTCAGCAACACGGAAAAAACAAAAAAAAAAATATTATTCTAAAATTCAGAAGGGCAAAAACAATGAATATAAAACTCCAGGAGTAAACGAAAAGAAAAAAAAAAAAAAAAAAATTAAACACTTGTTGGGACTTCACTTACTTACACACATACTCCAGAGTAGCTCCATGTACTTGCGGTTTTATAGATTGCGGCAATTTGTGTGTGTTGGCTCAAATGTGATAAATATGAAATGCGATTATTGTGGTTATTGTTCTAGGAAGTTTGTATGTATGTAAATGTGTGTTTATGTACTTTCTCCCATCAACGATTTTGTCTTATTCAGCCAGTTGATGAGGCTTATTAGTGTGCTGAATGGATAGCAAAGGAACAAAAACCGGATAACTAGGGTCATATGAGTTGCGGAATGTGTACGTGTGTGTGTGTTTGGTGTAGACGTTGGTCTATTGGTAAAATTTGTAAGCAAGTCTGGAGCTTGCAGCAAAATGCCGGCAAGTTGTATTTTTGTTTGGAGGTAATGAGGAAATATGATTTTGATGATGTGTTTGCTTTATGCTAACAAACCGGAAAAAGAAGTCGGTAAATTTTATTAACGTAATTAAGTTGTTAAGTTAAAAGAATTAGCTGTGTGTTAGGTACTTGTTTTTTGTTGTTGCTGTTTTTTAAGATGACTTCCGATACGCATTTATTTTTATACCGTGTCAAAATCCATCTTGAAATATTTTACTTGAAAATGCTGAAAATGACAAAAAAAGAGAAGGGCGTATGTCTTAACGATATAAGCTCACAAAGGTCCTCACTATCTCTGTAATATTTTGTAGAAACCCTAAACTAGTATGTTCAATTCAGCAAATAAAAATCCAGCGACTGCGTTGGGCGGTTCTTGTCGTGAGAATGGATGAAGGCGCTCCAGCTAAGAAAGTATTTCTGTCGAAACTCGCTAAAGACAGCAGAAAGGGGAGACCTCCACTGCGTTGGGAATATCAGGTGGAGAGCGACTCGGCCTAACTCTGTGTTTCCAAATGGCGTGATGTAGCCAGAAACAGAAACGAATGGCGGATCTTATTGGATTCGGACAAAATCGTCTAAATAGACGCTTACGCGACAATTTAGAAGAAGAAAAAACTAATACGTTTATGGGCAAGACAACAATTTTATTGTAAATAAGCTGATCCAAAAGTGGTAAACTGAACGACAGTGCTTGGTAGCGCAGAAGCCTCTAGTCATCCTGGTATATTGAACAGGCTTTTCTGTTAAAGAGAGTTAAAGTATGCAGCTTTGTTCACAGTTCGTCCAACTTTCGCCGTAATAAGATACCAAGAACGCTGAGACGCAGCTACAAATGACTCATGTTACTTAGGCTCTCACTTCGTTTTGAATTTTATAGCCCCTCAACTGCCAACTTAGAACTCATATCTAACCTTTAGAGTTGGATGAAAGAAAGTTCTAAGTACCTATCTATAAGAAGACCAAGTCGGATAAAGGAATGCTATACCATCGCCGCGACCAGTACCATCACCATCGCCAAAACTTTGAGAATTGAAACTTGGGTTTTGCCCAGACATTAAAAAACATCTAAGGTATTCACAACAAACTTATCTTCTCACTGTTGTCACACCACTTTGGGAGACCTAATGAGAACGAAAGGCGAGTTAAAGATCTCTGTGTCTACTTTATCTAGTTACTGGTTAAGTATGTATATAAATTTTATATAATCTTATCTCTACATACATACATATGTACGAAATCTACTACTCACATTAAGCTCACACTTCTCCAAAAAAATCTGTTTCCACGCCAGAAACCTTCTGCTACATTTAACTGGAATATCTGACTGATTTACATATATACATATGTATATAAGTATGTATGTGTTTTTTTGCCAACAACCTTATCGAAATCGGAACGCATGCAAGAATATGTTTCACTTTGTTAGCGCAGTCAACTGAAAGCGCGACGAAAAAATATACACATTTGAGACCGCCGTCCATTCCATGAGTCCGATAAGACAGAACGTATGCGAAAATTAGTTACAGTAGTAATAGCGAGTACTACGAGTATGTAGCTACCATTTACTATATCTAAATATGTATGTAAGTATGTATATATGGATGATTTTTCAGATACATATGTATCTATGTACATACGTGGTTTGAGCAAAAAACGTTAATGAGCTGCATATGATTTTAGAAATGATGCTAAAGTGTTATATGTGTTATTCTGCCATACAAAAAAGGGAAGCTAAATTCACTTTTTATAACCAGTTGCATTGGCACATATTAGCTACTTTATTTTGTACGTAAGTTCGAAAAAAACACTAGCTAGCTAGCTAGGTAAAGCGCGTTGAGCTGATAGCGCTTAGCTGTTAGTCGACCTGAACAGCTGTGTTGCCAAGTAAAGAAATGAAGCTATTGCGAATAGAAAAATTCCACTGACATACATTCTTGTAGCACAAACATCAACCAATATCATAAATATCAACCAATCGTATTATTTTATATAGAGGCTGCACCAGCGGACTCTACATGTAACTAGCTCAACACAACCGAACACTGCTGGTGAATGGCAAAAATTCCAATCCGTCCGAAGCCCTCTAACGTGGAGTGCTTATATAAAACTAACTAGCAAGTTGGGCTGGGCGTGCTAATGTCACCAATAGCGCTTAGGCTTATGTAGTCTCGCTCACTGATTTTATTAAACAGCATTTCATTTTATAGAGGAAGCTGGGAACAGCTTTGGGTAAAGGAACTAGCGTTGAAGAAGGTACGAGGACGCACTCTACTACACATACATACTCTCTACTACATACATACATATGTATGTAAGTATTGTTCTGTTAAGAAGGTCTACTATATTTATCTGCATATCTCTGGGAATATGGCTATTAAGACGCATTAGAGCTGAGTCAATTTAGTATATCTACAACTGGGTATTTGTTGTTCGACATGCACGACCCTAACTGACGACACGCTCCTCTATATGGACATGTTAGCGAAATTGTTTTCAAATTTCCATATTTTTTATTTGGCACAACTATAAAAGAATCCTTACAAATCACACGAAACACGGCCATAGACAATAATCAAATCGCCAAATCGCACACCCTTGTTGACTTTATTTAAGCGTAAACACTTTGAAACAATTTATATTGTACTCTCCACTATTCTGTGCTGGCGGATTTGGTTCCCATGCGAGTGGCGCATACAATTTGATTTTAATATTTTTTTCTTGATGTAGCGTTGAAAATTCTTACAAAGCGAAACGAATTTCTTAGCATTTTACAGCAAGTCTACGTACGTATGTATGTACATAAGTGAGCTGCTCAACTCAATCGATTGGGGTTGTTGTTGCCACTTTATTTTATTGCGTTGAGCTGTGCTGCTAACAAGGACATAAATGCCTGTGTGATGATGGCTCACTTATGAGCTTCCCAGCCACCGTGACGTGACTCCTTTTCTTTCAGCTCGCTCGGCACTGCGTGCGCTACAAATGAGCCACGGCAAATTACGTTGATTTAGCGTATCCAAATCGCGTTAGTTTATAGAATATTCCCAACGGATGAATATCATTCGGTTGGCGGTGAAATTTGGCATTTTGGCAATGCTCGAATTGAATGTTTAACATCAAATTGTCTGGCTGATATATCAATTGTGTGAGATGTGTGTGCGAGCAGATTGGTGGTTTGATTGCTTCGTTCCCATGATGAGATTATATTTTACGCTTCTTTTTTCGGTTTGGGAAATTTTTCGCTTTTGTTTTAGAAGCGATTTGCAGTTTGAGAAGTTAATATACATATGTATATCTTAACGTTTATAGTTTTTGTATCATGGTTTTTGTTCTAAATCGATTATTGCTTTCAATTCGTCGTTATGCTTTGCGTTAATAATCATATACATACATACGTTCTGGAAACTGAATGAATATGTAAATGAGTGAAGAATCACATACGTAGATTCCACTAATATTACAGCAAACATCTTTCTTAAAATATTATAAAAAATGAAATAAGTCCTCCAAAACTCTCAGGAATGTAGTCACGAATTGATCCACGTGGTTGTATCACTGTCTTCACCTTCTTCGGAGACCGCATGTCCACTCGCGGTGTCGCATGCGGGGAGTCGTTGTTGTTGTTGTTTCAGCAGGTCATGGTGTTGCCTCCTATCAAAATTGAGCACCCAGGTCCCAATGGCTCCAGCCCGCTCGCGGCGTTGCTAGCAGATTCATTTTTGGTATCATCCCTCTTAACATTAAGCGTAATGGTATAAAAGCCGTAGCCGATAATACAATTGCGCTTCACGATGTAGGGGATTAAGGCGCCGCGGACGAGTTGACAGGGGAAGGAATCCCTCTGTAGGCAACAATTTCCACCAGATGGGTGGATGTCCCTCTTAACACACGTAAAAACCATCTAAGATCCAACTTTATAAAACAAACAAACGCCAGATGGACTGGAGAATCTTGCTTGATTTCCAGACATATGTATGTATAAAACCAAGACTGGACCAAGAAAGGTCTAGATCAGTGACTCTTCTCAGGCGGTCCTACATTGGCCCTCTGGTTGGTATAATAACGAGCCACTGCCTCATGGGCAGCCATAGAACTCGCATGGGCCTCCTTACAAATGACTACATATACTCCTGCCCCGCGCTGTCTAACTCCAGGTACGCTTACCTTCACAGACACTCCTTTGGAGGTCTGGAGAAGCTCAAAGACGCAACGGTATCTGGCATTCTACACTATATGAAACGAATCAGGTGGTTCAGTTCTATAGACGCCTAATCTCTCTTTAAAGGGGAAAATCAGGAACTCCACGTTGTATCACAACGGGCCGCCAGGCCTATGTGTGCCACCGTTTTGGACGTGCGGAGGCAGCCACTATTACCTAACCTAACTATAGGTTCATCCAGAGAAGTTATGGCCCATTTTTTTTCATTTCATTTCATTTATTCATTAACCTAAATTAGTACAATAAGATTTGAGCTCTTTTAAGTACAACAAAAAGTTTTATACATATGTATAATATAATGTTGGTAATCACATTCCTTAGCCTAGTCCTTAGTATCTAAAGTAACAATAAAGATTGACAAAAATACATTTAAATGAGTTGGTCAGCTTACATATATTTACTTTTAGAAAAATAATTTAGAATAACTGTTCTGTAGTTGCTTTTGCACATGCTATTTCTTAGGGCGGTAGGGATAGAATTCCAAACGCGAATAGTGTTCACAAAGAAAAGTCTAGTGGATGGGATGGAGTTAAATATCGGGACAATTAGATCACACAGACGAGCAGATTTTGGAAAAATGAGTTTATTGTAGAGATAGGTCGGAGTTTTAGTGAGCATAAGACGAAAAAGGAAGATACAGCTTCTGGCCTTAAAGTAGTCAAATATTTGACATCCAAGAAGGCTGCACCTCCAGCGGGATATATGGTCAAATCGGCGAATTCCATACACGTAGCGAGTGATATGATTGAAAGCCACCTCTACCTTGTGAGCAGAGCATGAGTCAAGCTTATTGTAGACAAGCTCAGAATATGTCAAATATGGCAGGACAAGTTGAACAGCAAGTTTACGACGAATATTGAGTGGAGTGAACATGGCCGTCATCCGCAAATTGCGAAGTGCTCCGTACACCTTACCCACTGCCATGCTTACATGGTCAACACATTAGAGTTTATCACAAAGCCCAGATTAGAAATTTTATTGACTACCACAATTTTACTATTGTCAATATAAAGAGACGGAAGCTGATTCCACATAGAACTTTGTGTTGCGCTACGTGACACTTTCTGTGTGACAGCTGAGATTAAAATACATGTATCTATATGAGGTTTCTCACATAACAAAAAGTAAGGCAACGCCGAAGTTACGTAAAGCACAAAGTTGCCCAAATCTCAACTTTTGGGGGCGTTGAAATTTTTTTTCAGTTTCACTTTAATTCAAATGTAAATAAACAAATTTAAATTTCACACAATTGAAAAATAATTTAATAGATTTTTATTTTCTTATTTACTTTTTTGTAAATAAAACGGAGAATGAAAGATTTTTCAGAAAATAAATATTTTTTGAGTGATGTTGCAGCGTTCATTGTGGCATAGTTTTTCAGTTTTGCGTTGTTTGACATAGAAAGCGGAGTAACGCAAAGGGGAAAAAGTTGTATGTGGAATCAGCTGGAGTGTTATTTGTATCCAACTTTTTTTTAGAAATTGGTAGGACATATGTTTTACTAGGGTTAAGACAGAGCCTATTTTTGGCTGCCCAGCAGGCGATAAACGAAATATCAGAGTTAACCTTGCAATAAAGATTATTCACATCGTCGAAACGACTAGACATATACAACTGTATGTCATCCGCGTAAGCATGGATATTGACATGCTTACAAACTAAGAAAATATCATTTATAAATAAGCTGAATAAAAGCGGACCAAGTATTGAACCCTGTGGTAGTCCAGAGGTTATCTTACACATATCAGACGAACAATACCCAGATCTAACTCGCTGATGACGATTTGTACAGGGTCAGAGAGCGTTCATTACCAAAGGTGACGAGTTTAATTCTCCGCTCTTACCAGCCAGTATCACGGACGCAGACGACTGGACGCGGAAACTCTCGGCTCAGTTCCTTGAACTACTTCATGAGCCGCGCAAGGATAATCTTTCAATTTTCGGTCGTCATATTGCCGTTCGGGTGTCTGTCTTTGTCAGACTCACTGACGCTTCTTGCTGGATGTGGGGAGGGTTTTGGACTGAGGACCGATGTTTCTTAGATTCACTCAAAATGAAAGTACTCAAAACGTTGGCGAAACTATTACTGTCGGTTAAAAGGAGCTCGCATGTTAAAGTTGCATTTAAGCAACATACCTACTCGTAAGTTAGTCACCGCTGTCATCATCTGCCAAGTTCAAGAATTGAAAACTTTGAGGTTATAAGCCACGATGTTGCTAATAAAAATGCACATAACTGTAAAGTAACAATTAGTGGTGGTAACTATACCACAGCGACTGCGGATTTGTACAATAATTTTACTCGTCTATTTACTACATGCTTTTTAACGGGTAAAGGTTCCTGTCTCCGTTACTTTGGTACTAGTTAGGTACCAGTTTTTATGAGTACGCTTTTTGTATAAATTGTTCAAAATTACCTGTACTTTTAATAAAAAATTATGAAACCAGTTTTTTTTTAAAGCAATAAGACCACTTTAATTGTGGGCCACTGTCTTGTGGAGCAGATTATCGCAAAAATTTCCCATAAAAATTCAAAAGAAATCGATTTAAGTAATTTCAACATCGTGTGTGTGATTTATTTAATAACATTGAGTGCATTATATTTGCGTATGTACTACGATAAGTGTTTGTATGTATGCGTATAATTTTAAAATTCAAACTTCCTTTTACATTAAATATGAGATCCATTAAATTTGTTAATTTATAGCTACGTGTTTACTATATACAAATTGTGTTGGATAACTAAGCTAGCAAAACTATTTCAACATTTTTTTATTTTTTCTTATTTCTTATTTTTTAATTCTTAATGCTTTTAAATCTGTCTACAACTTTAAAATTGCACTATACAATTAAATCGATTGAATAAAAAATATTTTATCTTTGGTTTTTTTTTGTTTAAACCTGCATTTAAATTAATATCACAAATGCGTCCATATAAACGCTTTTAAAAATAAACTTAATAACAAAGCCGCAACTCTCCTTTTTGCTCCCACTAAAAATATCCGAAAAAATGCTTCGATCATTTGGTGACACCCGGAATACGCGACGACGACGACGCCGCATGATGACGCCCACCGCCGCCGCCGCCGCCTCCACCATTACACATATTTCCGCTGCTGCCGCGCTCAGCCGAGCTCTCATTGCTTCCAGCTGCCGTCGAGCCGCTCACATTATCACTTTCCTTGTCCTGATGCGCCGTCATGTGACGCGTTAGATGATGACGCTCACGGAATGTCTCCTGACACACGGGACAGCGTAATTTCTCCTCACGCTTGCGACGATTTGGATCGCATTGCACCTCACTTTTATGATGCGAACGCATATGATAGACAAGATCGCTAGTCATGCGGAAGCTGATGTTACATTTAGCGCAGACATTTTGCGCTGTCAACGAGAACGTCGACGCCAGCGTAGGCGGTATGAGTGTGGTGAGTATGGCGGCCGCAGCGGGATTTTGTGCAATGCGCGGTAGCTCAGGTGGCGCTGCCACAGTTGCGAATGGATGCGGCGCGCCGGCGCCGGGGAATGGAAATGCCGCGTAGCCGGGCAGAAATTCTGGTGGTGGACCACCGCCACTGTTCATTGAATTCGGGCTACCGCCAGCCGACGCTGAACCGCCGCCGCCGCCGCCGCCAATATTATTGGTGGCTGCCAAAGCGGCAGCAGCGGATGTTGGACCGCCGAACGGTGTGCGATAGAGCAGCTGCTGTTTGAGTCGTTGTTGCGCCTGCAGCATGTGCATATGATTGACTGATTGCTGGAAGGCGGCGGCGCCATTCAGCTGGTGGTATTCGGGTCGAAAACTTTGATAGATTATATTTGGATTGAGACATGGTGGCGGCCCTGGTGGCGCTGCAGCGGCGCAACTGCCATTACTGCCATGTGATGAGAGACTGCCATTGCCACCGCTGTTGGTGCGTGGCGGTGTTGTGGCCGCAGGCGGGCTCATCGATGAGCAACTCAATTGCGAGTCGGGACTGAGCGGAGGCGCGGGCGGTTGCACGGGCGGCGACTCCAAACGCATCGAGCAAACTTTGGTGAAGGCGCTTTTTAGCGGCATGCTTTCAGGTGATCGTCTATCCGCTGCGGCGGCGGGGGGAAGCACCAGCGTTGGATCGTCGTAAATGCGTGGCGGTGAACGTACGGTAATTTGCGGATAACGGCGCGCTTCGTGTATATTGAAAACGGAGTCTAATTGACTGGCGCAGTTCATAAGCGGCAGCTGTTGTGGCGCTTGTGCACTGAGCGCGTGGTGCTGCTCTGTTGTATTGGCACGTTGTGGTGCGGCATTTTGTGTTGTGCGCGGCGAGAGATCCGTTGGATATTGATGACGCTCCGGATATTCGGCGAGACGTGGCTGCTTTTCGTTTTGCTTCTGTTTGATGCGTTCATCGGGCATCATTAGGAAGGCCACATCGAAGGAGCGTTTCAATGTCGTTGCTTTGCCATTATTTAATAGATTTGTTGGTGGAGACAAGGCAGGCGAATTTCTGGCATCATCTTTGCCGCTGCTGTTGTTGTTATTGTTATTATTTGTTGCTAGAAGCGGACTTAGCGGCGCATTGGGGGGCGTTGTTGAGGCGCAAAAGTCCGGGCGCTGTGGCGAATTCAAAGGCGGTGTGCCTTGGTGGTGTTGATGTTGTTGGTTAAGATGGTGATTATTATCCATTATCATGTTCATAGACTTTTTTGGTTACACGCTTTGATTTAAATGTTGGTATTATTTTCTTTTTTAGTGTTTTTTTGCTTAAGAAATTGTATTGTGAACACTTTTAATTATTTTTTTTTTTGGTTTCACAATTCTTGTTAAGTAAATTTTAAGCACTTGGCACCATTTTTGGATTTTAGTTTTTCTCTTAGATTAAAATTTTTTTTTCAAAGCTTCTTCTTTACAATCACTTTTTGTCGTCGGGATCGGCTTCAACGCGTCAATTTCGAAATCTAACAGCAGACTGCTGCTTCGCAACAATCTGTTCTTGCTTAAGTACTTGGCGGCCAGTGGCAATGAGTCCAATTGGTGCTCTACCAGCAGCAACAACATGAGCAGCCTAACCAACCAAACCACCACCAACGCAACCACCCTTCCTGCCTTTCCTTCCACCCGTGCATTGCATTTCCAATTGGATTTTTGTTGTGTGTTCTCATATTGTTTCATTCAAAAAAATTTAATGCCTAGCACTCGCCCATCTGTGCGAATTCCACTTGCTGCCACACATTGCCCGCTCACCCGCTACTTACCTACATATGTACACGAACAACAACATCAACATTCAAACAATACGTTAATATGCAACACCCTTATGTTGTGCTCACCATACTATATAACGCTTTACAAAAACAAAAGTACCAACATTGCGCGCTCTCAGAGATATGCTTGCCGCTTACCACCCCTGCTTTAAAATATACAGTTGCTCATATTTAGTTGTTGCATGCTCTTTGCTGCTTTTTTCTTATTCGAAAGTATTCCATCTGTTTTCGAAGTTACCAACATATTCTCTGGTTTTATGGTTTACGGAGAGCCAAAAATATGTGAGAGACACATCTGCTCTTTGCTGGTTGGCTGATGGTTTTGATTACATATTTACTGGAGAACAGAAGTTATGTAAGGGCAAGTAAGTAAATGGGGGGTTATGAGGAGAATCTGATTTAGGGAATGGGTATGTGAAATACTAAGAGGAACCTACATACAGGGTTCAAGTCCAGAATTTCGGTTCGATTGAACGGGTTCTGTGACTTTTGCCTATAATAGAAGAAGAAAAAACTATAACGACTTCTCCAAAACCTGGGGTAGGTTCGATTATCGACATGGTTGGTTGGCGCACTAGACACCATTTTGATGCCCCGAAAAAAAAAAAATTGTCGTTACGGTTCATCACCATGTTCGAACAATTGGGTTCTTTCGATAAACCTTCTAAGGTAGACTAAGGGGTAATAGAGATAGAACGCCACCCTTATCACGTAGCATTTAGCGGTGACCGATCCCATGCTGACCTGCAATATTCTGTATCCTAATATTTCGAGGGATTCTACAATCTGTTTGATCTCGATATTGTTGAAGACGCCTTCGATATCCAGGAATGTTATCAAGGGCTATTGTTTATATTTAAGCGATGTTTTTCTGGTTGCTAATAATTCATGAAGAGCAGTGTCGATGTTTCTATAAGCAAGGGTCGCTTTATAGCCCCTTTCCGTTAAGAGTGTCATTGAAGATACTTCGGTCCAGAAATAATTTCTATCTACAGAGAATGGCTTGGCGTACCGTGGTGATTCTAATTGGTGCAGAACCGACTAACGCTTTCAATTTGACTTGGCTAAAATCGGCTACATAGACGATTAAGCGCCAATTAGATAATTAATAATAGCAAGATGAATTGCGCTGTGACCTTAGGGCCTATTGTGCCCTCCACCTCATCATATCACCTTCCAAGTGCAATCTGATTCAAGAACTCAACAACTGAGGTTGGTCTTAGGTTTAGTATGTAGTTGCTCTCCGGTTGATATGAGCCGAATGTTCTCTGCCTCCTTCTAGAAACTAGACATTGCAGTGCATTCGAGGAGTACTTATATGCTCAGCAGTTTCATCTTACACGTAACAGCATCGGCATGCACTACTTGAGTGAATGCCAAGTTTTTGCATATGGCTGCAATAACCTGTGAGAATGCCGGTCACAATACTCATCTTGCTTTTTGGGAGCTCTATTATCGTCTTGAAGCGCTTTTGTTATAGGTAGCTCCCGATTAAAAGCTTCGCCTGTCACATACTCGTACCGTCTGTTGATGATAGTGCTGTTCTCTCAAACGATGCTCCTCCAACCTGAACTCCTCTCTTATTATACGTAGTCCTATACTTAGAAAGGGTTCAGTTGCAATTGGTTTCTCAGCTACCACCTCTCTGGCGAGGCCGTTCGCTATCTCATTTTCTGCGCCAATTAAGAACAGCGAGAAGGCAATAGAACACTGTGCTAGTAGTTTAAACATACAAAAAATGTATAAATTGAAAGTCAAGCTCGGTCCAAAAAGGGGCCTAGAGTTGTATTTGAGTCATCCGATTTTCATTGCTATCGCTTTATGTTACTTGATGTGAACAAGCGAAGAGTAAACCTATAACTTTCTAGACAGCTTCAAGAATATTTTTAAATTGACGAGAAGATTGGCAGTATTAGTCGATTTGTTCATAAACCGGTTTCGGTAATGTGCCATTTTCATTCAATCTTTTTCTTCAGACTTACCTTCACGAAACTCTCCCATGAAATCTTTGGTATTATTGAACATCTATTAAAATACTAATGGCAAACACATGAGCATACGGACTACAGTGTTTGCAAAATTTTTAACAATCTGCACCTTGTTATGGGCCGTATGCAGTCACATGCATTATACATAAATTACATGCATTATAAGTACATGTACTCGTCCTGCATTTTAGAACATATCCTCTCACACTTACCCTTCCATACATATGTATGTACATGTAAATGGGCGGAGTTTCACACCCCCTTTCCATAAACATATTCAATTGTCCTGCCAAAAGTGCTTTAGCCACACGCTCTCCTACTTTTTCGCTCCCTCTCTTCCTCTTACACACGACATCTGCGCTCGCACACTCTCACGCTCTTCAATTCGAACTTTACATCACACATTTAAACGCCTGTCGATATGCTACGATAACCAAAACCCAAACTTGTGCACATATTTAAGCGCAATACTGTTGCTGTGTGGCGTCCTTATTGCAAGTGTTTGTGAACAGGTTGTTTTTGTCGATTTTTTTTTTGTTGCACGTTTTTTCCCAACACGATGGCGTTGTGGCCATTGCTTTTTACTGCTCAAAGTTGTGGCGCTGGTGGTGGTAGTCCTATGAGTGGTTGGTGGAGAACGGCAGCATCTGCTGTTTGTTGTTTTTGTGTTGCCCCCATTCTGGGGATTTGCCTATATATGTATACGGTGCGCATGTGTGTGGACTGTGTTGCATGCAATTGTTGTTGCTTGATCATATTGTAGCGTTGGTCATATCTTTTTCATCGTTTATATATTTGTTACTTTGTTACAGCCGCCTCTCGGCCTCCATCTACGACTACTGGACTATTGCAGCCGCCCCATTTACATACAGTAATTTATCTTTGCCACGATGGTTGCAATATAGTCCGGTTGCACAGAAATATACAAACATGTATTATTTATGGAATTATTGTATATAAAAAATTGCTCGACATCCTGGCTATGCTGAATGGTAAAAGCTTCTCGATGGCGTCTGCACTCTTGGCCAACGTCCGTTCAGCACAGTGGGAAATTTTGAGAGGAAAAGAACAACAAAAACCAAATATGAATTAAAAAATATATTGCAACAATTACTTTTTTCATCAAAAGTGGTGCGTATTAGCAAAAGCTTGACCAAGTTTCAAACACTTAATTCGAACACAAAAATTATTTCGAAATTATCTACTGTACATTAGACCATATCAAAAGAAAAAAATACCGTATTTCCCCTTATGTAACGTACTTTTGGAAGCCATTCTCGAAAAAAAAATTAGGACCACCTCAGCAGTCCTCAATTTATAATTATCACATAGGGATCTTCGGCATTCATAGTAGAATCTTATAGTTTGGTACATCAATATTTTTGTCTCGAGAAAAGAATTTTTCAGCTAATTAAGCCTAAGTGCACCAGCGGGATACTTACGACCCAGACCTCAGTTGCCACTACCCTAGGTTAGGTTAGGTTCGCCAGGATATAGTGATCCCTCACATAGACCACATATTGTATTGGAGGCGTTATACTAAACTTGGAATGCAAAACCTCGCAAGTTTTAGTATTTTTATATTTTATGAAGAGTATTTTATTGACCACTAGATTCCACAACAGAGGCGACCCCCTTGCGGGGTGCCACTATGTGCCCTCCTTGACATCTTCGAAAGAGTCCACCCACCCGCCACCTTCCGACTATTCAAAAGGTTTTTGATCTAGCGCTGAATGGTTGGGAGTATTCCGATCCTCCATCACGGCAAGTTAAATGCGTTTTGTGCCATCCGCCAGGCACCTCGAGCGATGACTGAGGCCGTCGCGCATCTGCCTGCCTGGTGTGTGCCTTTATGGGATCTACTCGATCGAACAACAGCCCTCGCCAGCCCTTCGCGGTCTCTCCCCTCGCAGTCTGCCCTGGCACAAGCACCAGGAACAGGCATCGTGGAGGAGAGACGGAGGTCCATTGCCCAAGCTACAACCTCTTGGAGTTTTCAGCCGAGGATTTTTGCCGCCCTATACTACCCCAAAAATATGAAAAATTCCTATATGAAAAATTCCTTTCTTGGGCGATATCTATGGTGGTCCTAAAAAATTTATTTAGGAAATGGCTTCCAAAAAGTACAAAATTATATAAGGGGAATTTCGGCGATTTTTTCTTTTTGGCAGACGGTCTACTGTTCAGCGGTAGTGATGCTGTGGAGCTCTTCTGTACTGGGCAGGCGGTCAGCTATTGTTGTACATATAAAATTTATGTGGTCGACGCATCCTGTTGCCGTTGGTCAGTTGGTCGTTCATGCCGGTTGAGCTCATTCTTTTACTCTTTCTGCATACATATTACTGCCATCCAGTTGGCGCCGCCGATTATGTATGTATGTATCATGTGGACACAGGAAATGCTTTCTGCTTGCTGCTTCCATCATTCTAAAGCAAAATATGTGCGAATTTTATTATGTGAACGTTATGCTTATGTGTCCTGTGTACAACGCGCGTCCGACCATTTGCCAGTTTATTATATGTACATGTGCGTACATATGTGTGGCTGTGTGTGTGGGTTTTCCTTGTGCATGTATTCCATTTGTCCGGATGCCACTTGCACATTTTATTCAAATTACTTACCATTTATACTTTTTTTCCTGCAAGCCTTTGCTGTGGCTTAGTTTTTTTGCATGTGCAAACACATGCGAACATGCATACATACATAAATATTTTTTCAATTCAACTTTTTTGTCATTGTCATTTTAATTTTCGCATATTTTCAGGTGCTAATTGCTCGCTTGGCCATATGAAATTAAAATAAAATTTATTATTACAAGTTGCGTGTGGTCACGGTTTATATTTGCCCGCTGCCACTATTGTTAATGCCACAAGCTCGCGTTGTGTTTTTTTGTTTTTTTGCATGTTTGTTGTTGTTATGCAATTTTTTCTTCTCTTATCTACCATTTACATAATAGCGCATATGTGCAAGTTTTTCAGTTTGTGCAACTTATTTTAAACGTTAAACCCATTATTGCTTTCGACATTCGTTTTAAATTAAAAATATTGTTTAGCTTATCGCTTTTATTTAATTAAATGCATAGATGCATTTATAAACACCTTTTTTTATTTGAACATTATTTTAATATCGATTTTTATTCGAGCACAGATATTAGAAGACAATTGTGCTTTTAAAAAAAATATACATATTCCAGGCCACAGAAATATTGAGGGCAATGAACTGGCGAAAAAGTCGGTGTGTAAATGGACCTATCAAACTATCAAGTAATAGCAATAAAAAGACAAGAGCCGAGCCTTGCCGGGCTAACTCATCAGTCATTTCGTTTCCCGGTGCACCGGTACCTAAATCAGACATACGCTATTTCGACTTGCTAAGGCCGTGACCCACTCCCTCTACTGCCTGACGAGGCTTGATTACACCGTTACACATTCCACACCCAGAAAAAAAATAGTGTGAAATCAACCAAAAATCAACAAATTTTGTGGTTAATTTTTTTCAACACGATGCTTAATGTATGCCATCATGTAATCGTGCAAATTTAACACTACTGTCAAGTGTTAGTTTAACAGGATGACAACTGTAGAACTTACACTAAAAAGTATTGAGTCTTCCTGTTGATTTTACAATTTTTACTAGTTAATGTTACAATTTAAGCTGGTTAAATTAACACGAAATGGTCCTGTTGAATTAACAATAACATCTTTTTGATTTTACCTTAAATTTATTGTTAAATTAACTAGAAAGTCTTGTTGATTTTACAATTTATTTTTATTTAATAAAAAGCATATAAAATATAAAATATAGAATCGTCACATCAATAAAGCATATTCGAGTACATCACCCGCACAACCGACCAAGTTGAAAGCGCCTTCTCATACGAATAGTTTATACATGGGCGATAGTACTTACTATCACTGCCACCGAGTAATGTTTGGCCGCTAATGCAACGGTATATGCACCGCATGCTGCGTGAAAGACTCCATTCGCTAAACATTTCTTCGTGGTAAAAATTGCAAACTATGAAGAGGAAAAAGAAAATATTGAACATTAAAAACTTTTAGAAACAAAAATGCAATCCACTTTTAACTTACCTGCGAAATAAAAATATAAATGGAAAAACCACGCACTGCCAATGATGCTAAACTCCCATCATTGCCACGGCACAAAATTTTCTTTTTCTTAAAAAAAAAATAATATTAGTTTGTGTTTTGCACGAACAGCAGAACTTCAAACGTTGAAAAAATTGTGTATGTTTCAAAATAGTTTTGACGTTCTTTTTAACACTTTTTTAGATTATATTGACACTATCATCGTGTTGAATAAACCAAAATTCCAAATGACGTTTATGTTTGAACATTGTTTCGTGTTATATCAACCAACTTGTATTGTTAATTGTGGTTCTTGTTATTTTAACAATTGTTTTTATGTTGTATTAACACTAAAATTGGGACGTCATTTTTCTAACATTTTTTTAAGTTTATATTGACACTATCATCATGTTATAGGGTCTATACACAGTGCGTCTGACTCGCGAGTCATCTGTGTGCGTGTTGACTCGCCGTCATTAAATTTGACAGGCGAGTCACAGCAAAATATCAAACTAATTTTGATTTTCTTGAGTCATGCCAGAGTCATGCACATTTTCACCAATACACCTAAACTAACTCTTGAATCAGACGCATCGTGTATAGACCCTATTAAATAAACCAAATTCCAAATGACATTTAGGAATAAAATTTTATATTTGAATCATCTTGTATATTTTAAAATTTCTTCATGTTGTATCAGCAATAAAATTTGGTTGAATTTACCAAATTTTCAAATGACAGTTGCAAAGCCAAAATCATGTGTCAAACATCGTGTAATTTGAAAAAATTGTTGCTGTTCTATGTGTAAAGTTCGATCGTGTTAATTTTACATGAATCGTGTTGATAATTTTTTTTCTGAGTGCAGGGACTTCAAATCCGCATGTATATACCGTCGTACCATACAAGAACTAACATACGATTTTTTGTGACTGACGAAAAGTAACAAGTTCGACTTTTGGCCAACGAAAAATAACAAAACCGACTTTTGGCTCACGAAAAGTAACAAGTTCGACTTTTGGCTGACGAAAACTATCAATTTCGTTTAAACAACAACAATTTTAATGTAAAAATAGTATTTAATTACTGATACTTTTCGTCAGCCAAAAGTCGAACTTGTTACTTTTCGTACAGAATTTTTTTTATTGATAGCTTTCGCCAGAAATTTGAAATATGCTAGTTTTCGTATGGTACGACGATACGAGAAAATTCCTATCCTGTTTCCAACAGCGGCACTTTCCGCTGCAAGTAGAGCCCTGCAGCCCTCGTGTGGCGAAAAATTTAGATTGAACAAGTAAGGAAGCCTAAGTTCGAGTGGAATCGAACATTAGATACTCAGCTGTATGCTTTCATTGTTTGTTTGCGTTTGATGGAAACACGGTGTACTTTATATAAAGCGAGTGCTGCATAAAGTGGGCGTAGCCACGCCCATTTTCTAAATTTTTATCAGTCATCCAACTAAGCATATCAATATTATTCTTTGTGCAAAAATTAATTCCTTTATGACTTCTAGTTACAAAGATGTCACGTTACAAACTCCCAAAGGGTATTCCAGAAATATCTGTTAAAAAGTAGGCGTGGTCACAAACCGATTTCAATTAATTTTTGCGTGTTTATTAACACAAGTTATAAAAGTGTATAAACCAAGTTTCGTCATAATATCTCAATTATTTGTCGAGTTAAAGGCTAATAAATCTCGTATATCCCTTTGTCCAAAAGGAGGCGGTGCCACGCCCATTTTCCAAAATTTGTCTATTTTATGTTTCCGGTCTATTGTGGAACTCATGTCACAAAATTTCAATGAATTATCTTTATATTTGACAAAGATATCGCTTACAATGTTTTTATTAGGTCACTTTATAATACACATATATAAAAGTGGGCGTGGCCGTCAACCGATTTTGACAATTTTCCGTCAAAACATTTGCCTAAGTAAGTAAATCACGCGTACCAAATTTCATCGACATATCTTCAACGGTTTCTGAGTTATGACTCATAAAACTTTCAATGTTTGCCCCTTAATAAGTGGGCGTGGCTCCGCCCATTTTCCAAAATTTTTGTGGTTTTCGTTTTATGTTCATAGTTGGAATCATGCCACAAAATTTCAGTGATAGATCTTTATATTTGACAGAGATATCGCTTAAAATGTTTTTATTAGGTCACTTTATAATACACATATATAAAAGTGGGCGTGGCCGTCAACCGATTTTGACAATTTTCCGTCAAAACATTTGCCTAAGTAAGTAAATCACGCGTACCAAATTTCATCGACATATCTTCAACGGTTTCTGAGTTATGACTCATAAAACTTTCAATGTTTGACCCTTAATAAGTGGGCGTGGCACCGCCCATTTTCCAAAATTTCATAAAATTTCTTCATAGGGGCCTGAGCTCAACATGTGGGTAAAATTTTATCGCTCCAGCTATATTAGGGACTGAGATACCAAATTTCCGATTTTTTCTATATAGGAAAAGTGGGCGTGGTAATGGTCCGATTTCGCCCATTTTCAATACCAACCGTCCCAGTCTCGATACCAACTTGCATTCCAAATTTCATCAAAATATCTCAATTTTTGCGCGAGTTAGAGTGTTTACAGACGGACGGACGGACAGACGGACGGACGGACGGACGGACGGACGGACATGGCTCAATCGATTTCTCTTTTCACCCTGATCATTTTGATATGTATAAGTCTATATCTATCTCGGTTATTTCATTCTGTTACAATCCACCGTTATGTGATTAAAACTATAATACTCTGTGTACTAGTACAGCTGAGTATAAAAAAGGTCGCCCTGTCCGGGAGCCTGTTTGATATGGAAATGTCCGACTGAGTTGCGAATATAGGCGTTCCCACTCCGCCCCGTCCGTGAAAACTGAAAAATAGAATTTCTGAGCGAGTTTACCATCTCCTCAGTTCTTCTTAGATGGCAAGATAATCTCATAGTTTGTATCGAAGACTGTTATAGGACAGATATAATTCGTGTTGATATCAGAGTCGGTAGCGTGGAGCAGAATGCGAACTTGCCCGTATATACGCTCCTTCCAGAGTACCAACTCCCGCATTGTTAACGCAACCGGAGATGCGTTTTTCCTTGACAAAAAGTTCAATGGGAGGAATATTGCAAATCACATTCAGAACCTCCATGGAACATGATCTAATCGCTGTGATCGTAATGCAAGCAGCTCGTTGAAACTTCCTCAGCATATCAGCCATACAGCCCACCTCGGTTGCTCTCCACTACATCAGTGTTCCGTATGTTAAGATCGGTTGAATAGCTGCTTTGTACAGAGAGTTCTGGCCGTAGACCCCACTTTTTGCCTAGCATTCTTTTGGCGGCATACAAGGCATCGACAACCATGTGATTAAATGAGAAACATCACACACATTTTAACCAATGTAGCGCCAATCGCTCTTCCACACAATCCCTCCCATAATTTTAAAGGTATGTGATCTATGTTCTGTATTTAGTCTGCAATTTAATTTAGACGTCAGAAAAACTTCTCTCTGAAAGACTTAGTTCTCGACCATTGAGAACAGTAAGATTGAAATTAGAAATTTTGGTCCTACTGGTAAAAAGCATTAGCTCTGCCTTTGAGGGGTTAACGCTGAGACCGGAGATTGAGACCGGCCTCCGACCATCCGCTCAATCTTCTTAGTACATAATTATTATTAATACACTCAGAGAAAAAGCAAGCTAAATTTAAGTATAGCGGGCTTGAATCGAGCCGAAAACGTTATGAAAGTCTGTTAAGCTTGAAAATGCTAAAATCATGAATATATTCTTAATTTTAGAACGGCATTTTTGAGAAGAAAAAGCTTATATTAAGAACTTTCCGGTTTGAAAAAAGCTTGAATAAATTTCTTTTAAGCATAATTCGTGATTGATTTAAGAATGTACAATCTTATATTAAGAATGCTCAACTTTGTTTTAAGAACAATTATTCTTGATTTTCCACTTTTTCGAAATTCAAATTTCGAAATCATTTAACCCACCTAACAAAAGTAAAAAAGAAAATTTTTTATTTCTTTGTAATGTATTTTATTATTTTTTTTTATTTTACCGGATGAGTCATATGTACATGTATATGGAGATGCAATTCTTATTATCACTATATCTTTACATACATACTTATAAATAAGAAAGGTCTACATATGTACATATACATACATATCTTATACCGAACTTATTTTATAAAAGTGTATAAATTTTTCCGTAATCTTTTTAACGGTTAAAAAACTCACTCAATACTTCCACTACCAAGAAAGATTTTCACCACACAATTTGAATGGTAGTATCCCGATACCCATCCATTTTGAACCGTTTCTTACCAACACCGATGGTCTGGAATCCTACAATTTTGGCCACGATCAAAAAAAGTCAACTCAACGGCTTCCAAATTATACAAGTCTTGCTGTCGCAGTTCATATGTACATGCCCATTTTACTCGTTGGACACTCCTCCACAGTTCATATAATTCTTCATCTATGCCAAACTATTAAAAGCCATATTAAAACAAAAGCTAAATTCTAAACAACGCGATAACTCTTACCCATTATTTGTTGCAAGCAAACAATTTCACGCGAAGCTCCATTCACAATCCGAGCGGGGGAATAGCTGAATTGCTATTGTTTTGTTTTATTAAAAAAAATCTTTTTCACACAGAAAGCAACAACTATTGAAAATTATATGTATATTTTATGGTTAACATTTGGCTCTGTTGGTCTTGAATTAGGAATTTCATTTTCAAATCAAGAATGTCTTTCTTAAATTAAGATTATTTCAGTTTTTTATCTTTCTTAAAGAACACCGTTCTTGATTCAAAATTGGGGAAACTTAAATTTGATTTATTTTTCATTAATTTCTGTGATTCTTAATTCAAGTACGACACAGCCTGTTTTTAGCACGCAACTTTTCTCTGAGTGTATAACACTGTTAAAACATTTACTTCGCTCCCTAATTCCCAAATGTGCAATTCACCAATCAAACCAATGATGTTTACATTGAAAACTAATTGTTTGCAAACTTCTTCCAAGTATGAAAACTATGACTATCATAACCGCAATCTCCAACTGTTTTGTAGGCACGTGTGCTGCTACCACATATGAGCACAGATTTGGTTATAAACTCACACTCGCACTGGCACTTGCACTTGCACTTCTACAGGCACGTGACCTACACGTTTGAGCAAAAACAACAAAAAAAAAAAAACACAGAAAAAAGCAACTTTTCGAATTCGCAAACGCGCAACGCAAAGAAAATACAATTTCAACAAATCAAGCAGAAAATCATGAAGAAACAAATACAAACGAAAACAAGTAAGGAAGCCTAAGTTCGAGTGGAATCGAACATTAGATACTCAGCTGTATGCTTTCATTGTTTGTTTGCGTTTGATGGAAATACGGTGCACTTAATATAAAGCGAGTGCTGCATAAAGTGGGCGTAGCCACGCCCATTTTCTAAATTTTTATCAGTCATCCAACTAAGCATATGAATATTATTCTTTGTGCAAAATTGCATTCCTTTATGACTTCTAGTTATAAAGATGTCACGTTACAAATTCCCAAAGAGTGTTCCAGAAATATCTTTCTTAAAAAGTAGGCGTGGTCATAAACCGATTGCGTGGCTATTAACACATGTTATAAAAGTGTATAAACCAAGTTTCGTCATAATGTCTCAATTATTTGTCGAGTTATGGGCTAAGAAATCTCGTATATCCCTTTGTGTAAAAAGAGGCGGTGCCACGCCCATTTTCCAAAATTTTTCTGGTTTTCGTTTTATGTCCGCAGTTGGACTCCTGCTATAAAATTTCAATGATATATCTTTATATTTGGCAGAGATATCGCTTAAAATGTTTTTATTAGGTCACTTTATAAGACCCATATATAAAAGTGGGCGTGGCCCTCAACCGATTTCGGAAATTTTTCGTACCAAATTTCATCGATATATCTTCAACGGTTTCTGAGTTATGACCCATAAAACTTTCAATGTTTGCCCCTTAATAAGTGGGCGTGGCACCGCCCATTTTCCAAAATTTTTGTGTTTTCTGTTTTACGTCCATAGTTGAACTTATTCGACAAAATTTCAGTGATATATCTTTATAGTTGACAGAGATATAGCTTAAAATATTTTTAATAGGTCACTTTATAATACACATATATAAAAGTGGGCGTGGCCGTCAACCGATTTTAACAATTTTCCATCCAAATGTTTGCCTAAGTAAGTAAATCACGCATACCAAATTTCATCGATATATCTTCAATGGTTTCTGAGTTATGACATATAAAACTTTCCATGTTTGGCCCTTAATAAGTGGGCGTGGCACCGCCCGTTTTCCAAAATTTCATCAGATTTCTTCATAGGGGCCTGAGCTCAACACGTGGGTAAAATTTCATCGCTCCAGCTATATTAGTGACTGAGATACGAAATTTCCGATTTTTTCTATATAGGAAAAGTGGGCGTGGTCATGGTCCGATTTCGCCCATTTTCAATACCAACCGTCCCAGTCTCGATACCAACTTGCATTTCAAATTTCATCAAAATATCTCAAATTTTGCGCGAGTTAGAGTGTTTACAGACGGACGGACAGACGGACGGACGGACGGACGGACATGGCTCAATCGATTTCTCTTTTCACCCTGATCATTTTGATATATATAAGTCTATATCTATCTCGATTATTTCATTATGTTACAATCCACCGTTATGAAATCAAAATTATAATACTCTGTGTACTAGTACAGCTGAGTATAAGAAAACAGAAAAAAGCAACTTTTCGAATTCGCAAACGCGCAACGCAAAGAAAATACAATTTCAACAAATCAAGCAGAAAATCATGAAGAAACAAATACAAACGAAAAAAATTACACATTTTTATGATAAAAATCTAACCCTCCAAATCAGTGCCACAAATACAATGCCGTTTTGGAAAATAAGACACAATTAACTTTCGAGTTAGACGACGCAACGGGCAAACAAACAAGTGCAGCTGGAAAATGCTAACAGCCAAGTAGACACAGTTAAAATATGTAGTTGCTGATGAAGTGTCAGAGATAGTGCGGCCAGACATCAATACATCAAAATAAGCCAATGCAATGTTTTGGTAGGGTGGAGTGAGGGTTGCGGGAGTGTAGTGAAGTGAGAGATTGAAATCGAGTCAATGTTTTCGGTGGTTTTGGTTTGGTGGTGGTGGTATTGGTGGTGGTGGTGACAAAGTGATTTTTTCTAATCTATAATCTAACAACAAGAATATTGTTAAACAGCCAACAAACAACAACAACAACTACACACAGAGATGATGACAGCAAGACTGACAATGTCCCAAAATGAATGGGATATGTTGGAAGCAAAAAGGCGTGAAATTGTTTCCATATCCTGTCACTCGTAAGTGATTAAGTAAGTCTAGTTGGAGTAAATGTAAGTGCTTGCTGGCTGGATGTATTTATATGGATGTTGATAGAACGAGTAGACTATGAGCGTCTACGTTGACATTAAGGTGCGTTATAAACTTTAAAATTCATGCTCTACAAAAAAAATGTATTAAAATTTATTAATTTTTTCCCCCTTAAACAATAATTTTAGAATTTTTTACAAAGGTTAGGCTAGACTGATGAAATCTAAGATTTTCTCATAGACCAGAATTGCAGCGCAGTGTCGCTTAAAAACATTTTGAAGGCAATTATACTATGACTAGAATGCAGATTTTTCTGAGTTTCCGCATCTGATGTAAGCCCCGGTCTGCAATGCGTTCTAGATACAGGAATTGTGCAGAGCTGGATAATCTGAGACGTTTTCTGTCAAATGCTGCACATTGACAGAGGGAGAGATTTTTCGGAGTGCCGGAAAGTCGACTTCACAGACGCTTGACTATGCTTCAGTTCCATTTTAACGCATGCGTTGGTGTGAGTTAGTATGCCTGATCTAGGCAATGTCATGGGATAGTAGTGCGATTTTAACAGTCTCTTAGGATGACCTACCATTGCGAATCGCGTTTGCGTATCAAAATCCAATCTATGTATAAGAGCTATTAAGTAATTTCGGGAGTGGTAAATGTCCTAGGCAACCCTTTCTTTCAAAGACTGCTTCGTAAAAAATTTCTGTCCGCCTGAAAGTCATTGCAGAAGCTCTTTTTATACTCAGCTGTACTAGTACACAGAGTATTATAGTTTTAATCACACAACGGTGGATTGTAACAGAATGAAATAATCGAGATAGATATAGAGTTATATATATCAAAATGATCAGGGTGAAAAGAGAAATCGATTGAGCCATGTCCGTCCGTCCGTCTGTAAGCACTCTAACTCGCGCAAAAATTGAGATATTTTGATGAAATTTGAAATGCAAGTTGGTATCGACACCGGGACGGTTGGTATTGAAAATGGACGAAATCGGACCATGACCACGCCCACTTTTCCTATATAGAAAAAATCGGAAATTTGGTATCTCAGCCACTAATATAGCTAGAGTGATGAAATTTTACCCACGTGTTGAGCTCAGGCCCCTAAGAAGAAATTTGTTGGAATTTTGGAAAATGGGCGGTGCCACGCCCACTTATTAAGGAGCAAACATTGAAAGCTTTATGAGTCATAACTCAGAAACTGTTGAAGATATATCGATGAAATTTGGTACGCGTGATATACTTACTTAGGCAAATGTTTGGATGGAAAATAGTTAAAATCGGTTGACGGCCACGCCCACTTTTATATATGTGTATTATAAAGTGACCTAATAAAAACATTTTAAGCGATATCTCTGTCAAATATAAAGATATATCATTGAAATTTTATGCCAGGGGTCCACCTGCGGACATACAACGAAAAACATAAAAATTTTGGAAAATGGGCCTGGCACCGCCTCTTTTTAGAAGCTGGAATATACGAGATTTCTGAGCCCATAACTCGACAAATAATTGATATATAATGACGAAACTTGGTGTGTACACTTTTATTACTAGTGGTAATACATGTTGAAAATTTTAGCGAAATCGGTTGACGACCACGCCTACTTTTATATATGGGAACTATAAAGGGGCCTAATAAAAACATTTTAATCGATATCTTTGTCAAATATAAAGTTAATTCCTTCAAATTTTGTGCCAAGAGTTCCACAATGGACCGGAAACAAAAAATAGACAAATTTTGGAAAATGGGCGTGGCACCGCCTCTTTTTAGACAAAGGAATATACGAGATTTCTTAGCCTATAACTCGACAAATAATTGAGATATTATGACGAAACTTGGTTTATACACTTTTATAACTTGTGTTAATAGACACGCAAAAATTTATTGCAATCGGTTTATGACCACGCCTACTTTTTAACAAAGATATTTCTGGAACACCCTTTGGGAATTTGCAACGTGACATCTTTGTAACTAGAAGTCATAAAGGAATGAAATTTTGCACAAAGAATAATATTCATATGCTTAGTTGGATGACTGATAAAAATTTTTATAAATGGGCGCGGCTACGCCCACTTTATGCAGCACTTGCTTTATATAAAGTACCTACACCGTGTTTCCATCAAACGCAAACAAACAATGAAAGCATACAGCTGAGTATCTAATGTTCGATTCCACTCGAACTTAGGCTTCCTTACTTGTTAAAGGTTGAAATTTGATAATTTGTAAAGCATACGCTTAGGCGAGTTGAAATAATATAGTTGAATAAAATGTTTGAGTTTGAAGAGTTTTAAATAGGCTTTGTTCAGAAACTCAGTTTGAAGCGCAACCTGATTTTGTAGTACAAGCAGAGCGTTCATAAATTTTGCATGAAGCGTCGCTCATCACAATCATCAAAAAACATATGTATGTATATATTAAGATTATGTTTTTAATAGTTTTTAGAACAAAATGTGGAAGACATATTTTCCTAGCATAACTCACCCTAATGTACACATCGCTGTACAGTGTACACTTTGCTAAGTGAAAAGTAAAAAACGGAATACTGCTAATCAAGATCCAACTGCATATTCGTTATGGTGTAAAATTTTTAATTTTCTTCAAGGCATAGCAATAACAAAAATATCAGATAGATAGAAAGTGAAAGGCGATAAGAAAACAAAAGGAAAAAAATTCAAATAAAAATAAAACTAAGAAAATTTAATTGTAACAAGAGTAATTAAAACTAAGTCTTTTCGCTGCTGCGCACTGCATCTTTGGGTATGCCTCCTGCGAGCGCGTGACGTATGCTGCTTGAATTTATACTGATACTGTGGCAACATTGTTTTTTTGTTGCATGAACACATTACTGCGCGTCTAGCCAGAGCAGCAAAAGTATTCGCAGATCTCATTTGCCTGATATGCAACAAAAAAACACACTCATAAAGGGTTTTACCTGGGAAATCGTGCATTGTGAATCGTCATGTTCCAATCTACAACCGAGACAACACAGTGCCACATATCTCTTTCCCACTTTTCTACTTACCTTCAAGCTGTTATTTCCATGTAACTTTTCCTACTTTACATATTTTCTTACATTACGCACACCGCGCTGAGTTTTGGCAACAAACAGCTTGGTTAGCAATTTCATTTGCATCTTCAACGTCTTCATTATTGTTATCTCGAGCAGCAGCAGCAAGCAACAGCAACAGCAACAACACCAACAGAAGTTCTTACTTTGTTGTGTGAGTTGTCAAGATTTTCACTGCCACCGGAGACAGGCGACACCTTCGCTTGTCGCTATTTGTTGCAAAAAGCGTCTTGGCATGGCATTTCTTGCATCTTGTCGCTTGTCTTATTGTGCAAGTGCCATAATAATAATAATAATACATAGGTAATTGTTGTTGTTTCTGTTTTATTTGCAGTTACATAGATTCACATCTTTCATGCATAAATTAAATATTATTTGCTTAGGTGGAAGGAAAATTGTTTTTGTCTATTATGCGGTTGGTTTAATGTCTCAGAATTAATTAATTTATTTACTTGAAGACCTTGAATGGGTTTATTGCATTGAGAGCAGGAAAGTGTTTTTAATGTCTTGGAAGTGATTGGGTATATTAGATTGCGCCTTTATTCCAAAACAGAGATCAGCATGCGATACATTTTTTGTGATTTAGAGTATACTCATAAAAAATGCGGTGGGAGTATGACCGCAACCGCAAAATATGCGATCATAATAAACACCGTACCGCATTTTCTTGATCAATTCCGGTATGCGGTAGTATGGATATCACAACACCGCAAACACCGCATATCGTAAACACCGTATACCGCAAACACCGCATATCGCAAACACCGCATATCGCAAACACCGCATACCGCAAACACCGCATTTCCCAAATAGAGATATTTACAATGTTGCCAGTGCGATTTTTTGTTTGTAATTTTTACCGTCTTATGGATTTCTGATGAAAAATACTACTAATTACAATTTGATTTTAACCAAAGAATACCTATATAGGAAAACTCTCAGGATTGGTTTTTTTTTTAATTTTTTCATTGAAAGGGCCACTTAAAATTTAGAGTTTGTTTACATTCCAAATAATTTAACTAATGAATTTCAAAATAAAAATATGTCCTATTTACATGAAATAGAGTTTTTTCCTAAAATCCTTGAATCACATTTATGGTTTCTTAGTAATACACATACAACTATAACAGGGCTGCTCACCTCATAGGCACTCAAAGCACAATTGTTTTTGTTTTGTTCCGAATCATAGGCACAGATACATATTTTCACTTCAAATATGAAAATAAAATTTTCTTTGCACTCCCATAAGCACTCAGATATAAAAAAATTTTATATGTATGTGCCTATGATTCATATTGAATGTGCAGAGCAAAGGCACTTTGTATAGGAGCTCGAGCACTGCCGTAAGAAATCGAAATTTACAATAACAAATGTGTAATGAAAAAAAAATTCAAAAAATGATAGTACTGTAAAAAATTTGTATTCAAAAAATTTTCATATAAAAAATAAAAAAAAAAAATTGTATGTATGTGGTACTACCATTTGAAAATAAATTCTAAAATAATATTTTATTGGAATTCATAAAAAATTTAAATGAACGAAAATATTTTTCAGTGCATATACAAAATTTGTAGATGTATTGAGTTTTGTACTTTCAATACGAGAGCGTTGAGCAGCCCTGAACTATAAGTTTTGTTTACACATTTTTGTTTGTCTGTGACATAATTCTTTATTTTCCAACGAGGCATTCATTCAATTTTCACAATCGATAAAATTGGCTATGATACATTGATTGAAACCGAAGTTTTTGTCATTTTATTGGAGCAAAAACAATACACATGTTTATTTTTATACATTTTATTATGCGCCCGTCGGAATGAATACTTTTCCGTCAATCTAGCAATTCGTTTAACTGAGAAACATATGCGGTGTTTGCGGTGATTGCGGTGTTTGCGATATGCGGTGTTTGCGATATGCGGTGTTTGCGGTATGCGGTGTAAACAACACTACATACCGCAATATCATTAGGTTTTCAATCAATGCGGTGGCGGTGAATTTTTTTTCTGGGTACTTATTTTTTGAGCCACTTAAAAAATAAGTATTTTTGCGGTGCTTTAGAAAATGCGGTGCACCGCTGCTGATCTCTGTTCCAAAAATTAAGCAACGCTAAGTATTTCCGAGGGGTGATTTATTTCTTAAGAGGAAGAAGAAGCAGATTTATTTCTTCCGAATTAAAGGTTCAAAATTCTGGACCCCGAAGAATGGTGTGGAGATTACTTCTAATGTGAAGGGTGACTATTCCTTCAAGGCTCATTGAATTCAGGAGGTCAGGAAGGTTAGATAGGTTAGGTTGGAGTGGCAGCAATAGGCCTACTCCGCCTTTTTAAAGCACTCCCAAAGCCTGATAAAGCTCATCAGGCTCTTTACGTTAATATTTGCGTTTCGGCATAGGAAAGGAGATCAATAACTCGCGATTTGGCATCACTGAGTGACGGGCAATTGCATATGAGTTGCTCAATCTGAGGTGATGCAGAATCTAAGAAAGGGTACTTCTAGTCCCTCTGCATGTTTTCCACTAAGACAGTACCTAGTGGGTACATCTACCAAGTGGGAAATTTCCGTTTGTTTTTACATGGCCGTTTTAATTCTAATAATTATTTTATGTGAATTTTATATGAGCTATTGGCCAGTTTATAATTAAGAAAAATTGAAAAATTTTTTTTTTTGGTAGAAGTTATGAATCCATTTCGGAGACCACCACATCCCCTCATCAGACTTCTTCCAGCGGCCTCAACCGAGGATCGAACTTAGGTCGTTTCGATTGGTAGTCCAATGTCATCCCATTGAGCTACCACCGCCGTTCCTCCCTCTTTAGAGTGCGTATATGGCACTTGTGGTATCACTTTTGCCAAGTTAGTCTTTACGAGTATATCCGATTTAAT
Organism: Urophora cardui; assembly: GCA_960531455.1. Taxonomy (NCBI): domain Eukaryota; kingdom Metazoa; phylum Arthropoda; class Insecta; order Diptera; family Tephritidae; genus Urophora; species Urophora cardui. Next base: position 17,118,020 of record OY482673.1, read on the forward strand.
AGATCCCTAGAGACTTACTAGCCACTTACCTGTCACTAAAGATAAATACATGTATGTATCTCTTTCTACAATTCACAGCTTCCATTATTGAACTGAACCTTTAATCTGCAAAACACTGCAGTGATCAGATAGCCTGAAAGACAATTGTAGATACCTACCGGTCTTGTGAAAAGATCCCGCCTCAGGAATGATCGACTCAAATTCCGTTGAGGTTCATAATCACACAACTGATACAACTTAGAATAAAACTCAGTTACTCGAAGGCCACGACATTTGTAGGAATTGTTGCATTTGCGAAGTTCAGATTGAAAAATAAAAGGAAGGGCAGGCTCTAAGTGTTAGAAAAAAAGTTAAAAAATCAACCAGCACTTTTAATGGAAAAAATATGTAAATGCAGACAAGCAAATGTTGTAAAAGCCAAGTGTCAGCATATTTAAGCGTCTAATTAGCATACAACTTTCACACAAACAAGATATCATAACCACCCACCAAAAAGCAGATTTAAAGGCTTACGAAATAAGGCCTGAAAATTATAAGAGTAGCCAATTTGTATGGCGTAAGGCTTAAAATAAGGATGATTTTCCTGTGTTGATATCATCAGGCCATAAGGAGTACTCTCTCTCTCTGAGAGCACACTTTATTCCAAAGGCTTATTCGCCATGCGAAACAAGGCCTAGATAAGTATTAGAGAGTTAGGTGCAAACAGATTGAGTGCATAACAGAAGAAGCGCTACCAGCATACTCCTTTTTTTGAGCTGATTTGTCAATAATAAGCAAAACTTTTTTGCAGGGCACCTACAAATTTATATAATTACACACATATGCCCTTTGCGGTTAGTTATTATGAACATAAAATCACTCTAGTAACTGACAACCTAAACCGCTAAATATGCAACGCATTTAGACCGTGTCGGCATTGTTGCACTCTCTCTCGCGTGTATTCCCTACGGTCCTACAAGGAAATTGCATTCCTAAATATCAAAGAAACAAAAAAAGCAACACAGAAAAAAAAATATTTATATTCGTTGAATACCAAAAATCCACTCAACTACTTTTCATGCATTAAAATGAAATTCGAATTGGATTTTTTGTTTCGATTACAATTCAAGTTTTTTGTTTTGTTCTTCAACGCTCAACCCACAGCAGGTTATGCCTAGCGAAATCATCATCAACAGCCACCCCATTTCTGTTCATCACGCTCATCATCTGATTGCGCTGCACGATCTTATTTCCCTGTCGACTTCAGCAGCAGGGTTGATTGTTTTTGCATCTATGTAGTTGGTGATTGAAGAGAGAGAACGTATAAGGTATATTTACATATAGCCAGTTGTAATTTGTATAAAAGCGCTAGAGAATTTGTGGAAACTACATTAGATGGCAACTATTATACAATTGAGATCGATGGTAAAAAAATACACTAGAATTCGATTAGAAACTGATTAGAACAAGAGCCAAATCTCACTGTCTATGAAATACTTGCGAATTTTAATTAAAATCTCATTACAGAACTACTTACATTAGATCTCGATTCGAGAACGCTATGATTCTCCACTGTCTTTCGAGTCATCTTCTAACGTTAGAGATTTGAAAAAAGGGCTAGTCAGTCTCGCGTCATTATCTAATCGATATCTAAACTCAGTGTTTGTTGTGTCCCTTTTCTTACGTTTTTCTACTTTTCTCACAGCCGGGTAGATGTACATTAGTTTCAATCAAACTTTGACATTTATTTTACCTATATTTATTGTATTTCATTTTATTTTGGTTACGCGTCCTGTTACAGTTATTGTTGTTGTTGTTCCTTCTACTTGTTGTAAGTAGGTATTGTATTGCTTGTTTGACGCGTTGCCTGTTTAAATACCGTACATAACATGTGGTTTTTTCAAAGCATATGGCACGAACTTGTTTACAAAGCGAATTTTTGTATGCGTGTGTGTAGAAAAAATATCACCACAGCCTGCCAGGCTTTGGCACATCAAATCCTCCAATTAGACTGTCATTCATTTAAACGGATTAAAATCGGAGCATACGGATGCAGAATTGAGAAAAACTACAGGCACCCCATGAGTGTTGGCTGTTGGCCTCACGGCCTCAGAAAATTACCACTACCTCAGCCTTGTTGTTCGCTGCAATTCAGGCGAAATAAACCCAAAATGATTTTCTAAACACCAAAAAAAAAAAAAACACGCAGTGTATCAGCGTTTGCGGCTGATGCGGCAGTTGGTGGTGGTCGCTTTGGTTTGGTAGTTAACGTAGTTTGTCCTCTAGGCGCTGATCAAACAGCTGATTTCCGCTGAAATTTGGTTTGCTATTTACTTGTTGTTCTGTTTTCAATCATCAGCATGGCTAAGCGGATCTTTGTCAAGTGGTGTTTAAGCATTTGGCTGCATGTCATGCAGATCTGCTCTTTGTGTTTGGGGGTTGTGATGGCAATGAAAGCGTTTTTGATAACCTCTTTACTCGATTACGATTTATCTACGTTTTTGATGTTGCTAAGCATGTAAAATTTGTTGTTGTTATTGTTGTTTTTGTGTAAAATTAATTAAAATGTTTATTTAATGCGTTAAGATTTTGCAGATTGTTATCATAATGTCAGATACGCTTTTATGTGAGGAAACATTAGACCAACATACAAAGAAAATATTTGCATTATTTTATGTAGATAACTTTTGACTGTAAATGTCTTTCAGTTATACCGCGTGACATATAGATCGATTTTTTTTTTTTAAATCTGAGTGAAGTTCACCACTTTACGTATGCGTTCTGCCTTGAAACCCCCCAATCATAGTTCTGTGGCTTATACATTCTATCTAACTACTTGGAGCAGAAGGAGATAAGAATTATTAGGAAAATAGTAGAAAACAATCGCGGTAAGAAAAAGGAGTGACAATAAACTTCTTCTAGGCACTTATTCTCTAACGTGCAGTGTTTGATTTAGGCTTTTTTGGGGAAAGACAACGTTAGAAAAGAAAGTATGTACTGGGTTCTAGTCAGACGATCCCATAATCTACGTCAATATATTGTTTTAAGTGCCTATATACCTTCATTTCATCATTTTCAAACTGGTTCAAAAAGGAGCAGTAATCTGTTTTCTTGTGGTATCAGAATGGCCTCAGAACTGGTCTAAGTGTGCCGCTATTGCGGCAGCCACTCCAGCCTCACCTAACCTAACCTAACCAAACCTAACCTAACTTAATCTAACCTAACCAAACCTAACCTAACCTAACCAAACCTAAACTAACCTAACCTAACCAAACCTAAACTAGCCTAACCTAACTTAATCTAACCTAACCAAACCTAATCTAACCTAACCAAACCTAATCTAACCTAACCTAACCAAACCTAACCTAACCTAACCAAACCTAAACTAACCTAACCTAACTTAATCTAACCTAACCAAACCTAACCTAACCAAACCTAACTTAATCTAACCTAACCAAACCTAACTTAATCTAACCTAACCAAACCTAACCTAACCTAACCAAACCTAAACTAGCCTAACCTAACTTCATCTAACCTAACCAAACCTAACCTAACCTAACTTAATCTAACCTAACCAAACCTAACCTAACCTAACCGAACCTAACCTAACCTAACTTAATCTAACCTAACCAAACCTAACCTAACCTAACCAAACCTAACCTAACCTAACAAAACCTAACTTAATCTAACCTAACCAAACCTAACACAAACTAGCCTAACCAAACCCAACCTAACCTAAATATGCAGACTTATTCCAGAGAATTATCATTTTCGTTTTACAAAACAACGCAGAGATCGTTTAAAAATGCAGCATATTCAAGTTGAATATTTTTATAGTCAAGTTAAAGTTACAACATAGTTGTTTTAAAAAATGTTCATATTGAAGCTGACTATGACACTAAAAATAAAATTTCGTAAAAAAACTACGAAAGACTTTCGTAGTCTAGAGTTTCGTAAAATGTACGAAAGTTTCGTATATATTACGAAAGCATTTTTCTCAATAAAATTTAATTTTACGAATATTTCGTAAATATTACGAAAGGGCTTTCGTAAACCATTTTCTAATATTTTTTTCGTATATATTACGAAATATGTCGTAAATATTACGAAACACTTTCGTAAATTTTCTTAAAATTATCTTTACGAATAATTTCGTATATTGTACGAAAGTTTTCGTAACATTATCAAATGATTAAAAGATTTACGAAATACTTTCGTAATATATACGAAATACTTTCGTAATATTATCAAAGGTTTAAATGATTTACGAAATACTTTCGTAATATATACGAAATACTTTCGTACAACAATATTTTACCGTACAAGTCTTCTTTCATTGTAAAGTGTTGAGTCGGTGCAATAATATCAAAAACTATTTTAAGTAGTAACTGCGTAATGAAATAATGTATAAAAGAATAATGCATTGTATATAAAAAGACAATATTGATATATAAAATAAACTGTGATATTTTCCAACTTGACTAAACTTAAGGGTGAGTACATTAGTTGCATTTACTTTACTTTTTTTCGGTCTTATCTATTTTCCTAAATAAATACTTAATAAAATAATATAAAGAGATATTTCTTCACTCAGAGAAAAACATTTTAAAAACATATGAAAACGTGCTTAAAATGGGCAAAAACGTATTGAAAAGTGATGTAGATACGACCATTTTTATTTTAAAAAGGTTCATTGTAAAATTGTAAAATTAAGAAAAAACATTTAAATTTAAAAATGTTTATTTTTAATTCAAGCCCTATGAGATATTTAACCTAAAACTTGCGCTTTTGTTCCCTTCATTTTAATTTTTAATTTAAAAATGATTCTATTTAATCCAAAATACATTTTTATTTCAAAAGTTTCATTTTAAATTTACAAATTTTCCTTTTTAAAATAAAAACGATCTGGTTTAATACATGCATTATAAAATTAAACTTTTTTTTATTTTTTTTCTCCGAGTGTAGCTGCTTGAATTTTAAGGTTTTAAGTAGTTTCCTTTTATCTTTATCTTTATCTTTATCTTTATCTTTATCTTTATCTTTATCTTTATCTTTATCTTTATCTTTATCTTTATCTTTATCTTTATCTTTATCTTTATCTTTATCTTTATCTTTATCTTTATCTTTATCTTTATCTTTATCTTTATCTTTATCTTTATCTTTATCTTTATCTTTATCTTTATCTTTATCTTTATCTTTATCTTTATCTTTATCTTTATCTTTATCTTTATCTTTATCTTTATCTTTATCTTTATCTTTATCTTTATCTTTATCTTTATCTTTATCTTTATCTTTATCTTTATCTTTATCTTTATCTTTATCTTTATCTTTATCTTTATCTTTATCTTTATCTTTATCTTTATCTTTATCTTTATCTTTATCTTTATCTTTATCTTTATCTTTATCTTTATCTTTATCTTTATCTTTATCTTTATCTTTATCTTTATCTTTATCTTTATCTTTATCTTTATCTTTATCTTTATCTTTATCTTTATCTTTATCTTTATCTTTATCTTTATCTTTATCTTTATCTTTATCTTTATCTTTATCTTTATCTTTATCTTTATCTTTATCTTTATCTTTATCTTTATCTTTATCTTTATCTTTATCTATATCTTTATCTTTATCTTTATCTTTATTTTTATCTTTATCTTTACCTTTATCTTTATCTTTATCTTTATCTTTATCTTTATCTTTATCTTTATCTTTATCTTTATCTTTATCTTTATCTTTATCTTTATCTTTATCTTTATCTTTATCTTTATCTTTATCTTTATCTTTATCTTTATCTTTATCTTTATCTTTATCTTTATCTTTATCTTTATCTTTATCTTTATCTTTATCTTTATCTTTATCTTTATCTTTATCTTTATCTTTATCTTTATCTTTATCTTTATCTTTATCTTTATCTTTATCTTTATCTTTATCTTTATCTTTATCTTTATCTTTATCTTTATCTTTATCTTTATCTTTATCTTTATCTTTATCTTTATCTTTATCTTTATCTTTATCTTTATCTTTATCTTTATCTTTATCTTTATCTTTATCTTTATCTTTATCTTTATCTTTATCTTTATCTTTATCTTTATCTTTATCTTTATCTTTATCTTTATCTTTATCTTTATCTTTATCTTTATCTTTATCTTTATCTTTATCTTTATCTTTATCTTTATCTTTATCTTTATCTTTATCTTTATCTTTATCTTTATCTTTATCTTTATCTTTATCTTTATCTTTATCTTTATCTTTATCTTTATCTTTATCTTTATCTTTATCTTTATCTTTATCTTTATCTTTATCTTTATCTTTATCTTTATCTTTATCTTTATCTTTATCTTTATCTTTATCTTTATCTTTATCTTTATCTTTATCTTTATCTTTATCTTTATCTTTATCTTTATCTTTATCTTTATCTTTATCTTTATCTTTATCTTTATCTTTATCTTTATCTTTATCTTTATCTTTATCTTTATCTTTATCTTTATCTTTATCTTTAATTTTATCTTTATCTTTATCTTTATCTTTATCTTTATCTTTATCTTTATCTTTATCTTTATCTTTATCTTTATCTTTATCTTTATCTTTATCTTTATCTTTATCTTTATCTTTATCTTTATCTTTATCTTTATCTTTATCTTTATCTTTATCTTTATCTTTATCTTTATCTTTATCTTTATCTTTATCTTTATCTTTATCTTTATCTTTATCTTTATCGTTATCTTTATCTTTATCTTTATCTTTATCTTTATCTTTATCTTTATCTTTATCTTTATCTTTATCTTTATCTTTATCTTTATCTTTACCTTTATCTTTCTCTATCTTTATCTTAGTAAAATTTTTTTTTTTAATTTTTTTTTTCTTTATCTTAGTCTTAGTCTTAATTTTTTATTTTTATTTTTCTTTTTCTTTTTTTCTTATTCTTTTTCTTTTTATTTTTCTTTTCCTTTTTCTTTTTCTTTTTTTTTTCTTTCTTTTTCACAGGGTTATCTATTTAAGTGGATCGGAACGACGTCCACATTTGCAAATTGCGATTTCCAAAGTTTCCTAAGTTTGTCAGAACACGTATAAGCAATAAGTATCTCTTATTTTATTAATTACTAAAATTAATATTAATATAAATGTAAAATATTAAAATAAATAAAAAACTTTTAAATTAATTGAATAGATTAATTTTAGTAGATATTTAAAACTAAAATGAAATTATCTAAACTTATTTCTTATGCACATATAAAACATCTTTCTCTTAGCATTATTTTATTGATATACATATTTCTAAAAAGTTTTCAAATTTCGTTGAAATATACACCATATATACATTTATATACATATGTATGTAATAATTACGGTTTTTTTAACGTTAAGCTAAAAAAATAATTTGGTCAATTGTACAACAATTTGACAGCTCTAACAGCCTTCGTAAATGTACGAAAGCGGTTTCGTAATATTTACGAAATCTTTCGTTGCTCAAAAGTACGAAAGTATTTCGTAAATAGTACGAAAGCCTTTGTAAATACTACGAAAGTATTTCGTAAATAGTACGAAACCTTTCGTAAATAGTACGAAAGCCTTCGTAAATACTACGAAAGTATTTCGTAAATAGTACGAAATAGCTTTCGTACTATTTACGAAACCATTCGTTGCTCAATTTAACGAAAGAATTTCGTAATATGTACGAAAGATTTCGTAATATTTACGAAATATTATTTTGAGTGGAAATATTCTTACTATGATTCATATTGAAGTTCAATATGTTTTTATTCAACTCTAAGAGACAGCATATTTGTTTTAAATATATTTCATATTGAATTTAACTATGTGTCTAAACTTTGTGTGTACATATGCACATACATACATATGTATACATTTGTGCTCTTTTAAACCCTTTTATATATTCACGTAGGGGGAGCGCTGTAGCTCCAAGGTTCGGCGAGAGTGCCAACCTCTGGGGTATGAAAAATGGCTTTAAATAAGCCAACTAATTTCCCTTGTGGAAAATTAGTTATATTTGAGTTGCTCAATCATGCTATATAGCTCGAACAATGTATAAACCATCTAAGAATTACGGAAATTTGAAAAGCCGCATCCAAATGAAGGAACGAAAATCTACGCAGCATAAATTGCTTTTACTGTGCTAAATATTTAAGTTTACTATGAATCACATTGAAGTTGAAGCATCAGTAGTTAAAATAAATATGTTTCTACTTGAAGATGACTATTACAAATTTTATAATGACAGGTGTTAATACTTGTCCAGTTGGATTAGTATTTACTAGTCAACTCAAAGTTTTTCATATTCAAGTTGAATATCTTTCATACTTGAACGGTTGAAATAATACGTTTATATTCAGATCAAGTTGTTTCATAGTCTTATTTCCTTGTTTTCATAGTAAAAAAGTTAATAGTAAAGCTGAATATTTTCATAGTCATTTTTACGATGCGGGTTTTCTCTGAGTGTATACTCCCTCAACTCAGCCAATACTATTTGCCTTCAAAAGCAAGTTTCCATCCATTGTGCATCAGAGCTGACATAGTTGGCTGGTTTTTTATACTCAGCTGTACTAGTACACAGAGTATTATAGTTTTGATTTCCTAACGGTGGATTATAACAGAACGAAATAATCGGGATAGATATAGACTTATGTATATCAAAATGATCAGGGTGAAAAGAGAAATCGATTGAGCCATGTCCGTCCGTCTGTCCGTCTCTAAACACTCTAACTCGCGCAAAAATTGAGATATTTTGATGAAATTTGAAATGTAAGTTGGTATTAAGACAGGAACGGATGGTATTGAAAATGGGCGAAATCGGACCATGACCACGCCCACCTCCCCTATATAGTAAAAATCGGAAATTTTGTATCTCAGTCACTAATAGAGCTAGAGTGATAAAATTTCACACACGTATTGAGCTCAGGCCCATATGAAGAAATATGGTGACATTTTGGAAAATGGGCGGTGCCACGCCCACTTATTAAGGGGCAAACATTGAAAGTTTTATGAGTCATAACTCAGAAACCGTTGAAGATATGTCGATGAAATTTGGCACGCTTGATTTGCTTACTTAGGCAAACGTTTGGATGGAAAATAGTTAAAATCGGTTGACGGCCACGCCCACTTTTATATATGTGTATTATAAAGTGACCTAATAAAAACATTTTAAGCCATATCTCTGTCAAATATAAAGGTATATAATTGAAATTTTATGGCAGGAGTCCAACTGCGGGCATAAAACTAAAAACACTAAAATTTTGGAAAACGGGCGTGGCACCGCCTCTTTTTAGAAGCAGGAATATACGAGATTTCTGAGCTCATAACTCGACAAATAATTGAGATATTATGACGAAACTTGGTGTGCACACTTTTATTACTCGTGGTAATACACGTTCAAAATTTTAGCGGAATCGGTTGACGACCACGCCTACTTTTATATATGGGAACTATAAAGGGGCCTAATAAAAACATTTTAAGCGATATCTCTGTCAAATATAAAGATAATTCATTGAAATTTTTGTGGCATGAGTTCTACAATAGACCGGAAACAAAAAATATAAAAATTTTGGAAAATAGGCGTGGCACCGCCTCTTTTTAGACAAAGGAATATACGAGATTTCGGAGCCCATAACTCGACAAATAATTGAGATATTATGACGAAACTTGGTTTATACACTTTTATAAGTTATGTTAATAGACATGCAAAAATTTATTCAAATCGGTTTATGACCACGCCTACTTTTTAACAAAGATATTTCTGGAATACCCTTTGGGAATTTGTAACGTGACATCTTAGTAACTAAGAAGTCATAAAGGAATGAAATTTTGAGCAAAGAATAATATTCATATGCTTAGTTGGATGACTGATAAAAATGTTGAAAATAGGCGTGGTTACGCCCACTTTATGCAGCACTCGCTTTATATAAAAAACACCGTGATTCTATCAGAAGCAAACAAACAATGAAAGCATACAGCTGAGTATCTAATGTTCGATTCCACTCGAACTTAGGCTTCCTTACTTGTTTTCTTTAGTTTCATTCCCTTAAAGTTCATAAGTAGGTACTACTTCCTTATCTCTACCATTTTAAGGGTTACTAATTCCAAATCAAATTTTTTTTTATCAAACTCAATTTCGTTAATTTCGTTTTTTTTGTTAAAATCTCGTTAATACTCTTTTTTTAAGAGTTTTCTTCTGTTTAATATCATTTTCGAAGCATAAGTTCGCAACTTTAATGAAATGAACTACTTCAAAGGACAAGCATACATAGCTACATTCATATGCACATATGTAAGCACATAAAAATATACAAAATAAATACTGACAAGTGTACTTCACAGCTTTTTCATTATGTGGATGGCTTATGGTGGATTTGTGTGCATAATTCATTGTTAACTTTGACGCAGCGAGTACAACCAAGTTCGCTCACCAAACAACGGACCGTTTCGGGGTTGCATGTAAAAACTTGAACTATTTTGTATTTTCGAAAATATTTTTTGAATGCATTGCTTAGTGGTTATAAGCGTATTCCTTTTATTAAAAAAAAAAAAGAAAATAAAGGAAAAAAACCAACAACATTAAATCAGCAAGGCCAACCACTAGGCCATATGTTCGATTTTGTTGTATGAGCGAAGTGGAGTAAGCGTAGCGACCTTGTTAGCGATGCGGATTTGTCGCTTATGTTACACAATATGTTAGCTGAGCATTTGAGGCGGTACTAGAAGCTTGAATATACATATGTATGTATGTACATACATGCTTCCTTGTGTTTGCATTTAAATAGAGTTCCATTCCTTGCACGAAATCTCATTGTTGAGCGAGTTAATATGATATGCAAGCAGCTGAAATTGAATTAAGATCGTCGCCCCCTGCCAAGAACGGAAAATTTGTGTGCGTTCGAGCGCAAATTTCACTCACTGATATTTGCGAAAATATCGTATGAAAAAGAATTGGAATTTCCAATTTAATTATTGATAAACGAATAGGAATCAGCGTTTATTGCGTGGATTTTGCGTTTTGTTGTGCCACATGGCGCATATGAAATTGGAGTTATGTATATAAATGCATTCATATATATGTATGTGGTTTGTTTAGAATATTTGGCTTGGGTTTATTTCATTTAACAATCCATTGTTTTACGGTTGCAACCATTTCGTTGTATTCGTATATGTACAAACATTCGTTATGTGCTTTTGCTGCACTCTTTCCAAAGCTTTTGCATTTCTTATCTAAAATGCTTCCGCTTCATATGATTTGCATGTGCTTTTCAACAAATTATGACAACAACAATATAATCTAAGCTAGCGATATGTGTGTAGTGGGAAGGTGCATCAGTTTTAAAACTTAGGAGTTGAGACTGGAATTCGCATATTATACCATCGGACAGTGAAAACGAAAAAGAAGCGCTTGGTAGATAATTTAATATTAGTTGGGTTCGATGAGTTTTTGCACTAGATCTTGAAAGGTGTCAAAATAGAAGAAGAGGCAAAAATTCACAACACAAATATCAAAAAAAAAAAATATTATTATGTTTTTGGTTGTTTGCTTTTCCGAAAGGTGTGGAACGATTTTCCGTCATTCCTTGTCAAATTTGGAACGAAAAAAGACACTGAAGATGGCGCATATTAGCCGAAACCGGTTTGTCTCCAAACCAAATTTGACAAGGGATGACGGAAATTCTTTTTGATAGTTTATTTCGAGTAAAACTAAAAAAAAAAAATGGAATGTGATTTAATTTCAATAAAATTGTTAGAATTTCTACCGGCTAAATAATTAAAAAGTGCGGAAGAAATTCACCTCTCGTTTATTCTTTAGTTTCATCTTTGAGCTAGCGATCAGCTGATTTTGACAGATTTTAAAATATTGCCAGTAAACATTTTCCGGAGTAAGACCTGAAGAGAGAGTTACATTTGCTCTCTTATATATGCTCTTTTTTCGAATTTGCGATGAGCTTTTAGGACGTTGTCATTGTTTTATGCCCGAGGGTAGCTATTTTTTCCGAAAGAAGAAATGTTGAAGTCAGGCATTCTTGTTCACATTCCTAGATGACGAACGTGTAATTGAAAGTTCATTCTACCTGTGTAAATCAGATGCTAGGCCATACCTCTCTTCTGTGGAGATCCCGAAGAAGAAAAGTTTCTTCCGAACTGAAGACATTCAAGCCACAAACGGAGTTTTCTTACATCTGCAGACCGCTTAGTTATTGTTAAAATCTAGTCATATGACGAGATACTAAAACCACTGTTTTTTTGTATTTACATTCATGCATACCCACACATTTTACAGCCATATCAATGTGTATCAAATATCCATGTCATAAATTTTACGAGTTTTGTTGATGCTGGCAAACATTTTGATTAATATCTTAAGCTGATGCCACATAGAACTTTGTGTTGCGCTATGTGACACTTTCTGCGTGACAGCTGAGATTAAAATACATGTATCTATATGAGGTTTCTCACATAACAAAAAGTAACGCTACGCCGAAGTTACGTAAAGCACAAAGTTGCCCAAATCCCAACTTTTGGGCGCGTTGAAATTTTTTTTCAGTTTCACTTTAATTCAAATGTAAATAAAGAAATTTAAATTTCACACAATTGAAAAATAATTAATAGATTTTTATTTTCTTATTTACTTTTTTGTAAATAAAACGGAGAATGAAAGATTTTTCAGAAAATAAATATTTTTTGAGTGATGTTGCAGCGTTCATTGTGGCATAGTTTTTCAGTTTTGCGTTGTTTGACATAGAAAGCGGCGTAACGCAAAGCGGAAAAAGTTTTATGTGGAATCAGCTTTAAGCTGATTCCACATAGTACTTTGTGTTGCGCTACGTGACACTTTCTGCGTGACAGCTGGGATAAAATACATGTATCTATATGAGGTTTCTCACATAACAAAAAGTAACGCAACGCCGAAGTTACGTAAAGCACAAAGTTGCCCAAATCTCAACTTTTGGGGGCGTTGAAATTTTTTTTTACTTTCACTTTAATTTAATTGTAAATAAACAAATTTAAATTTCACACAATTCAAAAATAATTTAATAGATTTTTATTTTTTTATTTACTTTTTTGTAAATAAAACGGAAAATGAAAGAAATAAATATTTTTTTGAGTGATGTTGCAGCGTTCATTGTGGCATAGTTTTTCAGTTTTGCGTTGTTTGACATAGAAAGCGGCGTAACGCAAAGCGGAAAAAGTTTTATGTGGTATCAGCTTTACTTTTGCCCGTTGATTTATGTAAATACGTTCATACATACATATGTATTTTATGAAGGCGTATCCCTGCATTTTACAAATGCATACATACATCCATACATACTACAAACTAAGTCATACAATTGAAATTTTATATTTGTTAAACACATTTTTGTTGCCATATGAATTAAATTGAGCATATTTAATGTGGCACACTGACAAATGTACGTATGTACAATGTACATGGTACATATGAAGAAGAAATAATCATAATGTCACATGTATATGATTTCAATGCGGCAATGTCCTTTTAACCCCCACATACATACCTGCATAAATGCATACAAACATATGTACAAAGAAATGTAAGCTGTGATGATGTGAATATTATATACCCTGTAGTATGTTTGCGTTTTAGAGTGGTCGTTTTTGTTTCAATATATTTCCTAGTCTAAATATAACTCTAAGGAGAATTAAGCCCACCTTCATCAAACTACAAAATTGGATGGCCCTACAGTTTCGTACGTACTCCGATGACATCTGTCAAAGCAGAGGGAGTTTCATGTTTACCAAGTGATAGTCGCTATAAAAAACGCAAAACCAATGTTGGATTGAAGGCCTCCTGCATTTCAAATTTAAATGTGTCAACAATGACACGCGTCAACATGAATTTAATCAAAATAAAACATTATTAAATAGAGCGACATCATGTCTACTATACCAAAACAAAGTGCCAATCCTTTTGTAAATCGAAGTATATGTACATATATTCATCTACATTACAAACTACTATTATTATGCCAACGACTAATACCATGTCTCCACATAAAGTGTTTCGCTCTTTTTTTCTGCACTCGCTCTCTCAATCTTGTTTCGACCTCAAAACGAGTGCCGAATCTCGCCAATTTCCATACAAATTTCTGATAGCGAGTGAAGATTGAAACACTTGTTTCGTTCTCAATCCTCTTGACAAACGCGATGATATCGATGCCTTCTCTAATTTTGTATCGAAAATCTATCGAAATCTCACACAGACCAAAACAAAAACGCAAAAATAAGCAGACATGCAAACATTTCAGAAGAACAAGAAAGAGAAATGTTAAACTGAATCACGATCAGCCACGTGGAGACGGGTTATTTAGCGAGATGTTTCCCTAGATGTTTCGCTGACGAATCAAGTTATGTGGAGACGGGCGTTTAAGCACTACTGGGTATATAAATCTAAATTCGAGTACCAAAAAGTCAACATAATGTCAAGTATGCTCAACCTGAAATGAATGCAAGAATATTCATATGCACTTGACAAACGGGTGGGCTCAATTTTGGTACCAAAGAGCTCCTTAGGTACGCGCCCATGTGTAAATACAAACAAAACTTTGCGGCACAAAAGTGCCGAGTGGCAGATTGGGCGGATATGCAGCGTATGTTCAGTGAAGCTGAAGATGAAGCTGAAGAGAAACCACGAAAATGAAATATGAAATGAATAAAATGCAACAAAAGAAACAACCACCACAACTAAGGCGACAACAACAATAAAACAGTCAACACCAGAAATACTACCATCACCATCGCTAACGCAACCCCTAACTCCACCAACACTACAACCACCACCATGATTGGAACCTGTAGCCGCACCAACCTCTCCCCGATAACACACGCTCTTGCCAAACGACTCGCTAATAGCTCTACTACACTACTCTACATCCCAACGATCTACACTCGCACTCATTCCTGCCTCGCAATATCCATTAGTGTTGCTAGCAATTGATGTCCACACCGTATGGCAGCAACAGTTTTTCTTATTCCATATAAAGTTGCTATATCCTTTATATGTATATATTTGTTGCGAGTTGAATGGCGTAAGTATTTAGCAGATAATTCATCAATCTATTGAGTTGCTTATTCACAGATCTTTTTTGTTATAAATTATTTTTTTTTTGGTGCGCTGCGCTGCTCTGACCTCATCGCAAACTTGTACAATACGTTTCTGGTGTGTAAATTGCGCGCGCGCGCGTTGGCACACTGTGGTGCCACATTTAAAGCACATATTGTTCAATGTTACTTTATTAGAATCTTACACAATGAAAATGTGGATTGATGGGTTGGCTGGTTGGGCTGGTTGGTCCTTGTTGAATTAAACAGGTCCTGCTGGTTTACGATGGCAGGTTATTCTCTATATTACTCTGATTGCAATAGGCTCAGCGTGGTAGTTTTTATTTTGTTGTGTTTTTTTTTAATGCGATATGTGCATTTTCGCTTTTCATTTCTTTTCTAAATGCTCATAAATGGAAATCATATCTAATCAGGATCAAGAGGAACAGTGGGTCGAGGTAGAACATATTTTTAAGAGAGGAACAATTGAAGAAATATGTGGAAACGGTGGTCACGGAATCCAAGTTCAGTATTTTAAGTCTGTAAGAGATGGATCTAGTAAAAAAGGGGCCATCAAGAAGTTTCTTCCTTCACAATTCATCAAATTCATTATTCATTATATTCTTCATTCATAATTCGTCATTCATCGTCCACCAATCCCCATTCACCATAAATTATTCATTATATTCATCAGTCATCTTTCGAAAATTATTTTACATCATTCAGAATTTCTCCTACATCATTATTCATCATTCATAATATTCATCACTCATCATATTCATAATTCGTTATTCCTCATTAATCATACCCCATTCATAAGTCATCATTCATTATTCATCATTCATCATTCATCATTCATCATTCATCATTCATAATTCACAATTCATTATTCATCATTCGTCATTCATCATTCGTCACTGATAATAAATCATTCATCATTCATAATTCACAATTCATCATTCATCGTCCATAATTCATCATTCATCATTCATATTAAATCATTCATCATTTATAATTCACAATTCATCATTCATCCTTCGTCATTCATCAGTCATAATTTATCATTCATCGTGCATCAGCCATCAGCCATCATTCCTCATTCTTATTCATCTTTAATAGTTCACCATTCAATATTCCTCATTTATAGTTTATCTTCCATCATTTATCGCATATTTTAGTTTAACATAAATATAAAGATATTTAGGAAAATTTTGTCCCGCTTTGTAGCACCTTCAAATCAAGTATTTTGTCCCACTGTAGCCGAAATTAAACAACATAGTAAATTACATTAAAGTAATTTACGGATCTCCAACTGTGAACAAGGAACAAATGATGAAAACTACCCTTTAATTGAGTGCCGTCAATGCCATCTGTGCAATTTTTTTTTTTTTCATGCGACGCTAACCTTATTGTTGTTCGTATTCATTTACATAGGCTTAACTAGGCATAGGCAACGGTATTGCGACGAAAACATACACACGCACACAAATAACATTGTGACATTGAAGTTGGAAGCATTTAAAAGCGTCACCCTGTTTTGCAACGCCCATTTATGTAAAAAGTGTTTAGTTTATGGACCATTGATGGCTTTGTTAACTTTTGTGTGGCATGGAATGCACTCAGCACAATATTGAACAAATATGTATGTACATATGTATAGGTTTATGGCTATACATATTCGTATTTCATTTGGCAACTCAACCCCTAAACGCACAACACCTTACGTTTTTTCGCCATTTACTATCTGTCAGCAGACAGCGGCGTACATACGAATGGAGTGCGAGTGTACTTGTATGGTGGCGTGTGCTGAAATATGGATATTTAAAATTTATACGACTTACCATTTTGCTCTTTACCATTTAACGTTTTTCCATCACATGTAATAATATTACTTTGCTTTAAAAGAAGAAATGGTAAATCACAAGCTTATGGTGATTAACCATCCAAAATCCTCCATATTTCAATGTCCGCCACTGTATAACAGCATCAGCACAGTGTGCAGCAAAGAGAGAGTGCGTATACGCACACAACAATTTGAACCCATTTATTTTCTTTTTTTTCAGTTTTTCCTCTTTCTTGTGCAAAACTTTTGATTATCTGTGAAACCGCATTGCTCACTGCTCTGCTCAGCTCATATTCGCCCGACTATTTTTAATTTTCCAAATCCAATTCAAATTGGAACTCGAGTTTCAAGATGCTGCGCCGATGCTGGTTATGTATTTTTTGCTTGAGGGGCGAATGTCGACATATGTGCGCAAAGTGCTTGCGAATGCATCCCTCGGGTCTTTGACTCTGATTAGAATTGGTGCAATGATGATAAACATTTACCGAAGCCGAGCCATAAAACATTAACTGCATATACGAGTACGAGTACAATGAATGGTACCTGCTAACTGCGGCTACTTTCCCTGCTTTTAAGGGGGGTTAAAATCGAGAGAGAGCATTTTTCTTATGTGTAGCACCAACACATTTGACAAGTGAGTTGTTTATCTAATGTGGCATCAACATATGCTGTCGTTGCCGCAAAATTGCAGTCAATTTTGCAGGCGCATGTGCGTGTGTAGATACATAGATACCCCTCTATGGTGAATATTTTTATTTATCTACATACTAGTTGTAGTTGTACTTAGTTTTCTAAAAATGTGTCACTTTGATGAGTTTTAAGTTGTCTCACGGGACGGGCAGCTTGTCTGCTTTTGCCTGCATTGCTGTGGGACGAGCAGCAATCGCTTTGGGATGATTTGATGGACCCAAACTGATTAGAGGCGCGTTTTATATGGATTTGTATTAACCTCATTTAAGATAGACATCTTATTTTTCATCGGCTTGGGATGTCCGTACATATACAAGTACATGGAAGTAATTTTGAAAATATCCCAATAAACCAAAAGGCTTGAGAATAATATTATAACAAGCTTACAAATATAAGCGTTAAGCTTGAGGAATGCTTGTGTAAAGTATTGAGAAAGACTTAAGAACAATTGTAGAAAAATCAAAACGGCACCCTTTTTATAAGCTTACAAATGTAATTGTAGAAAAATATTACTTGTGAAAGCTTGTTGTAAGCTTATAAATATAATTGTATGTATAAATAGTAGAAAAAATAAAAAAATATATTTTTATTTGCATATTTCTTTTCATTTTATTTCCTTCTTCAACTTTACTGCAATGTTCTTTATTTTATATTCTCTTCCTGTTTCGAACCATAAGATCAACCTGAAATTCAATCCAACGGTATCATATAGTGGGACATTCAACATTATATTGAATTTTATTGAGGCTTTTATACTTCCCTTTTCGAAAAAGGAATCAATGAATTGTATGAATCATTGTAAAACCAAAACCTAAAAAGATTTTACAGCAAGCTTAAAACAATGTTATTATTAATAGTTTTTTAAGCTTTCATTGCAAGTGTAATGTAAGCTTATTGTAATATTATTTTCAAGCTTTTTAAGTAAGTGTTCCTCAATTATTGCAATCATGCTTGTGAATAAGCTTACAATTAAGCTTATAAAAACTGTATTGCAATAAGCTTACAATGGACAATTGTTATAAGCTTGTTCTCAAGTCCTATTACATTTCGCTTACATCCTGGTCTGTTGGGATGTTCTTATTTTAGAATTATTTTGCGATAAGAGGAGTTCTAGATTTAAACAATGTCAATTGTGCAAAGTGGTTTGGCGAATTTGATGAGTCATAAATAGAGAATAAAATGAATCGAAATTTCATAGACCTATTCTCCATATACATATATATATATATTTAGCGTGTTTGACAAATAAGTTGAAGCAATTTCAGTGTGGTTTTCAGTAAGCAGAATGACTTCAATTTAGGAACAATATCCTATGTTTTGTGGAACAAATTTCCGTTATCCCTTGTAAAGTTTGATTTGGTTATAAACCGGTTTCGGCTATGTGCCATCTTCAGTATCTTGTTTCGTCCTACTTTATGCATATTGCAAATTATGAAAGCTTTCAGGAAGAAAGACCTATAATAAGAAGTTTTATAAAGAACAATTTTTTAGAACATTTCGAACTGTCGAATTTTTCTAATTTTATATTCAAATTTAAGCTCAAATAATTTCATTTTATATTTACATACATACATATTTCCTATATATATATTTAAACTTAAACGAACTCACTTTAAACAAAAGTCTTCTTTTAAGAAGCCAATTGATTTGCATTTCGCCTTTCAACTTGCTGTCAGTAAATTCGATTTACATTCGATTCCACGCCATTCCCCAATGCGGCATTTCAATTTACGCCATTATCATAGCTAACGATGCAGCAAGTAGTGTGGCGTGGCTTGATGCCTTTCTGGAGAAGGAGGAGTAGTTACTAAGATGATAAAACTGAGAAGGTGAAAGAAAAAACACATAAAAAATAAAAATGTTGAACAAATATTTGCCACCTTTCCAAACATTTCTTCATTTTTTATTAATTTTTTGTTTTCTTCATTTAAAGCTCATCAAGCACGAGGCGGTGGCAAAATGTAGACACAGAGTAAGAAGTATGTAAGCACTTTGGGTGTCAGAATGTATAAATGAAGAAGTGTGTAACAGTAGACGAATCAACTGCGACAAGTAGGTACTTGCGGTTTATTTGTTCGAATGAAAATTGAAACTGGAATTAATCATGCGGAATAAATTTCCTTAAACATTTTCCTAATGAATAAATCTATCCGTGGGGGCGATATTCGTCGCAATACATTGCATGGAGTATGCGAGTATGAGAGAACTTTTAACTTCTTGGATCGAACGATATAATACTTACTTATAGTATATAAGTAAGTACATATGTATGTATTTACTTAATGTTAATTTCTGAATAGTACACATATTGTACACATATGTACACACATATACATATGTATGCCGCAAGTTTTAACTATTGCAAATCCACACATCCATATACACACAACTATTTTAGAACCACATTAAAATTGCAAAAATGCAAACATTTGTTGTTAATATCATTTAAAGCCCATTAACCCATTTAAAATCTATGCATGCCATTTAACATGCTCAACATTTTTTTCTAATTCAGCATTTTAATACATTTAATGCAAATGGCATTAAAAATATATCCACACATAAGCATATTCAATGATTTGCTTGAAAATGTGGCAAAGTGTGTACCGTTTATGTTGCGACATATACCCAGCGATAATGAAAACTAGACCCTAGTAAACACACCAAGCCAAGTATCAAGCTAAATTAGTTTTATTTCAAATGCTTCTGCACACTTTCTATATCTATAAGGCATTGCAAACCGCGGCTTATAGGTACTATGTTCACATTGAAGAGTTAACTGGAGTTCTCTAAACTCTACTCATTAACTTCGGGTTAACCTTACAAAATAATTTGATAAAATATGTAATCTTTAACTATACTTTTGTTTGCAGTTTATGACACGCAACCCCGTTCTTTTCCAAAATTTGAACAGGTGGTCGCAATAGACGGAGGATTTGAGATGCTCATGTCAATCTTATGTGAAGGTTACTTGTGAAAAATCCATGTACTATGTAGTATTGCGGCCACCAACCATATGTCAAATGAAACTCTGATCTTCTTAGGGCCTTTTCACATTACTCGGTACGACTTCGGATCGACATTTCTTTCTCGGTATTTTCATCTTACCGAAACGAGTCCGCGTTGCAGTCTTTTTTACACTTGTGGGAATACTTTCGGTGCGTAAATGGGTAGAAAATTGGAAAAAAATATCGAAATAAAAAATATCAAATTTTAAAATTCAACAAATCACTCGATAATAACTATAATGTCTTCTAGCATAGACGAAGTTATTATAGCTTGCAAAATTTATAGCCGAAACGAGATTTTCACTGACATTCTTCTTCTTCTTCTTTTATTACGCCGCAAAAATGTATGCAGTAATTCCTCAAATTTTACTGACCGGTCTTACCGCGTTGCGGTATACCGAAATTAAACCGCTCCGATTTCATGCAACACTAATGTGAAAGTGCCAATTGAAATATGTACATGTGGTCGGTAAGCTTTCGGTATAATTTCGGTAAAAACCAAATTTGTCGATCAGATACTGCACCGAGTAATGTGAAAGCGCTTTTAAACCCCACATCGTAAATACTTGACAGTTCTTCATTAACTCCAAAACATTAAATCGAGTTAATGGTTCAACGTAAACATGGTATTACATCCCATATTGAAACTCACAAAAACCTACATTCCAAGACGAGGTAAACCTAATCGCCTCCAAAATGCAGTTGGTAGCGCTATTTCGAAATCTTAGACTTAACATAATCCAATTATCAAGAATATCATTTTAAAGGATACAATTTATTATTATTTTTGGATTCTCATCATGTTTTCGTTTCGTGTAAGATAAATCTGCTGCTCTGTTGAGTAAGTTTTCACTAACGGATCAAACACATCGAACTGGAGACCACTTCTTAAACAAAATTGTACACTACTGGGTTGGTGGTAAACATACCAACAGATGCCCTTAAGAACGGCTACATATTGTCATTCTTATGTGGATATATGAACATAAATATGCATAAGTTTGTAGTATGTATTTAGCATGCATATGTGCATAAATACATTACTTGAACCATTCGAGAGTATCAATTTATTGATTACACTTATGCTCTTATGCATACCAACAAACATACACACACGATACATGCTCATGCTTATACATATTCATGCGTATGTTCATATGTATGTGCAAAAATATTTGCCACCAATAAATATAATCATGACGTTTTGCAACCCTCAGACTGGCGCGGCAAACTTCCGAACTAAATCCATATTTTATCATTTAACATCGCTTTGTGCCATATTTCTCTCAAACGTAACACTAAAAGCAAACACCCTGTAAAAAAGTGTGCGACGAGTCTCTAAAAAGATTTGTCCGGGAGCGCTCTCTTTCGGGTACAATTAGTCTACAATTGTTCCCAATTGTACCCGAACGGGTACATATGTATACTAATTGTAGACGAATTGTACCCGAAAGGGTATCAAACGGGTACAATTAGTCGCACAAATGGATGTGTCGCATTTGCTACCTGTTCGGGTACAAAACGGGTACAATTGTGCGCTTTTGCTACCCGTTCGGGTACAAACTGGGTACAATTAGTCTCTTCATAGGACATGCTCAAACAAAAGAGAACACTTCAACCCATATAAAGAGATACAAATGGGTAGTAATCGCATGCTCCCTTGCGAGTTGTCCCGGATGTATCCCGGAGTGATCGCATTTTTTGCAGGGCATATGAACTTCAGCTCGTGTGTGTGTGTGTGTTTGTTGAACAAACCATAATTGAATTAAAAATTTGTTGTGCAAAAATATAAGTGATTATCTAGGATTATGAATTTGAGCATAGTTGACATGGGTGGGTGTTTCCCTCTTCTTGAACAACTTTTAACGTCGATATGCATAGAATATGCATTATAATGGAATAAATGTACGAGAAAAAACATTTAAATGTTTCTCATTTAGAAAATTACCTTGCCTCAGAGGCTGTATTTGTTTCTTTTTGCCCAAGTCAGCAATTTATAGCCACTTATTAAATATTTGTTATTAGTTATGTATGTACATATATTCATTATTGATCTCATGCCTATACCTACCTACATTAGTAGCATTATACTTATTTCAATATACTTTTCTCCAAATCATATTGTTTTTGGCACATAACCAACACTCAATAAGTTAAAGCATGTAAATAGAAACTTTACGCAAAAGCGACAAAAACAACATCACCAACGATATAATGCTCATCTTATACGAGTATGTACATACATATGTACGTATGTACTTAATACTTGTTGTTTATGGTGTGTCCGTAATAATTCCATGTCCAGTCAAAACTTGCGTAAAATTGTAATAAACATATATTTTGATTGTTTATGCCATAATTTCGCAATGGAATTGTGGCAAGTAGTAGGACACTTTGACTTTGGGACTTACATATTAATGACTACCCAGCCAGACACGACTAACGCATTCACTAATACATTCAAACCAAATTTCCATTTTTACCAACACACTGAAAGGTATCTGTCAAACTTTTTTCTTTCTCCTTTCTTTCTAAATCTCTTTTCTCTTACATGGTATTCTTAACGCTTTTCCCCGTTAGTCATAACATGTTATTCTTAACTCATATCTACGTTAGCGCTAACATGTTATGCCTATGTGCATAATGAGCAATATGTTAGAGCGAGAGCACAGATTGTTGAAAAATCAGCAAAGTTAGCTGCGAAACGAAAAACGAAGAAGTAAAAACGAAACATAAAACGCGTCATTTTCATTGTGATTAAAATCAGAGTGAAAACTATTAAAATATTATATTTAATCAGCTGCAAATGGTAATAAACAATTTATTACGTATGTGTTAATTAAAGTATTTATTATTGTTACTATTTCAGAATCAAGAGATCAGAAGAGGAACTGTAATTGTCCATTAATGGGCCCCCAAACAGACGGTGAAGTGGAATTGGAATGGAGTTACAAAGTCCGGAAAATACCAATGAGGACGGTAATGGAGTTATAGAAATTTAAGCTATGTATTTTCTTTATTTAAGTTTTATATTGTAATATAAATAAATATATAAGAAATATAAATTTTAAAACTAAAACTAATACTGTTATGCCTAACTCATTTTTGCGTTAGCCATAACATGTTATGCCTAACTCATTTCTACGTTAATCATAACTTGTTATGTCTAACGTATACGTGCATTAGCCCTAACGTGGTAAGTCTAACACATTTATATGTTAGCCCTAACGATTAGAGCTAACATTTTTGTTCGTTATTCCTAACGTGAGTGAGTGAGATGGATGTATTCGAATATGCATTTGCTAAAAAGAGATGAAAGTCATATACGTGTGCACACGTACAGAGATGAGTGCGTTAGTTTTGTCACGTCGCTAGAACAAAACTAACGCACCCGTTGTATGGCGGACTAACGCACCCGAACGTTATGACTGTGTGTTATATAACGCATTAGTTGACAAGTAGTGTTCTCACAGTATACTGCCTTCTTGCTTACTTAACCCTCATTTGCTGCAACAAAATATTCAAATTCATATTTTCTCCATTTGTTTTTATGACCAAAGACGGCAGTAACTAAGATATTATTGTTGTAATAATTTCTTTTTGTTTCCGAGGCATCTTCATCTTTATTCTCTTTCCCACTCCCAGTTTTTGCTCTTGTAGGTATTTTCTTATTAATGGTATTTTTGCTCATAAAAATATGTAAATAATTGTAATTAATAGTTTCATCTTTCAATCTCATCATGTTTTTATGGGCAGAATAACAAAAACAGTGCTGAGGAGGGAACCACGTCATTAATATTGAACACGCATTACTTAAATTAGTCTCCAGTCTTAAGTTGACTTGACTGAAAAGCCTTTAAAGCAGAGATTTTTTATACACATAGATTTAGGGCGATTATCTCTTTCATCGTCAGACCTGGACCTGAACATGGTAAACAGCGCTGCAATATTCTGCTCAATCGCTGAAGTTTATCGCTTATACTCAACGATTTTCTAAAGAAACTTTCTCCTTCTAAACATTTTCAGTATCATTTTAGTTCCACCTGGGTTTCACTTCTCAATCATCTCTACATCAGCCTAATCATTTGTTCTGGCAGTCCATTTCTGTTGCTACCATAGCTGACAAGCACTTGTTACATTGTGTTTGTACATATGTCCCCCTCCACATTTATTCAGAATTGAATCCTCATTTGTTTATTCGCTTACTTCATTTTTCACAGCTCATGCATCTTTATTTCATTCTTTCATTTCAAACTAAAATGGATTCGCTTCCTTTTGCTGGGGTCAATAGCTACGGCCATGATTACATTTGTCATTTTACCAACCAACTAACAGTTGTTCATGATTATAATTCTTGCTTTCTTTTTATAATTTCCCTGCAAAAAAATGTGCGATCAATCCCGAAAGCGATTTGTCCTCGATTGATCTCTTTCGAGAACAATCGGTCCACAATTAGTCCCCGATTGTTCCCGTACGGGTATAAATGTAGACTAATTGTAGACCAATTGTTCCCGAACGGGTATAAATGTAGATTAATCGCTTTCATTCCGAACGGGTACAAATCTAGATTCCCTAAATGTAGAAATTTTACAAAAATGTGCAATGTATTAAAAAATTGTAGAACAACCGGTAAAACGAATTGAACACCCTTTTTTAATAACAATTTTAACAAAATGTTGCCTAAAATATCCTATGAAAAAATCCTTTACATTACGCTCTTATAATGCATACTCAAAACTTAAAATTTTTTAAATTTATTTATTGAGATTTTTTTACAAAAGTAAAACATTATTTAAATATGCATGAACATTTACAATTTTTAAGGAAAAATCTACATTTGTACCCGTTCGTGCTGAAAGCAATTGATCTACATTTGTACCCGTTGGGGATGAAAGCGATTAATCTACATTTGTACCCGTTCGGTATGTTAGTGATTAGTCTACATTTGTACCCGTTGGGGATGAAAGCGATTAATCTACATTTGTACCCGTTCGGTATGTTAGTGATTAGTCTACATTGGTACCCGTTCGGGTATACAAGTTGAACAATTAGTCTCTTCATAGGACATGCTCGAACAAATGCGATCAATACACTCCATATAAAGGGATGTAAAATTGTATTAGTCGCATGCTCCCTTGCGATTGATCCCGGACACGTCCCGGATTAATCGCATTTTTTCAGGGTTAACATACAGTCAAGGGTGTATAATCTACACCAACAACATCAAAAAAAAAAATCACTTGTTTTCTTTGTCCTCGCGTTTTTATTACGATTGTCATAGCTTTGCTGATTCCTTTTTTGTTCAGTGTGTTTGAATGTCTTTGTTGTGTTTGTGTGGTAAAAATTTTT
Organism: Urophora cardui; assembly: GCA_960531455.1. Taxonomy (NCBI): domain Eukaryota; kingdom Metazoa; phylum Arthropoda; class Insecta; order Diptera; family Tephritidae; genus Urophora; species Urophora cardui. The sequence continues at coordinate 17,143,943 of OY482673.1, forward strand.
TTTGTTTTTTGTATTTGTTTAATTTTTGATTTATACATTTTTAAGCGATGCTTATTGTTTTTAATCATAAATTCATAAATTCACTTTCTTCAAGATATTAGCGTGTAGATTTGAACAGATTTATATGGATTGTGAGGGCAATATCTACATTGAATTAACACCACCAACGCCATAGCCAGCACCCCAAAAACAGCAACCCTTTAACTCTGTGACGATAATCCGAGGGGTTCCGCATTTGATTTATTGTAAATTAAAAGATGTTGAATTAACACTATAATAAATAATTTAAAAAAGAATGCATACATATGTACGCATTTGTGCTTTTATTTTACTGCTATGGACGTACGTAAAAAATGGTAGAAAAGTTCTATGGTGAAAGCTGGTGAAATGCAATTTTACTATGGTGGAAATTTTTTAAACCAATTTGTAAGATTTCTTATGGATTCAAAAAAACTATTGTCAGCTCATTTGGAATATTTTCAAACTCATCTCATATAGGTAGTTATGGGTTGTTTGCACATAAAAATACAATAACAATCTTAAGGCACTATAATAACCCTGCAGCGAAAGTCCAAACTAGTCAGCCAACCTACCAGTTAACTGACTAGATAAATTATGGGAGTTTCTCAACTAGATTCATAGGGGACAAATTGAGATTAGTTATGAAACAAGAAGTTTTGCCAAAAAAAGGGTTTTAAATTAAAAACGAATGTATTCGGGGTTTCTGGAGGTTGCAATGAACACGTATGCAGTAAAAGTAAGGCAACCTCTTTATTGTTGTTGTAGTATTCGAACCCTGCGTAGTAGGCCCCTTGTAGATTTAGTTGGTTGCAAATTGTTAGATCATTAAATCAGGTGAATACCACAAATATAACATAGTTTGGGATGTTAATATAGCCCTGTATATTAGATACTACTTCAGCCATAGAAAAAAGTACATGATATGTTTGTATAAAGTCAGAAAATCATCAATATAAATGCCAAGCTTAGAATGGTCAACGTGTTACTTATTCACAATGTTTATGTTAATTTTCCTAAATATTTAATATGCAAGATCACAATCTAATGTGCCTGAATTATTTAATTTAAATATCATATTCTAATAACTAAATAAATGTATTAGAAACTTTATTTTGAAATTTTTATTTTCATTGGAGTAGCATGTAAAACTAGTCAGTCAACTGGTATAGTTCTGATATCTACACTGACTAGTCAGCAAATTGGTATGATGCTGGTGTGTATACTGACTAGTCAGTCAAGTGGTATGATGCTGGTGTGGATACTGACAATTGCCATTTCCTAGGTCATCACCGTGTTAAAAATACCAGCTGCTAATATGGAAAAAAGATAGATGGCTGACTAGTTGAGCTGTATGGCCAACTAGTTGTCAATTAGTTTACAACTAGTTGATTTCGCTGCACGTAACCCAGTGCAGTGATTGTATACCTATACAAATGTATTTTCCCACATTTAGGTAGAGGTGGTAAACACTAGCTTTGTTTCTTTATCCACTAATTAACGTTAATAAACACTAATTTTTAGATTTGACACATGATCCAATTACCAGGTCGGTGCATGGTACATACACACAAACATGCCGTGAGCTGAATGTCAAACGGAATGTCAAAACTGAAAGGAGAACGAAATAATTTGACATTCAGCTCACGAGCGAATGATGGAGAAACTCAGAGAACGAAGAATTTGACCAATAGTAAACACGAATGTATGTATAGAATATGCAGAAGCAAAGAAATTGGATAGCTGTTGAAGAAAAAGAAGAAGTCAGCTGATCTGAAGAGCCGACCTGTATTGGTGGATCCTGATTTGACATATAATTTGTGTTTCTTTGGTTTCTCTCCAGTAAAAGAGAGCGAACTGAACGAAAATTGAGAGAGCACTGAACGAAACTGGTGAGAGCGGCAATGATAGTTCTACTAACTTTTTTACTGGACAAATTTCCACTAGCAAGACACTAGCAAGAAAAAGAAGAAATGTCAAATATGGAAACGGGAAGTTATTTATAATGTATGGATGCTGTCAAACTAATCCTATATTGAAATATATGTACATATATACATTAGACAGCGGCTCAAAACAAGAACCACGATGAGAGTGCATCTTCCGCCGGATCGGCTGTAATGGAAGAAGTAAGAAAAATTATCCTTACAATTCACTCTTACCTTTCACTCTTTGCTATTAGACAAATCCATCTTCATACATATGTACATACAGAGATTTTTAAGAATTGTAACAATGCTTATGGGGCCTATTGAAAGCGATGATGAGATTGAACAGGTAGCTGTAGAAAGTTTAAGGTCAGTCGACATCGGCTTGTTTCTAACCAATCGAAATACCAGGAATTGTTTACTTCAGTACATTGAAATTGTAGTTCCGAGCTATCGTCATAATTTTCGAATTTCCAGAAGCTTGCTTGAAAGCGTTTTCGAGCGAGTATGTCAGTCGAAATTTGTGTTTCTAAGGCAATAGAACACTTAAAGGGATATATTAAAATCCATATTTTTATTTTCTGATGATGATTTCAATTTTTTATTTTTTCTTAAATTTTCGGGCGTGTCTTTTATCTTTTTTCATGCGCCAAACAATCATATCGTCGTTTAAACTGCATAACCGCTTAAGTGAAACTTTCACAACCACCTATGCCAATATTGAGATTTTCCAAACTTTAAATCCTGGTGTTCAGCTCTATGGATTTATACCATAGATTTGGCCTTTTGGGAAGCTCTATATTTCCTTCTAATGTTCTTTTCACCTCTGAAGTCAAAGAGTTGGGCGGTTATGAAAGTCTCACTTCGGCGGTTACGAAGTGTACACGGTGATATGTCACTAACATTTGCTAATTCAAGTTTCCTAATCTATTTTGCTAATATCTCTCACTGAGAGCAAATGTCACTTTACTCTCACAAATTTCGTTAAAAGAGATTAGCAAGAAATGTTAGTTAATGTTTTGCTGGAAAGTAAAGAAAAGAACCTACTGTTTAAAACTGTTTCTATTGATTTCCGTTAAGTTATGGCGGTATTGACAAAAATTCCCTTCGAAGCTTATGCGCAAGATAAAGTGTTGATAAATTTAAATTAACATTGATTACAAAGCTATTTGCTCATAAATATCAGCAACAGATTTCCGATTATATGTGTCTGTTTTTCTCATTCCTCTGCTGCTACTTCAACATGTCACACTTCGTTGCGTTTTCTCAAGATTTGCTCGTTACGCTATTTCACCTTCAATCAACACACGTGCCTACATATTTAACATTCTCACTGACAAGCTCATCAGTAATTCAACATTGGTTTGGAGTTTTTTTTTGTTGACCCACACATCCCCATGACCCCCCATACTCCTATCACATATGTATGTATCTGTACCCAGATTGAATTGAAAACGTGCTGAAGCGTTAAAATGTTTGTCAACTGTTGCAAATCCAATGACATATGAAAATTTGTAGTCTTGGCAAGTTTGCCATCTGAACAGCAGCAGCAGCAGTAGTCGTTAAAGGACTTATCTACTATGGCGTCGATAGAGTCCTTTCGCCCAAGCAAACATACATACATACATACATACTAACGAAAGGCATAATAGCCCCGACACATAGCATACGTCAATCCGTCTACGTCGACGTATGTGACTGACAGCTCAGTAAAATGTCGGCATTTAAACGTACGTCGTCACACGTACGACGGATCCGTCGCCGCAACGTACCGAAGTTGCCCAAAAGTCAACTTTTGGTATACGTCAATCCGTCGCTATGTCAGCTGATTGCTTTTGATTGTTAACCTTTAGCTACTCTTGAATTTCAATTTTTTTGCAATTTGCTTTTCGAGTTTTTTCTCATTTGTATAACATTCCTCCATAAAACAAAATGGTCAAGAATTATCAGGAGATGTGAAGTTACTGAAAACTGAATTTCAATAGGGCAACTTAAAAGAGAAATTACAAAATATTCTAAAGAGTTAAATTTTTTCCACCACCTCTGTAGTTAAAGGTTAATCAAACAGCTGATTTGTGTATATCCGCCAACGTTTCCTATGTGGCGACCTCTCCGTCAAGTACGTGAGCTGTCAGTCACATACGTCTAGCCATGGGTAATGGCGCAATTTTTTTGGCGCTGATACAATAACGCCAGCGCCAACTGTGGCGCCAACTCACGGTACTGGCGCAATAACACCTTTAGCGCAATTGTCATCGAATAATCGATAAATGGCAGATGCTACATTATCAATATATATTGACGAAATCCGTGGATCGCGATTCATATTGACAGTGTAGCATCGAGTATTGATGGATCGCGATCCTGGATCGCGAATTTTTAGAAATTTTGCGATCCGCGATCCGGATCGCAATATTGACAATATGGATTGACTGTGTAGCATGAAAATTTTGTGATCCATCAAAATGCGTGTATATTTAGAAATTTAGAAATCCGCGATCCGGATCGCAATATTGACAATACGGATTGACTGTATAGCATGAAAATTTTGCGATCCATGAAAATGCATGTCTTTTTAGAAATTTTGAAATCTGTGATCTGGATCGCAATATTGCAATAAACGAATTGAAAGTGAAAGTGGGAAAAGGACGGAAGTAAAATATTTTGAATCTCAGAGCGAGAAAAATATCGCAATATTCATATTGAACGTGTAGCACCAGTTTGCGATCCATCAAACCATCAATATGAATCGCGATTCAAATATCGCGATTCATATTGACAGTCTGACATCTCCCATATTGACAGTCTAGCATATGCCAATAACATTTTTTCGCTTGTTACTGTTTACCATCCCCGTTTAATTTCTTTTGGCGCAATTCTGCTTACATATACGAGGGTACAATTAATTTTAATTTTCATAATCATTTGGAAAAATATTCCGTATATATGTGAAAATATGCTGGAAATTAGAGTCACTATCAAGCACACATAATTGTGACGTTGTCATACGTATACATATACTATGATGCTGTTACTGCTTGCCCAGAATGTTGTACTACAGCTACGGACTACATAGCTTACTACATCAGCTGATGACTGATTTTGTGGCAACGCTCGAAAATGTGAACACAATGGTGTAGCTCAGTGTATCTCATATATGTCATCTTTTTTATATTTTTGTACAGGGGATTCCTTAAATTCCATAAAAACTCTTTATTTTTTACAAGTTCAATTCATTTTTCCGTTTCTTCGTCCTTCATTTCGAATTTCCGTCTTTAAAAAATTGAGCTGTCACACTGTAGCGCGCTACAAAGTTAAAGTTAACTCTACTTCTACTACAGCCACAACTACACGCTACAGACACAGCTACACATTGTGGGCATTGCAATGCAATTGTACTGTTTTAACTTTTGACAGCTCTTACTACGTACTACAGCCACACCATTCTGGGCAAGCAGTTATTGGCGTTGTGGTTGCGCCATTTTACACTAGCGCTATATTGGAGCTGGTGTTAGCGCACGAAATTGAGTCAGTGTTATATTGCAATAGCGCATCATTGAGTTGGCGCTACATTGAGTTGGCGCTATACTGAGTTGGCGCTACAATGAGTTGGCGCTACATTGAGTTGGCGCTATATTGAGTTGGCGCTATATTGAGTTGGCGCATTTCCCAAATCGGAGTTAGCGCAATAACACCAGGGTTGGTGTCAGCGCAATTGCGCCGCGCAGCGCAGTGTTACCCATGCCTACATACGTCGACGTAGACGGATTGACGTATGCTATGTGACGGGCCTATAACACATGCTCGTACCTACATGAATTGTTGTTGGCGCAACTTTGCCTTCAACTATTTTCTTATGTATTTCCTCTCAAGTTGTTTGTTTGTTGTTTTCCATTGCTTGTCCTTTTTTATGTGCTTGAAAACATATATGTATGTATGTGTGTAGTTAAATAATCAAGCAGCTTACCTTTCACCTCCCACGCTCTCCTCGGCCTTTTGCAGTTGGCGCGTGCGAAAATGTGTCCAACGCTATATCCTTTTGTAAGCATGTTTGTGTGTAAATGCTGTCTATAAACACTTTATCAATTTAACCTCACACTTTTTCAAATCCCTAATGATCAAATTTAATTAACAAAAGCTTATGTGTATGTGGTTGGTTGGTGGAGAAAGTTTATTTGCCTAAGTAATAATGCAGTCACTTTATCTTTTTGTTCGTTTGGACGATTGTTGTTTGTGTGTGATGGAGGTCAAATGTGTTTATAATCACCCAACGTAAGCATGTGAAAGGACATTGATTATCATCTTGAGTGTGGATACGCTGGTAGATCTTTATGTGTGTGAATGTGAATGTGTTACGAAATGGATGTGTGCCACTTTTTTGGCATTCTTCTCACGTAGTTTTAGTCCGTTTTTTTGGGTGGCCTTAGTTGATTATTTTCTTCGCTGCATAGGAAATTGAGGAATATTCATGGCGATTTTATGTGTGAGAAAATCAACGCAAAAATTAGAATTCGATAGAGTAGCTACGACGAATGGTGTAGAATTTTGGGCACTAAAACATCAATTTACTAGGTAACATAAATCCCTAACCACTTACCAAGTGACCAGAGCAACCCACCCTTAAATTATTCCTTGAACTCCATTCCTACTACTCAGTTACTAATAACTTTTCCCCTTCAGCTTTAAAGGCCCATTGAACTGTAGTAAAAAATTTCCATATGAATTGCAATGCAAAACTCTGGAGTTGTTATAATTGAGAGCAAGAAAAAACGCATAAAGGAAGGAAGTGTCATAAGTAGCTCATGCTTATTGTGGGTTAGCTCCACTTAACAGATTTGCCTTACGGCGACTCCAACCACAAAAAAACACATTCCTGCTCTCAAAAGAGTTGAAGCCTTTTGGTAAGTGGTGATGGTGAATTGGTATGCTACGTGCACAACAACAAAATATGCGAGCATTTGCATAAGTGCAGCCGCAAGTGTTTGACGTTGAAATTATGAAGTTTATGTTGCGGATGTAAATACATAAATGGTTAAGATGGACTGAAAAATAAATAATAAAATTAACTTTTTAGGTCAGTGGTGAGGAAATGCATTGTATCAACCTTGGTTGTACATACTTTATGGTAATATAATAAAAATAAGACACACCCTAATGTGCTAAACAACAATACATATACAACATTTTAAGTATTTGTAAGAATTAACCATAAATTCTGCGGAGTGTGTTTGTCGATACAAAAACAATCCTAAATGCGTTAACTTCTTTTTCAGCATGCCCAATTTGTGGCAATTTTTTGCGCACTACTGTATAAACGTATATGTACATGCATATTGAACTCGGGAGGATTTCCTTTGAATAACTTCAATGCCTCTACATATTTGAAAATTCAAGCATCGTGCTCTTATGTTTAAAACCAATTGCTAACATAAAGTGATTCCTTTATTTTCATTATTTTACAATATGCGCAACACATTTTTCACCTTGAAAATTTTCACAGTTAAAGACGTGCACGCCCACAAATAAAACCAGCGCAAAATGTGTATTGCTAATGCTCGCGTTTATTAACGGCCGTCAGGTAAGCAAATTTGTTCGTTATGCACAGTGAATTGGCTGTTGTATAAAAGAAGAGCCAAGCTAAAGCAACGTTCTTAGTGCAGCGCCATCAGCGAAAGTAATAAAATCGTGTGCAGTTGAGTTGAAGTTTATTTTAAAATAAAAACATTTAATAAATAAAATAAAAAGAGCTAATAAATTATTTTAATTTATTGTACATTTCCGTTTTTAAATCACTTTTTAACTAGCTTTTAAACCGGAAGCGTAATACCAATCAGCAAAAAACCAAGTGCTGCCAATAAATATTATTCGACGCGCCATCTGTAGTTGAAATTTGTGCTACTGTCAAAATCGAACAGTACTTTTTGCTACAATTGTCAACTTGGCAGTACCAACCGCTCTAAATTTTTTGATTTGATGAAGGCAAAAAGTTTATAACTTTTTTTTTTTCCAAAAAAACTTTGTTATGGAAGACGATTTTCAAATCGAATACATGTCGCTGCCACTGGAAGATCTACAGGATTACTATGGAAAGTTGTTTGAACGTTATCGCCAAATGCGCGATGAAGCGGAAGCCGATACGCAGCGCATCTACGAGCTGAAGCGCAATTTGGAAACGGCATATGCCGCCGAAAATTATCTTTCACAAGAAATTGAAGATTTAATGCAAAATCTCGCCTCCATTGAGAAAGAGAGTAAGGGCCAAACAAAAGTGCAAACAGAATTGGAAGATTTGCGTCGTCAGCATCATACGCTCACAACAGATTACACACAATTGCAGCAGGACTACGCGGCGGCTACAGCGGAAAATGCCGAGTTGCGCAAACAATTGGAAACGGCGAAATCGGCAAAACGTTTGAGCACATCGTCGCTGCTGGATGCTGGCACGGAGGAGCTTACCAAGCGTATCTCGATTTTGGAGGGTGAAAATTATGCGTTAATGCAAAAAATGCAGGAGTTTCAGGAAAATATTGTAAAACATACAATGGCATTGGCGGAACGTGAGGTGAGTTGGAGCAATACCTACCTAATTTACCTTTTCTTGTGGTTATTTGTAAGATTTTTGGTATTTTATGTTAAATACATATTTATTTATAGAGCAATATCGAAATGCTGCGCGATCATGTGACATGCTTGGAGGAGAATTTACGCTCGAAGCGTGATGATTTGAATGAAAAGACCGTGTTGTTGGAAACCACACAAGAGCAGCTAGCAGAATCAAATGCACGATTAGCCATGTTGGAGACAAAGCCAGAGGGAGTTGGTAAGTATATGGCTTTATTATATACCCATTTTAACTAATTAACAAAAAATCACATTTCTACGACAGATCGCAAAGGCAACTCACTCTTTGCTGAAGTGGATGACCAACGACAGGCTATGAAGAAGTTGCTAGCTGCTCAAAAGAAAAGCTATATGGACATGAAGAAAGTATTCAACGACAGCCAATCGGAAATAAGACGCTTGAAGCGTGAAAATGTAGCAATGCATACGGAATTACGTGAATGCAGTTCCATTTTCTGTGCTGCGGATCGTACATATCAGAGTAATTAATATGTTTACCGTATTCAATTTTAGTTAGCATGTTCTCATTACAAAAACTATAATTTTCCCGCTACAGATAAACTAAATGAGCGCATACGTCAACTGCTCAATCAAGTGGAGGACTTGGAAAAGCAATTAAATGTAACACAGGGACGTTTGGTGGATTTGGCCAGCAATAAGGGTGTTGCATGGCTGGATTCGATGTTTAGTTTTTGCAAGTACGCATTACCCGTTAGTTTAGTAAATTTCGCTAAACGTTTAAGCATGTCCACGTGGAGTATGCTTGGCAAATGTCGTGTATTTTGTATTTTCAAAATGGGCATTAAAATGGTATAGTTTATGTATACCTACATATATGTATTTGGCCTTAAGTTTATTTATACAATAATTTATAGCATTAATTGCTAAGTTTAGCTTTTTTGGTTTTGGATTTTGGTCCTTGTAAATATTTGTGTCTTTTTTTTTAGTTAAATTATTTATACATAAGTTTTTGTAAGTAGTTATAGTTAAGCATGTCTAATGTGTATTTTTGCACAACAACAATTTTCACAAATTTATTTATTTAGACAAGAAACCGATGAACTCAAAAAACAACTGCATGCTGTGCGCATACAAAAAGCCTGTTTGGAAGAGCAATTACGCAACCTGCAACAGGAGATGACAAGGTATGTATTTGCATTTTTGAAAATCACATTTAATCACAGAGTAGTACCATTGCAATCCACTCTAATATTGCTTCCCTTTTAGATGGCGCTTCGAGGCATTAAAAACACGTTGCGTATTGCTCGACCGCGAGAATATTCTAAATGAGAAGGGTATACCGTTTAAGGCTATAAAAGCAATGGAGTTCAACATTACGCAGCATGATCAGGAAAATGCGCGTCCACGTATTGTACATGCATCGCCAGTCACGCCACAAATGAATACCACTACATCATCCGTCATAGATAAGACATTGGAAATGCCAGCAACACCGTTATCAACAACAGCCGCAACACCCACAGGTGCATATACCTCCAACGGTACAATAATCAGCACACCATCATCATCGAACTCATCCGCCACAGCCAATGGTGGATGCACACCCAAAACTGCAAAATCAACACATTCACCTTCCCATTCAAACATAAAACAAGCGCTGGAACAGGAGGTTACACCAACAAACTCCAAAGAAATCTCTGCACGTATTTCTAAACTCAAAATCGAAGATAAAGAAAATATTGCATCGGCTGAGCCGGATTTATCAATGTCTATGTCCATGTCCTCTATGTCCATGCCGAAGTCTGTTCTAGATGTAGAAGCTAGCGCTGAAATGAAACCTTTGCATGAGAGCACTGCCATTAACACAACAACAACAATAGACGAGCAGCAAATGTTGCCACCAAAGAACTTGAAAAAGGCACCGCCAGCTTTTGATCTGCCACCGGGTCGCTCGATTTTGTCAAAGAAGCGCAATGTCTTGGATGACATGGAAATGGGTGAGAAGAATGTACAATTTAGTACACAAGATCCAATTGTGCATAATCTAAGCGCTAATGTTAGCTTGGGGCAGGACACCAGCAGCATGTCGGATGGTGGTGGTGGTGGTGGCAATGCTGACGTACAACCGAAAGCTTACATTAAACAAGTGCGCACAAAGTCGAATATTATTGTGCGTCATATACATATACCATCCAAACGTAAGCCAACATAAATAAATGGTTTTTGTTTGTATGTATTTTGATTTGAATTTTTTTGAATTTTTGCTTTATTTATGTTTATGTGGTACATTTAGCGTATTTACTTAATAATAATATTAAAACTATAATCAAATACTTCATTTGTATTAAAAGCGTAAAACTTAACTTAATTGTGCACATTCAGTTTTACTTAAAACCTCCGATATTCATTTGTAATAACGACAAAGCACTTTTTGTAAGCGTTAAATAAACAAATTATAATTTTCTTGTAAGCATCTACTTGATCCTTTGATTGGTTAGGAAGACACAATTTTTCCTTAAATTGTTGTAATAATATGATTAGACATGCGCTTAATAGTCTATTAAGAACCATTCAGCAGTTTAAATCGCTAATTGAGCTCTATTTACTATGTACAGAACTTGATTTATAATGGTCTAAAAAGAACAAATTTACCTCTAAATATAAGAAGGGTAGTACCCACATAGCATTTTATGAATTTTTTGATCATATTCCAGTCTTTTTCGATCCCTATGCACGTTTAAAATAATGGAAAATGCGCTCATTTTCTGATCATAAAAGAGCCTCTCGTCTGTAGAAAATGGTACCCTACGTCCAACTCTTCTTGGGGAGTCGTTTTCGAGTCTTATTTTAATCGTATTTTAATCATTTTCGAGTCCCTTTCGATTTTATTTTTTTCGATTTTGAATCTTATTCTGGTCATTTTTGAATCGTTTTCTGATTGTTTTTGAATCTTTTTAAGGTCATTTTTCTTCGTTTTTCTGATCATTTTCGATTGGCTTTCCAATCTTTTTTGGGTAATTTTTCAATCGTTTTTCTGGTCATTTCCGAATCTTTTTTGGGTCGTTTTTCAGTAACTTTCTGATCAATTTCTAATCATTTTCTAATACTTTTCTACTCTTTTTCCTTTCATTTTTTATATGATAAAAAATAAAATCATTTTTTAATCGCTGGAGTGACTCATTTTCGAGTCTTATTCTAATCGCAGAGGTGATTAATCAGTTTTTGATCATCAAAGGGGATCGAAAAAACTCGGCGCAGTCAGTTTTCATGAAAAACTTTCTTCCAAATGCTATGTGGGGTAAGTCCTTTTTTCAAACTTTGTAGGAGAGACAAAAACCAAAAATAAAAAAATTTCAAAATGAAAAAAAAAAAATTTCTGTTCATATAAAATTTTGGACTTAAACAATTTTCTTCACTTTTTGGACTTACACAATTTGAGTATCACTGAATAACAATGAGTAGAAATATGACAAGTATCACAGACTTGTTTAGCGTGGTGCGTATTTGATTTTTCTAGCTTTCTACACTTAAAAACACTTTTTCATAAAAATGGACTTACACAGTTTGCACTCTAAGCTAGCGATATACTCAAAATCATAGCTAAATTAGTTTAAATTCTGCCAAAAAAATGGGTTTGGAACCACTGTGCAATGTAAGGAAGCTGCGCACAGTGGGCTGAAATAAGAAGAATATGACATACGTGTAGAAAAATGTCAAACAAAAAAATTTCTGATATTAATTTCAGCTTTTCTGAAATATTTTTTTGGTTGCACAATACATCATTTTCTGAAATACATTTGCAATTTTTCGAAATACCAGTTGAAAAAGGTGTAGTTTTGAGGACGCGAGGAAATTAAGTTAACGATAAAAAAGTGGCAAAAAATTAACAAATTTTTAATTTTGACCAGTTGTCACTCAACAAGGTTTAGTTCAATCCAAGAATTATCTAAAGAAGGATATCGCAGTAGATAAGCTGATTGGAATTGTGTATACTAAAAAGTGTGAATGTCAGACAAAACGAATTGGCAAAAATTTTACCTTGATATTCATTTCTCTTCTCTTTCACATTGACATTTTTAAAGAAAACACACCCATAAAAACGGAAGTAATATAACCTCTATTTGGATAAGCCTTGGTTCAATCACACAAGTTGTATGTTGTTAGAAGCGTATTTTAGTCATCTATCGAACGAGGCACTGCTTGCGGTTAGTGCATGTCAGTAATGGAATTATGATTGAAATTGTAAGCTTTTCCGAACCAAGAAAGCCAATAAATACAAAGAAAATTAATTTAACTAATTAGACCTTATATATGTGTAAATATGTATGTATATGAGATTAATTTTGAAGAAATGTGTGAAAATTGAAAACGGAAAAATTCTTGATCTTTCCATACATTTTTTTTTTTTTTAATTTGCTATAACTTTTAAGTTAAACTACGAAATATTATTCAAATAAAAAAACGTCATGTAATAAGGTTTAGAATCAAACTCCATAATTAATTTTTTATTATTAACTAACATTTATTTTCCTGCATCTAAGTCCACTACCGACCAATTTCAGCCCACTGTGCTGCGGTCCATTCCGAAATCTCATGTACTTATCAAGGTTCAACCTTGGTACATACATATATCATAGCAGAAATTGCGAAAGCTTTTCTGAGACTCAAAAAGTGAAACCGCTGGCGTACTGTACTAATGCAAAGGGTTGGCCATGGCAATACGTACTATTTTGGGCTAAAGAACAAGCTTTCAAGCTGGGCAAGCTTTCAAAGCACATAAAAGCTTAATTTTGCTGTGCAAAACTTTTTTAAGCTTTATTGAATAAAGAGCTTAAACACCCTCGGACTATGCCAACCAGCGTTGCCATTCTAGCTTTTTTCAAGCTAGATTTAGCTTTTATTCTTGTCTTTTAGCTGCAAAAATTCTGATTTAGCTTTGGCTTTTTTTTTAGCTTTTTTATTTGCTAAAACTCACTGCTCATATACATTCATACAGTCATTATAGTTACCATTATTTGAATGTAAAACATTTTTTTTTAACATTTCGTTATTTTTATTGACTTTGAAGTACAAATTTACATATATGTAGTATATGAAAATAAATAACTTATGCAGGCTCCACTAAACACGTTGGTTCTTCAGATAAGCTGACTTCTTGTTCTTCTTCGACAGCTATCCAATTTGTTTACTTCTGCATATTCTATACATGCATTCGCGTTTAAAATTCGTCAAATTCTTCATTCTCTGAGTTTATCCATCATTCGCACGTGAGCTGAATGTCAAATTATTTCGTCTTCCTTACAGTTTTGACATCTCGGTCACGAGAGTTTGTATGTATGTATCTTGAACCGACCTGTTAAATTGACCTTGAATTTATGTGTGTTTTGAAAACACATTAGGCGAGTTCCCCTGGCTGTGATCCCGATCCGCATAACAATTTTGCATGCAAATGGAACAACAATTTTGTTATCCTGGTGTTTATCTGGATCCATTTCGGGTCCGTATAGATCGTAATAGATTTTTTTGATCCATGTAAACATCAGGATAAAAAAATTGTTGCAGTTGCTTGCAAATTTTTTGTCCGGATTACTGCCCCGGGAAATCACCTATTAATAAAGCATTGAAATACGCAGTAGGACTTGGTATCATCGTTTTATTAATCCGGGAGTACTACACTCAAAAAAAAAAATTACTCAGATTATGGAAAAATGGGAATGATTCGGCGCTAAAGACATATTTCCATATTTTAATGTACAATTTTCTTTAAAACGTGGTTTTTATTCCTTGATTTGAAGAAAATCGTACATCAAAATATGGAAATATGTCTTTAGCGCCGAATCATTCCCACTTTTCCATAATCTGAGTAAGTTGTTTTTTCAGTGTAGTCAATAGATACTCCATTACTCCCTGTACCTCTTGTATAAGTATACAATTTTGTATACTCGCTTCTAACATTGTATGTCCTAGGAAGGGAAGTAATAAACACAAACAAAATTAAAAAAACTGAAAAAATTTTGATATTGCTCGGAAAGGATATCAAACAGAGTACTTTTCTGCTGTCGCTTGGGGAGATCTCGCTCCAAGTTCTACTGGGCAATTTCGTAATTTTTGTAACTTCTTTTTTTAGCTTTAAATTTTTTTTTGATGTGTTTAACAATTTTTTTTAGCTTTTTTTAGTTTTTTTTTTTTTGAGAATCTAGCTGGAACTCTGGAAAAGTTCTGGCAACACTGATGCCAACCGTCTGAACTAACCTGCCTCAATGCAATTTTATGTATGTGAGTACAATGCACCCCTATTAAAGGAAAAACATACACGCATTCTCCCCCATCACCCGTTCACCAAATTCATCCAAACATACATACATAATTTCCCATTTTCTGTTGTTTCGCGTTGCTAGTAGATTGGCATTTTAGTAGTTTTTTGGCGCCAGCGTTCTTAGCCGGTTGTTGCCATTATTTCATCTTATATTTTTATTTCTACTTTTATTTTGGTTTTTATTTTTTCACTTTACTATGTATTTCCCTTTGGTGGCTTTTTTTCTTTGTTATCAATTTTTTTTTGCCTTAAAAAAATACCATCAGCATAATAGCGAAAAAGCGAAAGATGAACGAGAGAGAGGAATGGGCGTGTGTGCCATGTTGGGTCACTGATGGATGCTGCTTTATTTTCCGAATAAGCTAAGTGAAGTTTATGCAAGCGCAAGCAGAAAAAAAGTGATAAAATATGTATGAACAGACATACATACATACATACATACAAATATTCATACATTTAAGTTAAAATGTTGCACCGCTGCATAGACATTTTGGACAGACTATTAAATCCATTTCACTCCTTTTGGCTTTTTTTTCCTCTTTGATGTGCTGCTCCTTTTCGTAATGACATCGTGAAAATGCAATAAATATGTCTGGCATTTGTCCAGTTACAGCGCAAATGGTTAATATAATGTAATGTCGAAACAGTCGAAAAAATTGGGCTATTTACTACTTATGTATCTGAAATAATTGGAAATTATTTTTTTAGAGTTGCCACCTGTTTTTGAAACTTTTTCTTCTTATTTATCTTGAAAATCAGCATCCTAAGCTCTTTAGGGACTAAAAATAAAATTATCAGAACTGTTTTCCTCTGAAAAATTTAAAATATTTTTTTAGAATGCCACCCGATGTATTAAACTAATACGGTTGATATGAATATTATTTACTACTTACCACTCCACATTTGAATTTATCTGAAAGAATTTGAAAATATATTTGTAGAGTTGCCACCTGTTCGAAACTTTTTCTGCATAGCTTTTGGAAAATCAGTATCTTAAGCACCTTAAGGACTAAAAGGAGTATTATCAGAACTGATTTTCTCTAAAAAAATTAGAATACCTTTGCCACCCGATGGAAAAACTACATAAAGTTAAGTTAATACGGTTGATATAAAGCATTATTTAGGTACTACTTACAACTCCACATTTGAATTTGTCTGAAATAATTTGAAATTTTTTTTAGAGTTGCCACCTGTTGGAGACTTTTTGTGCATATTTTTTGATAATCAGTATCTTAAGCACTTTAGGAGCAAAAAAGAACATTACCAGAATTGCTTTTCTCTGAAAAATTTAAAATATTTTTTTTAGAGTTTCCACCGGTTAGAAATAGTATATGAAATAAGCTAATAAAGTGGTTATAAAGTATCATGTACCACTGTCATACATACATTATATACTACTCCATATTTCAATTCATCTGAAAAATTAGAAAAAATTTATTTTAGAGTTGCCACCTATTCGAATTGTGTATTTGATCAATGTGATTTAATGACCAAGTTGATACTATTTGTACATACATATACATATATGTATATACATAACTACCTATGTATAAAATACTTCACATTTCAATTGAAAGAGTTGCCATATTCAAAAAAAATTTTAATAAAAATAAATTCATTAAAGTAGGTATTAATAAACTACCATTTTAAGAATATGCTTTTTAAATTTGATTAATGTTAGTACCGAAATAAAATTACATGCAGGGTTGCCACCTGCTTGATTAGTTTAGCTTAAGTTATTTACTTCTTCCTTTGATCTACGCCTTAAAACCAAGAACAAAGCATTCAAAAAAACATTCTCAGTGTAATACAAAATGCTTGATGACTTTGGCTTTAGATTTTACTCTAAAAAATACTTATTTGTTAACATAAAAATGCAAAACATATTTAAACATGTCACAACGCGAAATGAAAAGCTAAAATTGTTACTGTTGACAGGCACAATGGACTTTTAGTGCATAAATTGGTTGGCAAACACACACACAGACACATGCAGGCATCTTGGCAAACAAATGCACTTGCAAGAAACTTTTTTAGTTGTGGGTGGATTGTGGGCAGGGCAGCCGTCAGGACTACACACACACATACATGCATACATCGTCCTGACTGGCTTTAACTAGTGCCAAAAGTATAACTACCGACTTGGAAAATTTCAAATGACTAGGAAATGCATAGTAAAAGTAGGATGGAGGAAGCGAATGAGAAATTGCGTGAAGCTGGAAAATACATAATAGATAATAGGTATGTAGTATGTATGAATGTACTTACACACAAATAGGAATAATAAGAAAAGTTTTGCAAGCGAAAAATTTATTTTTATGTTAATGGAGCTTAAATTGAATTGCATAATGCATTTATATATGGATGCATGTATGTAAGTGTAACTAAGTAAGTACGGCCATATGTAATAGCTTATGTATAGGTACAAACATATATCCTTATGCGTATGCAATATAAAAGCTCTACATTTGCATATATGTATAAATTATTATAATCTAACGAATAAAGTTTCGCAATGCATTTTAATTCGAAATTATTCCAGTGTAGTAATTTATCAGTTGTCAACATCGATGCATTTTAAGCAGTGTCGATTAGGTTAGGATAGGTCGGATTTCGAGTTGATAGGCTTATGCTGAAGTTGAGAAGAACAGTTAGGCGTCATCGTGCTCCTTCTCTGCACTTGCTTTCCGGAGTTTTTTTTTTTTTTTTAAAGAATAATTGTAATTCATAGATGCTGTTTCGAAAAAGGGGTATTATAAAATTTGTATCACTAAAGTTCATGATAATGTTTCATGTCCCACTATATGATGGCGTTGGATTGAATTTCAGGTTACTTTCAGGTTCGCATCTGGAGTATAATACAAAATAGATAACGCTATAAAGCAAGCAGTGAAGTTGCAGAAGGTTCCACAACAAGAGAAGAAAAGAAGAAGCGGAAGTGAATGGAGAGAGGATGAAGGAAACTGGGTCAGGGCAAGGAAAATGCTACAAAAAGATATGTTCTGGTTTACTAGTCATAAAAGAAGAAAAAAATAGTCATAAATATGAGTCCAGTAAGAGTCTTTTATAACTCTTATTCAGGCTCATATGATGTATGAAATTATGCTCATATGGGCGACCACCTTAAGAACAAAAAAAGAGGGCGTTATGTAGTCATCAAGGGTTTTAGTAGCCGCTGTGGTGCAGTGGGTAGTGTGCTCGCCTGCTATACCAGAGGTCTCGGGTTCAAACCCCAGCCCGCACAAACACCAAAAAATTTTTCTAATTAATTGAAATTCAATTATTGGATTTTTAGAAATAGCGGTCAGCGGTCACCTCTCGGCAGTGGGCGGCATACCCTCCGAGTGTATTTCTGCCAGGAAAAAGCTCACACAAAATGCATTCGCCGTTCGGAGTCGGCATAAAACTGTAGGTCCACCCAATTAGTAGGAAAGACAAAAAGGAGCACACCTCGAATTGGGAAAGAAGCTCGGCCATAAAACTCGTCAGAGTTATAATAGCGCCATTGTATATGTATAAGGGTTTTAGTTGGAATGAGTTCTTCACAACTTGTAACATTTTCCAACTGCATTTTTATAAAGTGATCGATACATTTTTGACATACGGCTAAGGATGTCCTGTAGTCGAATCTTGCCAATCAATAAACTACATAGTATTTGCGCCGAAATGGAAATCGGAACCGTTAGCATTTGAATTATTCTCTCCACTTACCAAGCTAATGCAACCATAAAATAATGACCGATGACTTGTATTACTGCAGATCACTTTTGCACCATCCAAAATGACCAAGAATGGTGACAATATTGTGCTTATAAGCCTTCTCCTCTGCGGCCTTCTACATGAACTCGGCTGAACGTGAGTGTACGTTTTTGTGGTGCGAAAGCGACAGTGTTTCGGCTGAGTGCAAGAAACAATGCATTCGCACATTATATACACAAAAATAAAAGAGTATATAAAAAAAAAGAATTTACAAAAACTTCCTTTTTGGGAACTTACGATTGGCTACCTGCACTTTTTTGTGGGGCAGCATTGCTGCGGAGCGGGTGTAAACTGTTGTGGTGATGTGTGCGCATTCGACTAGCGAAGGTTAAACTGCAAAGGCAAGCAAGATGATGAACCAGCCACAAGAAACCAAGAAACCAGCCAAGAAACCAACCAACTCGCCACCCTGCCAGCTCGCCGCCAACCTTCTAGCCCATCAGCGCACTGACTGCGTTGACTTATGCGCTTGTTTTTTGGGTTGTGATATCATATTTGGTGGGATAAAAGCGCGCCGGCTTTCGGTTCACAGCTCACAACTCCAGCAAGCTCATCGCTCCTAATTCACTTTTTCGCTGCGCTGATCAGTGACATTTTGGTCATTCTTTTTTTTTTGTCAAGTGACAGTTAGCGGCGCTGGCGCTGAAGTGGGTACATACATACATAAATGTAAATAAAGACGACGTTCACAACGTGCAAAATAGGAAATCAAAATGATTACTCTTTACTTTTTAGCCTAGACTCTAGAGTGAATGTGTGGTGGCGACCAAGACAGAGCTCCCGTGGGATAGGCATTTTGTGTGCATAAATGTGCATTCCAAGGCGCAAGGGACATAATGATGGCGCATGATGGACGTTGGACTATGAGACTACATAAATACATATACATATGTATATGAGATTTTTACGAACTTTACCATAGAAGTACATACATACTTAAATTTATATTAGTACATACGTAAATGTAAAAGTTGGAGTCCAAAAATATTCAAAAAACAGTTGAAAAAAGCTAAGCTTTCAGTTTAACACAGGACATTTATATTTTCGCGACAGTGGAATTTTAATAATTTTGAGTCCTAAGTTCTTGGTTTTTCAATTGAACAAATGTTTCCATCCCATCTTAGATGCCTTCCATCTAACATCTAAGAACAGAACCCAGTATGTCGAACATAAAGGTAAACCTGGACAAAATGTGATCAGCAATCTCGTCAAATACATATGTTCTCTAAAGAGACAGGAAATCTCGAAACTGGTGGGGGTACTTACAGGACACAGGCTAATCCAGAAACATGCAGAGAGTCCCTACCGAAGATACTGCAGAAGCTGCAAGGATGACGAAGAAGAGGAGGAAACAATCGTCGAACTCCTTTCCTGGATAGCCTATGAGAGATCGCGGACGTCGACATAAGGAGCCAGGTGAACTTAATCAGTCTTTAAAATTGGTTCAAAGAGGAGGAGTAATCTGTTTTCTCGTGGTATCACAATGGGTCCCCACACTGGCGTAAACAGCCACTCCAACCTAACCTAACCAAGATGCCTTCCAGGCTAGAAATAGGGATCCCATCGAAATATTAGATAGCGTCTAAAACCATATAACTGCCAGTTGATTTTTAAGTGTGTTATGGTACAGCTTTCTACCTCGATTGCGATCTGCGCTTTGTGGCGCCCTATGCCACCAACAGCGATGATCTCCTTGGACAACCTGATCAGTCTCACCATCTCGCCGCAACGCAGTGGCGGCGCAGGGCCTGCCCATCTGGGACTTGCGAGATAGTAAGGCGTCACTGGCTGACCAAAAAGCCATCGAGTCAGCACGTTGGGCGCCATCTGTTATGGATACGCGTTTGACCTCGATTACGATCTACAATCGAGTGGAGCAGCAATGCATGGCGGTCGGCATGATCTAGGGTTGCACTGTGGCTAGTCATTGTCGGCTGGGCGGGGTTCTTGCCTACATTGCTGTCCTGCGCCATAAACAGAAAAAATTCATATCATGCCTTTTCAAACCAAAACGAGTAAAATCAAACGAAAACAACATCCGGTTTTAGCCGGATGCCACGGACGGACCGTTGAAAAATTCAAATATTCAAAAGATAACCCGAAAAAAATCAAACTCAAGAGGCCAGGCATCAGTTAAATTTAAATAAATGCAAACCGAGGGAAAATGTCGTTAAAATTTGAATATGAATTTTGAACGTACATATGTACGTTAAAGTCAGACGGACGTTAGCAAAGAATTTAAACCGGACGGAAATACTGACATCAACGGAAAAATTTTAAAATAGATAAGCGGGCGTTAAATTTAAATAATCGCGGACGGAAGAGAAAAGATTTAAAAATTTAAATTTGAACGTACGTTGAAGTCGATGTGCATTAGAGTTGAATAAACATTATCAAAAGAAACTGTCAGTTAATTTAAATTTGAATATATATATCGCGAGAGAAAAAAAAAATCGTTAACTTTGATTTTAAATTTGAATCAACCGGAACGACCGGTTATTAACGGGCACCTGAAAATACATAAAAAAGCTGAAATTTAAAATATATGAACAATCAAAAAAAAAGTTAAAGGCCGAACTCACAAGGGGGTGGCGTTGCTGATGTTGTTGCAGCGCTGGTGCGTTTTTGTCCCACCCTAATCCATGGTTACTGTCGCACCCGAATACCAGTAACCCCTTACCTGTGTTGCGCCGCCGGTGTTGTTGCAGCGCTGGTGCTTTTCGACCCACCCTCATCCATGGCCATCGGTGCACCTTAAATTCGATGACCCCATACCTGTGGTGCGCCGCTGGTGTTGTTGCAGCGTTGGTGCTTTTCGACCCACCCTCATCCATGGCCATCGGTGCACCTGTATTTTGATGACCCCATACCTGAAAATCCCTATGCCTTTTTAAATTAGGGTAGTCAACATTCCCATTTTAAATTTATAATATTTATTTACATTATTTTGTAACTTTCATTCAAAAAAAAAATTATTTTTATAATTCATATACATACTAGCGTATATTTAGGTGCATTAACTATTCATTGTATCTTAAATTTACGGAAGAGAAGAAAAAATAAATTCCGTTTTTCTCTCGGAAATTTTTCAATTAATCATACATATGTAGATTTGAAAATAGACGTTTGGAGGGAAATATCGCTGGGTTATAGTTCTTATATCTTATTATCGGTTGGCCTTTATATTGTTATTAACGATTATTTAGTTAAGCAATTTAAAGTTTACGCTTTGCTATTACTGTTTCCCTTCTACTTCTCTGTATATATATAAGGAGATATTTTTTTTTCTTCTTTCCGGTTCTTCTTATTCAAAAAAAATCCCTTTTCTTTTTTTTTTTTTTGTTTTTGAATATAAATCCCTTTTTCTTTTCTTATGTATATTTCTTAAATTTCTAATCCGCCTCACTTATCTTAAATACCCAAATATTTAGTTTGACAATGTTCAAAACACTACATATACACATATGCATGTATTACTAAATATGGGCATCGGGAAAAGTTGGGTGTTGATGTGAAATTACTCTCGGCTGATCTGAACTAAATTGTTCCATGCTGAACACACGCGAAATTCTGGCTAACCAAAAAGTACATTTTACTACCTCTTCACTATAGCGTGCTACGCCATACCCACACCGGTGATACATACATATGTGTATATACATAAGCGGATTTACAGAGGAAAATTTAGCAATTAAATTAGCTGACATACATATGTAACTACCTATTTTACAGAAAAAAAGGAAAATTGTCATCCCTTTTGGGACTCACCGCCCGTTGCGGTGCACCTTTAGTGGTGGTGTCACCGATCTGCTGTCACTGTTGGTGTTGCTGGGCCACCATGTGAGACGCTGTTGGTGTTGTGGCAAAATTCTTGTTATTGTTGCTGTTGTCAGTTTTCAATTCCCAATCTTCCTCGTTATGCGCTCGGTAATAGGCGGGCGTATCGCTGCTTATTTTTGGTTCTGTTGCGGTTGCATTCGACAAATGGGTTTTACTGATCGTTGAAACGGTGCCACGCGTAGTAGTCAGACAGAAAGTGAGTTTTCCCTCTTGCTTATCGAAGAATGCCACTCCTTACCTTATTATTACCAATGAGTGATTCAGATATGTATGTACCGGTATAAGTCAAAATCGTTTAACTAGCTGATAAACCTTTTTACATGTAGGATTTTGCACGTTACTTGATTTTCCTTCTATCTCATAAAATATGAACGTTTTCATGTACACAGATGTGTCTGTATATGGAAATTGATTTTCCCCACCCGGCAACTGAAAAGTTATCCAATGCAATTATTTAACAATTCGATTTCACATGTACTTTGGCACAGCTGACACGCCAATGCATGTATGTTTGAGTGGATGTATAATTGAGTCACTAATTCGCACCATAAAATAAGTATTTTGCAATAATTTGCGATTAAAAAAAATACATAAATTGTCCACAAAAGCTTCAATTTTCGTTGCGATTCGCCTTGCTTGTAGTGTTTTTTTTAATTCAATCAATTTGCTTGCTGTTCATTATGTTAAATTCTTTCACAAATCTTAGTTATTTCATTGAATATCGTACAAAAAAAATTATTTGTCAAAATGTTGAATAAAAATTGCAGCCGAAGAACCGAACGAATAATCACCAGTATCGTGCCTATTACAAGCGTCCCGTTTGCTTTCGTATCACCATCTAGTGCCGTGTGCATAATAGTGGCGTGACTTTACGGTTACCCGAATGTCTACATCATGGTATGACGCTAGCAATGACACAAGCGAGATAGAATACGGTTGCCATGACACACAAAAAAAAATTACCAAAACTTTCGGAATAAAATGCCTCAAGCATTTTTCCCATGAAACTATTTCAAAATAATCGATTGTATTCGTGCCCTAGAAAATTTGCTACTGTAAAATTCTACTAGTGTACGTTGGGAATATTAATAGACATTGTTGTCTTACGCTCAAATTATAAAAATGGTAAGAGACAGGAATTCTGGTTGATGAAACAATAGTACATGAATAATTAATTAATTTTCTGAGGACTAAGTAAAATTTGAAATTGCATAGAGCGCATAAGAACATTTTATAAAGTATGCATTTGAAAGTACCAAGTCACCGAATAACCACGTGTTACGTATTTTCACATTTCGAAGTGTTCATGGCAACCCTGGAAGAACCAGTTTGTCCATCACCAATACTTGTGCATCTTTTCTCTCTCATGCCAACATGTCGCCATCATTCACTGGAAGTTATTGGGAACTACTAAAAAACTACTGAAATAGTGGTGCTGCCACACAGACAGAATTGAGCAACCGAAATTAACCCGTTTATGATCGATATCAGCATTGATGTCGATAGCAAACCATAACAGGCCTGCTTCGCTTCGAAGACCTGACGAGGGAGCGAACAGGAAAAATGGTTTGCCTGTAAGGTTGTTGCGATAATACTCAACTGTTAACTACGTGGGGCACGACTCACCCCTAGATAAGAGTCTCAAATTCTACCACAGCTAACCGGGCAACAGAGGCTCCATCAGGCGATACCAAAAAAAACGTATGCTATATGAACGTGCAATCTAGTAGTGTATGAAAATCCGAGAATAATTGAAAGTCAGGTATAATAAAAAAATTCATTTGGTAAAAAAACCAAAACGCGTAAGTCCGGTGTTGCGGTGTTTCTCTATTGGCTTAGGCCAGAGAAGCCTACCCCCCTAGGAGCCCTCCTCCTAGGTGCCGATCTTGGTCGGTCTTAACAACCTGTCCCCCCCGGCTGATCCAACCCCGCACGCTGGACCCAGGACAGGCGGTCTTGAAAAAGACCCTTGGTCCGCTGGTTTCTCTCCCCCCGGAATGGGCTTTACAAAAAAAATTAAATTATTTTGTTTCCTATTTTAAGGCTTCGCGGCCTTAGACATTTTTTTACAGGAGAACGCGTCTAAACTCCGAATACATCCACCCTATCAGCTGGTCTATGGTCCCTAACCTCGCGAAGCTGGACAAAAATAAACCTTAACAGGAAAATCATCAGAACTCCGTTTGAATAGACATTTTTATATTGGAGAACCCGTCAAAACTCCGTAAGGTTAGGCATTTGATATTGGAGAACTCGCCAAAACTCCATAAAACTAGACATTTTAATTTGGGAGAACTCGTCAAAACTCCGTATAAGCAGACCAATTGGAATATGGGCTGCTAGATGATCCACGGTTCCCGATGGGAGCGCTTGTGATCCACCTATAATTATAACTGCTCGGGGAGGATACTGGGCGAATTGTCCCCGACCGCCAAGACGCCTAGCAGAGTCTTATTGAGGACGGATATCAGAAGCATGGAATCGTCCTATTAATCTCCCTGTTAAGTCTTCTAAGTCGTACAGTGCATTGCCAACTTTTCCACGAACTCGACACTTAAGATATTTTGGCAGGAATTTCGCGTTTATACCCTGTTTGAAGTTACTCAAGGCAAAATTTCTTCTAAATACCTCTTGACCTTCCCTATAATTCACAAGCCTAGAGCGCTTATTGTAAACCTGCTTGACTCTATCATTTGCCTGCGCTAAGTTTTTACAGATTTCCTCGTTTGCGTCCGTTCAGTCGACTGCTGACAATTTTGGGACATTTAAACAAAATCGAACGTATGAGCGCTTCAAAAAAAAACAAGGCACGCTTGAATGGTCGTATGAGATCTTAAGCAATTAACTGCCTAAATAAAATCACGTTTGGTGTCAAAGCTCAAATGCAAGTATTTGTACAATTACCGAAATTTAAATCTCTATCTCGATTCAAAATTAGATCGCATCGAAAAGAAAATAACAAAACTTTGGTTTTTGTGTTTGATCAAGCTTTCAGCAAATATTTATAACGAATATTTGCTTTTTTAAATCTCCATGCCGGTAAAATTTATGTCATATCCAAGATATTATAATACGTTGTCGTGTTTGGTGAAAAAAAAATTAAGCAATAATTGTAATAATTATTTGCGATTCAAAAAAAAATTATCTTAAATTTAACTAACAATATCGCTTCAAAAAGACTTCGCTTATAAAAAAAATATTTGTATAAATAAACGTGTTCATATACGTGTATATGTAAATGTAAAAAGATATACAATGCAAAATATATATATATATGTTCGTTATTCAATGGGAATGCTGACCTCCCATTATAAAAGGCACAGGTTACAGAATAAAAAAAATATAAACCCCCTTGAAAAATAAAAACACAAAAAAAAATTAAGACAGTGTGTGCCAACTGGTCTCCACCGCACCAACCGCAATGCAGGGTTGCTCGGAAGCTAAATCCCTGAGACAGGCTGGCTAACTAAAGATAGTTAGCAATAACAAAAAAAATTTAAATTTTGCGAAATACTAACCTATCTCCGCCGCAATGAAAGGAACGGTTTGAATCCGCTATCCCCAGACTTGCGGAGATAGACAATACATCCTTCGGTCTCAGCTCAGCTCATCGCCATGAAGTGGTGCTAAATGTTCCAAGGCACCCAACTCAAGCATGAGATGAACTGAGGCCTGCATCGCATAACAAAAGAAAAAGACAGAACAAAAGAAATTTGCAAAATACCCTCCTAATCTCCGCCGCAATGAAAGGAACAGCTAGAGGCTGCTTTCCCCAGACTTGCGGAGATGAAAAGTACTAACTCAGGTCTCAGACCAACCCATCGCAATGAAAGTGGCGCTAAGTGCAACCAACTCAGACGCGGAATGGCTGAGGCCTAAATTGCAAAAAAAAAATCACGAACACAAAAAAAATTAAAAGGACGAATTTTCCTTATGACCAACATCCTTGGCTCCGCCGCAATGAAAGGCACGGTTTGAAGCCGCTACCCCAGACTTGCGAAGAAGGATTGCTAGCTTAGGATCCAGCTCAACTCATCGCAATGAAGGCGGTGTTCGAAACACTACCCCAGACGCGAGATGAGCTAGGCCCAAAAGAAAAAAAAATCCGATACACAAAACTGCACAAAAGACATATTCGGCAAAAAGAAATAAAAATAAATACTGAATCTAGCGGACATGCCCCTCGGACGACAGTGAAACAAATTTATATTACAAAAAAAATAAGTGCGTTCAACACTGCCTCTCCGGGTGAAACGCAAAAAAAAACAGACAAAATGACGTTAAGTCTCGTGGAGCCCTGAGCCACTAACAACAATGCCTCTCCAATCAGCCTGATAAATTCCATCATCCCGCCGCAACGCAGTGGCGGCTACGGAGGCTGCCAATCTGGGACTTGCGTGAAGATGAAACTTCACTGACCGACCAGAAAACCACTGAAGCCAGCACCCAAGACACCACGTTGGGCGCCATCTGTTATGGATAGCCCACGATCTATGTTTTGTGGCGCCCTATGCCACCAACAGCGATGATCTCCTTGGACAACCTGATCAGTCTCACCATCTCGCCGCAACGCAGTGGCGGCGCAGGGCCTGCCCATCTGGGACTTGCGAGATAGTAAGGCGTCACTGGCTGACCAAAAAGCCATCGAGTCAGCACGTTGGGCGCCATCTGTTATGGATACGCGTTTGACCTCGATTACGATCTACAATCGAGTGGAGCAGCAATGCATGGCGGTCGGCATGATCTAGGGTTGCACTGTGGCTAGTCATTGTCGGCTGGGCGGGGTTCTTGCCTACATTGCTGTCCTGCGCCATAAACAGAAAAAATTCATATCATGCCTTTTCAAACCAAAACGAGTAAAATCAAACGAAAACAACATCCGGTTTTAGCCGGATGCCACGGACGGACCGTTGAAAAATTCAAATATTCAAAAGATAACCCGAAAAAAATCAAACTCAAGAGGCCAGGCATCAGTTAAATTTAAATAAATGCAAACCGAGGGAAAATGTCGTTAAAATTTGAATATGAATTTTGAACGTACATATGTACGTTAAAGTCAGACGGACGTTAGCAAAGAATTTAAACCGGACGGAAATACTGACATCAACGGAAAAATTTTAAAATAGATAAGCGGGCGTTAAATTTAAATAATCGCGGACGGAAGAGAAAAGATTTAAAAATTTAAATTTGAACGTACGTTGAAGTCGATGTGCATTAGAGTTGAATAAACATTATCAAAAGAAACTGTCAGTTAATTTAAATTTGAATATATATATCGCGAGAGAAAAAAAAAATCGTTAACTTTGATTTTAAATTTGAATCAACCGGAACGACCGGTTATTAACGGGCACCTGAAAATACATAAAAAAGCTGAAATTTAAAATATATGAACAATCAAAAAAAAAGTTAAAGGCCGAACTCACAAGGGGGTGGCGTTGCTGATGTTGTTGCAGCGCTGGTGCGTTTTTGTCCCACCCTAATCCATGGTTACTGTCGCACCCGAATACCAGTAACCCCTTACCTGTGTTGCGCCGCCGGTGTTGTTGCAGCGCTGGTGCTTTTCGACCCACCCTCATCCATGGCCATCGGTGCACCTTAAATTCGATGACCCCATACCTGTGGTGCGCCGCTGGTGTTGTTGCAGCGTTGGTGCTTTTCGACCCACCCTCATCCATGGCCATCGGTGCACCTGTATTTTGATGACCCCATACCTGAAAATCCCTATGCCTTTTTAAATTAGGGTAGTCAACATTCCCATTTTAAATTTATAATATTTATTTACATTATTTTGTAACTTTCATTCAAAAAAAAAATTATTTTTATAATTCATATACATACTAGCGTATATTTAGGTGCATTAACTATTCATTGTATCTTAAATTTACGGAAGAGAAGAAAAAATAAATTCCGTTTTTCTCTCGGAAATTTTTCAATTAATCATACATATGTAGATTTGAAAATAGACGTTTGGAGGGAAATATCGCTGGGTTATAGTTCTTATATCTTATTATCGGTTGGCCTTTATATTGTTATTAACGATTATTTAGTTAAGCAATTTAAAGTTTACGCTTTGCTATTACTGTTTCCCTTCTACTTCTCTGTATATATATAAGGAGATATTTTTTTTTCTTCTTTCCGGTTCTTCTTATTCAAAAAAAATCCCTTTTCTTTTTTTTTTTTTTGTTTTTGAATATAAATCCCTTTTTCTTTTCTTATGTATATTTCTTAAATTTCTAATCCGCCTCACTTATCTTAAATACCCAAATATTTAGTTTGACAATGTTCAAAACACTACATATACACATATGCATGTATTACTAAATATGGGCATCGGGAAAAGTTGGGTGTTGATGTGAAATTACTCTCGGCTGATCTGAACTAAATTGTTCCATGCTGAACACACGCGAAATTCTGGCTAACCAAAAAGTACATTTTACTACCTCTTCACTATAGCGTGCTACGCCATACCCACACCGGTGATACATACATATGTGTATATACATAAGCGGATTTACAGAGGAAAATTTAGCAATTAAATTAGCTGACATACATATGTAACTACCTATTTTACAGAAAAAAAGGAAAATTGTCATCCCTTTTGGGACTCACCGCCCGTTGCGGTGCACCTTTAGTGGTGGTGTCACCGATCTGCTGTCACTGTTGGTGTTGCTGGGCCACCATGTGAGACGCTGTTGGTGTTGTGGCAAAATTCTTGTTATTGTTGCTGTTGTCAGTTTTCAATTCCCAATCTTCCTCGTTATGCGCTCGGTAATAGGCGGGCGTATCGCTGCTTATTTTTGGTTCTGTTGCGGTTGCATTCGACAAATGGGTTTTACTGATCGTTGAAACGGTGCCACGCGTAGTAGTCAGACAGAAAGTGAGTTTTCCCTCTTGCTTATCGAAGAATGCCACTCCTTACCTTATTATTACCAATGAGTGATTCAGATATGTATGTACCGGTATAAGTCAAAATCGTTTAACTAGCTGATAAACCTTTTTACATGTAGGATTTTGCACGTTACTTGATTTTCCTTCTATCTCATAAAATATGAACGTTTTCATGTACACAGATGTGTCTGTATATGGAAATTGATTTTCCCCACCCGGCAACTGAAAAGTTATCCAATGCAATTATTTAACAATTCGATTTCACATGTACTTTGGCACAGCTGACACGCCAATGCATGTATGTTTGAGTGGATGTATAATTGAGTCACTAATTCGCACCATAAAATAAGTATTTTGCAATAATTTGCGATTAAAAAAAATACATAAATTGTCCACAAAAGCTTCAATTTTCGTTGCGATTCGCCTTGCTTGTAGTGTTTTTTTTAATTCAATCAATTTGCTTGCTGTTCATTATGTTAAATTCTTTCACAAATCTTAGTTATTTCATTGAATATCGTACAAAAAAAATTATTTGTCAAAATGTTGAATAAAAATTGCAGCCGAAGAACCGAACGAATAATCACCAGTATCGTGCCTATTACAAGCGTCCCGTTTGCTTTCGTATCACCATCTAGTGCCGTGTGCATAATAGTGGCGTGACTTTACGGTTACCCGAATGTCTACATCATGGTATGACGCTAGCAATGACACAAGCGAGATAGAATACGGTTGCCATGACACACAAAAAAAAATTACCAAAACTTTCGGAATAAAATGCCTCAAGCATTTTTCCCATGAAACTATTTCAAAATAATCGATTGTATTCGTGCCCTAGAAAATTTGCTACTGTAAAATTCTACTAGTGTACGTTGGGAATATTAATAGACATTGTTGTCTTACGCTCAAATTATAAAAATGGTAAGAGACAGGAATTCTGGTTGATGAAACAATAGTACATGAATAATTAATTAATTTTCTGAGGACTAAGTAAAATTTGAAATTGCATAGAGCGCATAAGAACATTTTATAAAGTATGCATTTGAAAGTACCAAGTCACCGAATAACCACGTGTTACGTATTTTCACATTTCGAAGTGTTCATGGCAACCCTGGAAGAACCAGTTTGTCCATCACCAATACTTGTGCATCTTTTCTCTCTCATGCCAACATGTCGCCATCATTCACTGGAAGTTATTGGGAACTACTAAAAAACTACTGAAATAGTGGTGCTGCCACACAGACAGAATTGAGCAACCGAAATTAACCCGTTTATGATCGATATCAGCATTGATGTCGATAGCAAACCATAACAAGTGGAGGTTTCGATTTCAGAATTATGTCGATATTTTTGATGACAACCGCCCAATCCATATTCACACAGATAGATCTTCGTTATGCTGTGGCACCGCACCTCTAGGAGTGTAGAAAAATGTGAGGAGGTCATACGTTTTTAAAAAGGAGACTACATGACAAGGAATGATCCGTATCACGAGAACAGAAAGAGAAACGAGAAGGTCGCTTAGACGGCCGCCAAAAGTGCAGTGTTCCAGAAAGGAAACTTGGTAAAAGATGCAATCTCTCTCAGTCTAATTAAATATAGGAACTATTTACGTACATGATGGTGTGGAAAGATATGGCATAGAAAGGGCCATAGTGAAAGCTGTGGTCTTCGGAGTGGAGTGCTTACGGAAAAAAACTGCCTAGCAAGGAATATCTGTTTTGACTGAGCCCTGGTCGTGATTGTAGATGCAAGAGAATGCCAGCTCAACGAGGGAACTTTAAAATACGTTTCCAACTCATGCGTAATGCGTTTTTCGGTTACGGATGCGATGGATTGGACTGCTTGGAGCAGCTAAACCTTATGTGTCTACATTAAATGTGAGAATCTGTCAGTTGTGATGGTTGAATAAGTTCATCAAACGATCGTAGTTCGCTTCTGCATTGTCGCATTTCTTTGTGACTTTTGTCTTCATTTCTAGGGGATATGAAAAGAATGGTTCGTGTAGATTATGAGGATGAATTCTACAGACGTAAATGGACTCAAACAGAATAAGAAACACTTTGGTGAGTACCTATGTGAAAAAGATGTATCACAGATGCTGCAAGTGGGGAGTGAACGAACATCCTACCTACTGCGATAATAAGTAATTCGTTTTTTTTTCTGTTATTCTTTTTTTTTGTATTTCTTTGTTGTTGTTGCATGCCATGGAATGGAGTAAGTAAGTAAGCAGGCGCTTAAAGTATTTTGCGATTAAGTGGAATGTCGAAATTGGGTGGCCGAAATGAAAACATTAACACCTTAAAATGCTGCAACAAAAACAAGTCAGAAAAAAATAACAAAAAAAATAAAAAACGACAACAAAGACAGCAGAAACAGTAAAGAGCAACCAAAGACCAAGTGCAATGAGGTAGAAATTTTTGTTTGTCTTTTTTGTGCTTTAGGGACATTTTAATGGTGGGAGCCATCGCAGATGGAGCTATGTTGTGTGCACAAGATCTTTTCGAGTGCTTTAAGCAAAGACATGAACTTATTGTCGTCTGAAATCGAGCAATCGAACATTGAGGAGTCGAGCGCTTGAATTTTAGTTTTTTTTTTCTGTTGCTTCTTGAGCGCCAGACAGGCAGTCAGGCGTATGGGACGATCGACATTGACGACGAGCGGCGGATGGCGAACGGGTGCAGTTAGTTAGCTTTTCCTTGCCCTGCTTAATCAGCCTTCTTCTTATTTAACTTTTTGCTAGTTTTTTCATTTTATTCTGTTTCGTCTACTCCTTACACTTCAACTTTCTTTTCGTCCTAAACTTTAGGTAATTTGCGTCACTGCCAAAAACTCCAGTCAAGTTGGTCGTGGAAGGGGGTGCTGAGCATCATGCAGCACTGTATGTGTCTTATATGGATGTATATGTGTGGGCACTAGGGATTCCAATTTTTCCGATTTTTACGATCCCGGGATTTTCGAGATTTTATTTTATAATCCCGGGATCCCGGGATTTATCCCGGGATTTGGACTTTAATTACACAGGCCGACAAAATTTCCAAAAAATTTTCTAACTCAAATAAAATTCTACTTTTCTAAAGGATTTCGGTACGCTGATTCTGAATCTGAAGTCGGATTTTCGGTAACACGTGTAGGTTTTGAGATATTCATGTCCAAAGAGGCGAAAAATGCGATTTTTGCTATATTCACTGCTCAATCTGTTAAATTACTTTCATTAAAAGATGATTGCAGCTATTGAAAGAACGATCATTTCTCTTGAAAATGGCGCTTTGCTTTTTCGGGTATCTTATTCAGATATCTACGTTGTCTTCAAAAGAAATGATCGTGCTTTCAATAGATGTAATCAGTTTTTAATGAAAGTGAGTAATTTTAAAAATATTGAGGCCACAAACTGCGTATTTCGCCTTTTGGACATGAATATCTCAAAAACTACACCGAAATCCTTTTGAAACGTAGAATTTTATTTATGTTACAAAAATTTTTCGACCAGTACTATTTTCCCACATTTGGGGTTGAAAAAAGTAAATACATTTTTAGAGAAACGCTACAACTTTAAAATGCAAAGATAAAATAAATTTTTATTGCCATTTTTTATTATTTAATTAGTTAGAAAATAAAATGGGAACGTAAAATCATGCGTATTACTTAATAATACCTAAGAGTTACTTTAAAACGCACAACCAACAACGAAAATTACATACATTTGATGAACAAAACATTTGCCTTTGCAGTTGGTACTTTTAGGATATTATTAAAAAGGCTTGCAATCATTTGATAATTTCCAATGAAAATTTTTTTAGAATTTAACGACGCACTTTGTTTAAGCGAATATTTCCAAGCTTGCCGAAAAATTCAGAAAATTAATGCAACTTCTGAATAGATAACACAAATTTTGATATGAATTCCGAGTATGCAGATGCGTATTTAATTTTAGTAGTGTTATAGGACTATCAAGTCTAATTAAAATTTTGTTTCCAGTTTCTTCCATTATTTACTTTCCATGTGGGAAAATTCCAAAAAACATTTCGTCGTACCATACGAAAACTAGCATACGATTTTTTGTGGCTGACGAAAAGTAATAAGTTCGACTTTTGGCCGACGAAAAGTAACAAAATCAAGCTTTGGCTGACGAAAAGTAGCAAGTTCAACTTTTGGCTGACGAAAACTATCAATTTCGTTTAAACAACAACAATTTTAATGTAAAAACAGTATATAATTACTGATACTTTTCGTCAGCCAAAAGTCGAACTTGTTACTTTTCGTACAGAATTTTTTTATTGATATATTTCGCCAGAAATTTTAAATGTGCTAGTTTTCGTATGGTACGACGATTTGAGAAATAAATGACTAAAAATCAGGAAATAGAAATTATCAAATGAACTTTGCCACAAGCTAAAAGCCTTAAAAATACCTAACGTAAGTTTCCTTACACCGCGTACTTCAACACAAAAAAATTTAATTATTAAAAAAAAATCAAAAATTTGAATCCTTACTTTTACTAATGGACTTTTTTATTCTAGTCGCACTTTCTTCCAGCTGTCACATTTTTTTGTTCTCTTCCACACAGACTCAACACTTTTTTAGGGCTGTTTAATCTATTGACAAAATATAAAACTGGCTCGACTACGGGCAACAGTTTCTGCTCTTAGCACAAGTAAAGGGTTGCATTATTTTTGTTTCATTCATCACATGAAAAATGCAACATTTTAATAGGGCACAGGACACATGTTGATAATGCTGCAATGTAATAATGCAACATTTTCATTCAGAATAGGAAATGCTATTAGTATACAGATCTGAGACCAATAAAAATTATATAAAATATAACTTTTCTTTGCTATAATAGCGGAATATTCTCTCTTTATCTTATCCCGAAAATCCCGGGATAAAATTCTAGCTATCCCGGGATTTTCGGGGTGTCAAAAAGGGCGGGATCCCGGGATCCCGGGATTGGAATCCCTAGTGGGCACATACAATATAAATGAAATAATGTAAATGGATCCCTGTAAAATATGCCGCCTCTGAAGTGAAGATTTCTATCTTTTCATGGGAGGTGCACCTCTTTCAAAATCAAAATCAAGGAGCAAAGAAAAAAAAACAAAAATTGCAAACTCAAAAAAAAAACTCAGTCCCCAAAAAATGAAGTGCCACCACAACAGTAACAACAACAAAAAATATAGTTTTTTTTTTAACTAAAAAAGGTAGAACAAGTTAGCAAGCGAAACCATTGCCTGCTGTCCGCTGCCCGGTGCTGCTTCCAAAGCCAATTAATTTATTAAATTGAAGTATTTGGCTAGTTACAAACATACATTCATACGCGTACAGAAATACATATGTATGTACATATATAGGCCGCTATTCAAGATGCGGCGACTCGAGGAATTTTAGCGACAGACAGCCCCAAAAAAGCGAAAGGAGAGCTTGGATGGTGGTCGGTTTTTGGCCGGTTGCTCGAGTAAACTGAGGTGCAAAAGAATATGAGGTAGGTATACAAGAATATAGAGAAGAAGAAGAACAAGAAGAAGAAGAAGAAGAAGAAGAAGAACAAGAAGAAGAAGAAAATGCCAACAAGCGACCCGTTGCACTTGATGGCACATTTGTTTGTGTGTGTTTGTATGGCATTCGTATTTGCGAGTGTTAATTTTCAAACCCAGGCAAGTTGACCTAGAGCAAACAATCCAGTCGGCCAGGCATTTCAATAACAACAACAGCAACAATCACAGTGAATGGTGAGGAAAACTAAATTTTGTAGAATTGCATTTTATATATACCCTGCTGTGAATTTTAGCTGCTTGTACATGCACACATACATACGTATTTGTAGTAGAAAGTTAATGCTTTTGGAGCTTTCAAAAAGCTTTAGAGACTGTCGACTTATCAGAAATCACGCTCTACAGGACGCTCATCGTTCCAGTCCTCATGTACCTACTGCAAAAGCGCAAAAGCAGCATGGACGATATCAAAATCAGATGGGATGGCACTTGGAGTATTCGAGAGAAAAGTTCTGAACTTTGCGCGCTGGCGAGTATCGACGGAGATTTAATAATGAGCTTTAGAAAATAATAAAGATCCAGTGGCTACGTTCGTCAGGTGATATCGGTAGAATGGATGAAGATGCTCCCGCCCAGAAAGTATTTCAATCGAAACCCGCTAAAGGCAGAAAAAAGGGTACCTCCAATGTCTTGGGAAGATCAGTTAAAGACTGACTAGTCTTCCCTTGGTATTTCCAATTGGCGAAAGACAGCACGAAACAGACACCACTGGCGTGCTTTATTGGTCTCGGCTAAAATCGTCGGTTACGCGACACTTAAGAAAAAGAAGAAGATTTATCGTCGGATCATCACAGGACACCGACTTTTAGCATCACATACGTGACTAGTTGGCGAAAATGAATTTAGGGGATGAGGACCGCATGAAGAGACGGTAGAGCAAGTTCTCTGCTCCTGACCTGATTTTTACAGTCTAAGGATTCGGTTACTAGGGAAATATCTATTCAGTAATCTCGAATTGGTATCCAAAATAAGGGCAAAGAAATTCCTGGTATTTGCCAAAGTTGCTCTTCAGTTTGAGTCCAGGCTTTTAATGTAGGGGTGCTCTTGTTCGAGAAGTTTTCTGGTAACCCTACGGACTCACTCAGTTTGTGAGACCATTAATGAGAAGCCAGTCTAACCTAACCTAACCTAACCTAACCTAACCTAACCTAACCTTTGGAGGCTACTGTTCTACTTTGTATCTTCAGTGACCCTACTCTGTAGCTCGATTCGAAATAAAATTCGCTTTCGAGTTCTGTTCCATATATTCTAAGAATTCGAATGTGTTTTCGAAACGAATCTCGCTTTCGAATCGAACTGCAGAGTGATGGCCCAGATGTGTGACAAAGGGACCATTAAGAGCTTTTCAACAATTTAAAGCCCTATTAAGTTCTATGTCTAATACAAAAACACAATTAGTGCTCCATTGTGTAAATTACGCAACAGCTGGGTATATAAAAACAAAAACAAAAAAAGCGTAGGTAAAAGTTGCAGTTAACCGAAAAAGCCAGTAAAGCTGTGCAAGCCGAATCGCCAGCGCCAAATATAAACACACACACACTTATGGGAATACCCAGAAATATGTATGTACAAACATATGTATAGCACAATACGCATTTTCATACCCTCATTCTTCAACTTATTTGGCATGATTGTAGCTTCTCCATTGCGCCGGAATGCGCCCCAGGCGAACTGTGTGAATTGAGCTTTTGCACATTAACCCACCGAACTTCTCTCATGCCACAAACACTTACATACATATCTATATTTATATTAGTATTCATACATATACTTATGTGTATTTGTTTTTGTTGTATTTGTATTTGTTGATATATGGTACCGTCGGTTACTTAAAGATGTGACAAAGATCTTATTATAAAGAAAAAGATCTTAAAATCTGATAAGGAAATGATAAAAAGGCAGACGCCAGTTTTTAATTTGATTGGAATGAGTATGGCGTACGTACGAGTATGAGTATTATGAGCCAATGGACCAACCGCGTCTCAGCGTACCAGCTAACCAGCGAATGGACTGTGGTTTCGAACTACATACACACCTACATACGTACATACATACATTGTTGCATAGCACTCGAGCTGGTGTGGGAACGTGGCAAAAGAATTTGGTGTGGTGCTTGTTCGTTTGGGGAGGTGAGCTCTTTTTACAGTACACCACTTTTGGGCCATAAGTTCGGTTTCGTGCGAACAAATTCGCTGAGT
This sequence comes from Urophora cardui, assembly GCA_960531455.1. Taxonomy (NCBI): domain Eukaryota; kingdom Metazoa; phylum Arthropoda; class Insecta; order Diptera; family Tephritidae; genus Urophora; species Urophora cardui. The sequence goes on from OY482673.1 coordinate 17,181,021, forward strand.
CTGCGCTTAGGTACTTACTTTGAAAATGTGAAAGGAGGGGAAATGTATTCAGCATTTCGTGATTGGGTTGACACAATGTGTGAAAATTGCAAATATTTTAAATGAGCATAAGTATGTCTGTATGTATGTATATCTGCAGGTATGTGCTGTAATAACTTCATTGCAAAAAATGTTATAGTAATTAATTAAAAAAGTAAGTCAGGCGATAATTTTTTGTTCTTTTTTCTAAAAACACACGCCCTTTCTGGCGCTATAAAAACAAACTAACTACCAAAAAGCACATGATTTCAGTGATATGTACTTATTTCTTTTGGGCATCCCTAATACAAATATTTCGAGCAGAGCGCCACCTAGCGGTTAATGTTTTTGTAGGCATTCAAGTACGGAACTATGCTATTTAATAGTAAACAATGCCTTTTATTGATCCCTACCTTTTGTAAAAGCCCTCTACACAGTAAAAATTTTAGTTTAATTTTAATACCATTTTGGTATTTATATATAACAATGCCAAAAAGCATAAAATTAAAACCATTCTGGTTTAAAAAAAGAAGAGAATATTGAGAGACCGAAATTATTCTTGGTGTCAAATTAATACTTTCTTGGAATTAAATCAAAACCAAATTTTGATTATCTTTATAATATTTTTGGTAATAAAAATATTTTAAATGGTATTAAATCTATCCGAAATTTGGAATAAATTGTAAACTTTTTTGGATTTAAAAGTATACCCCATTAAAATTTCCAGTGGATATACTGCGAATAACCCATTATCCCAAAGATTAATGAGAAATTGAATAACGTTACCATAGTTTATTTACATAAAAATCCAAAACAGTAGTAGCAAACACTTAAGTACCTTATATATCGAGCCCTAATCCTCATAAAAGTGTATCCAACAAAAAGTAAATTTTACAGGACACAGTTTTTTAATTTGTTTTGCATACAGTTTGTATGCAGCCTTCAAACTTATTTAGTCTCTAACTTCCAAACTGCAAATTTCACAGCCATGAAATGTTGCGAGTTGATGCATGTGATAGTAAATTGTTGATTTCCATAAAAAAGCTGAAATCGACAATTTTGTTGGATACACTTTTATGGCGGTTAGGGCTCGATATATATACATATTGTCACTTTTATACTAATATTTTGGAGATGTCCAGGGAAATTTGGGCACCGTCGCGGTTCTCGCAGTGATACTGCCTTATGACTGAAAAAATAAAGCAAAATGTACCCTCATGATATTTAATTAATCTCCTGCATTACTTACTTGATACAATTATTAGATTTGGGCCATTTATTTGAGTATATTTGATTACTCCTCCGGATTGCAGGTTTGAAAACATTTTGTTTGATTTTATTTTTACTTTTTTCTGATAATTTTTTTTTATATTTTTTTGGTTTTGATTTCAAACCAAAAGTATTTTGCATGGTAATATAATTGAGAAAGAGAAAGTTTTTTATACTTTTCAGGATTTGTTTTTAAACCATAAATGATTAAACTTCTTTAGAGAGGATTTTAATACTTTTCAAGACTTTATTTCGAAACTATTTTGGAATAAATAAAATTGTAAAACTTCTCATAGTTTAAAAATAAGACTTTTTGGCATTAAAATTCAAATTTAATTCCGAGAATGATTAAATTAAGTACCAAATGGTATTAGAAATAAACTATAATTTTTTACTGTGTAGGAAAATAGCATAAATGCACCACCAGCAACCAATAGTATTTCGTTTCCTACCAATAGAAAAGAAACACGGCAATTCTCAACCACTCTATCATTGCTGTCATAGGCCCGAAATAGCCGGTGTGAATCAGTCTTCGTAGGCATGTAAGCCAGCGGAAGCGTACGCCTCTGAGGCAGCTATGGGTATGAGAGCCAGTGTACTAACCGGAGTCTCCGTGATTTCTCCTTAGGTTATACCCGCCGTCTATAGGAGTTAAGGCGTCACCAAATCCGCCTCTCTGCTGCCATACGCCTGATATTGCTCCTCTCTCATCTACGCTAGACGCTCTCTGCTACTACGACCTCTGGCTCTCAGTCGCTCTGAGATCCCTGTATCCATTTTCGCTCAAACTTCACCGAAAATATCCGATACCTGCCGCTGCCAGCCTCCCCTTCAACGTATATAAGCCTCTCTTTCTCTGTATCGCTAAGAAAGTGCTCCTGTTCCGTTTTTTCCTACCGTGTACAGACCACTCTCTCCCCCTCCTGGGACATCCAATGTAAAAGAAAAGGGTTTTTGTAAGACGTTTTAGACAATCCGGGAGTACTGACCTGCACTCTAGGAAACGCGTTCATGATATAATTCCGTTTCCTAACTGGGCTAGTCATAAATATGAGTATGTTATTAAGCAAGTGTTTTTTGAAATACATAACTTGGTCCGCTAGTTTTTTTTTTTCTTTTTATTCCCATGAAAATAAGTCTGAAGTTTTGTTTACAGCGTTTTTTTGCTTAATTTTTTACAATTATTATTTTTAATTGATTTAAGAATTTTACTCATTTCACGCACTAATTAAACCCGATTCGTAATGCTTAATTTTTGGGCAATTGAGGTTAATTGAATCGCGCATTAAAGAGCTAATGAACGATAGTCGTTTGATAACCCTCCACCTCTCCCTCTCTCTCTTTCTATGTTTAAGGAACTTATGCTATTCGGCCGTAGAGAACACCCTGAAAAGTAATAACGTTCAGCCCAATTATGGCCCTTAATCTAAGGCGGCCAACTTTATGATGCATCAATGCGGGACACCTACCTCTAATAGGGTTGCCAGATACCTTTCCCGAAAAAATAAGTACATTGCCTTCAAAAAAAAAAAAAAAAAAAAAAAAAACAATATATGCGGAGAAAATCGTTTTTATTACTGGCATTTTGTTTTTGTTTCCGTATCGCTAACTGTCAATCATGTTTCTATGACATTTAACGTTCGCGTTGCTTCCTCCTTCCTTGTTGTTTCATGGTTATGCCGTGCTTATGCTCACGGGCAAAACACCGATGAAATTCGGACACATTTTCGTCATCGGTGAGAGGTGGCTACGCTTAAATCGTTGATTAGTGCGCACATACACAACATAAAGGCCGTCGGCAACTTACAATCTGGATTGACAGTTTGAGTGTTTTTTTTGAGTGAGAGCGCTTTCACATTACTCGGTGCGGTATCGGATCGACATTTTAGGTTTTTACCGAAAGTATACCGAAACCTTACCGGCCACATGTATTTCAATTGGCACTTTCACATTAGTGTTGCATACATGAAATCGGAGCGGATTAGTTTCGGTATACCGCAACGTGGTAAGACCGGCCAGTAAAATTTAAGGTGAGTTAGTCAAATTTGAGTACAATACGTCAGTACGTCTGGCAACCCTAACCTCTATTCACAACAAGACTGAGGATTTCTTGGTGGTATAATTGGGCGAGTTTCTAAGACAGAGCTGTTGTGCAACTGTTGAGTGTTTGTCTTAGAAACGCACTGTTGAGTAGTTCCGCTCAGCTCAACAGTTGGCAACTTTTCGCCATTTTTTCCATCACAAATTTTCTTCGCTACTTATGCTCAACATGTTGTGTAAAGCCAAACAGCTGATAAATTCATCAAGCCGTTTCTAAGACGTAGTTGTTTAACTCAACTGCTACACAACTGTTGAGCTCAACAGTTGCGGAGCAGCTTTGTCTTAGAAACTCACCCATTGATTTAGAAACAAGCAACACTACTATTGAATTAACATTTATTTTTAAAGTCATATTTCTCACATGAGTGACATTTTTTACTAGTTCTGGGTTTTGGCGTAGAATGTCCAAAAAGTTTTCACAGCTGCCCATATTAAATTTTATAATTAGCATTGCACGTAATGTTTCTACTTTTATTGACGACTTTTCGGATGTCCATAAGCTATTCATTAAGGAAAATACTCGTTCCGTAAGAGCGTTTGTTCCTGGAAAACAAAGAAGGTACTAGATGATGGCTAGGCAATTCTGGAATGGTATTCCGCTGTTTTGAAATTTTTGAAGACCTATATCCATCGTTGTTCTGCACTGCTCTTCATCTCCTCCTATTTCTTTAAGACTTCGTTATTCACATAATTTGCCACGTAACTTACTTCGTCGAACAAACTATCTTCTTTTAAAGTCATAGCAGCTGTAGGAATCTGCACCAATAACTGTTGGTATATCTGCTGTACATCAGCCCATTTCAGATTTTGTTTTAATTGAATCCAAGTAAAAGTTTTAAATTCGTTGTATTGATGTATACATATAAGCCATGTTCTTATTTAAGCGCATATACATCTGCGCTTAAATTTTGTATGGACAACTAAGCGCGGATAGAGATGTGCGCTTAGAAATTCATACAAAACTTAAGCGCAGATGTATATGCGCTTAAATAAAAACAGGGCTTTTTGCAGCTACTGGATGCAGTTGTGATAAAAGTTACGAACATGCCCCATAAAATAATCTCTGTTGATATGGCCATCCTCCACAATTTTTGTTAACTCATTTCTTACGGTCAGAGGAATATAATCATTTTCTAAGCGGTTTGTGAATTTGTTTTGTGGAACACTTGCGAGCGAGACGATGGGAAACGAGGATTGCGGGACATGCGGGACGTCTTAGACGATTTGCGGGACTATTTTATTAAATATTGCAATGCGGGATTACATCGGTCAATGCGGGACCGTCCCGCAGAATGCGGGACGGTTGGCCGCCTTACCTTAATCTCTACATAAATCAAAAAAAAATGTTCAAGTATCCTAAAGCATCCCTGACAGCCATCGTTACCCACTTCTCGGCAAAATACTCACACATCAACACATTTTTCAATGACCCTGCAGTAAATATCCGCAATGAATCCTTAATGAATCACTGATGCAATTTACCTATGACGAGGAGGCATCAGTGAATACTTTCATATAAAGACTGCTGAATCTATATATATATAAATGGTGTAAAATATGTTACTAACCTCATCAGATGAGAACGGCTGAGCCGATTTCTGTAAAATTTTTTGTCAGTTGTTCGTATTCTCGAGGAGATGGTTCGTACGGAAGAAAATTTTGTAAAATCCATCGGGAAAAGTCCGAAAATTGGAAAATTCGGTGTGTATGTGTGTATGTGTGCATCTATGGATGTGTGTCCTTTATAAACTTTCAAAGTAACCAAGCCTTCTTTATGAAATTTTCACAGAGATTCATGTGGTGTTAGTGCACATAGTAGGGTATATAGAATTTCGAAAAAGTGGGAGCTTCCCGGAATACAGGCCTAAATGAGGGCCCAGATCGATCCAGCAAGTCTTCTGAGCGATATCGGTATCAAATGAAAGCTGTTGAGGAGGACTTCAACAAAGAGCTCTTTAAATAGTGATGCTTAGACCGGGTTCCAAGATATGGGTCAAAGCGTGGTCCCGGATAACCCCCGAATGTTTTCGAGCGATATTGGTAGCAAATGAAAGGCGTTGAGCAGGGCTTCCACATACAGCTATTTTTATTGTGATTTCTAAGGTTTTTTCCCAGAGATGGCTAAAGTAATAGGCCCGGATGGTGATGGACGGTCCCGGTAAGGTAAATGTAGATATGTATGTAGGTATAGGGATAGGGATGGGGGTGGGGATAGGGATAAAGATAGGGATAGGTATAGGGATAGGGATAGGGATAGGTATAGAGATAGGGATAGAGATAGGAATAGAGATAGGGATAGAGATAGGGATAGAGATAGGGATTGAGATAGAGATAGGGATCGGGGGAAGTAGGTTTATCGCCGCGAATATAACTATAACGCAGTCATTAAGATGGACTCTAAGATAATGGTTAGCAATACGGTAGTCAAAGACTTCTTTAGGATTCATAGGAATAAATTTTAGCAGAACAACGTCTCCCGGGTCAGCTAGTTTTTCATATAAATGGTTTGCTTTCCTCAGAAAAAAAAAAAACAAAAACAAACAAAAATATACTGAGTTATGACGACAGTGATGAATATTCAACAAAGAATCACCACTGATCCTTCAGCAGTGAAACAAATTTACTGCAGGGGAAATTCAAATACATACACACCTTTTTTTCTGTTACACAATTTGGAAATGTTAAAACCTAATTCTCTAATGTATTGTGGATGGCGCATATTAGCCGAAACCGGTTTGTCTCCAAACCAAACTTGACAAGGGATGACGGAAGATCATTCCACAATACATCATATTCCTACCCTGTCGGAAAAACAAGCAACCAAAAAGTACCTAATTCTCTATTATGCGCTCATCTGCTCTCTTATTTGGTACATAACACTGAAAAATGCGCCTAAAAGCATGCAGTAAATAACCGATATCTATGTTACTAACAGGGAGAGAGGGAGAGGAGTTAACACATATGTATGTATGTTGGTAAAATCGGCACTGCCGCATTCATAATTACCAGAAACTTCACTATCTCTATAAGTGTGTGTTACCCCTAAAAAACCGAGGTTCTTACCCACCGATGGCGGTGAAGTGAGACCGATATTTGATATTGACTCTGATATTGATAAAAAATTTAGACCATTATCAGAGTAAGAGTTAAAAATCGATTACGGCAAAAACGGAGAAACACGCTTCAAAAAATGGGTATTTTTGAGCACTGAACGCCTTCGCTTCGTCTTCCAAAAAGACTCAGTGGAAAAATCCCATTTAGGTATGCCACGTGTATTAATTTATCCACTTTCGTACAAGAGATAATTATTTCAATAACTCCGCGCATACATTCGAGGAATATGGGGGCATGTGTGAACACGTCTCGTGCTTAACTAAATTGCGTGTCTGTGCCCGCCACCTGCCGCCCATGGCGTGTGCATTTAAATTTTTTGGATTTCTTTTTTTTTGTGGCTTTTGCTTCATCACAAGGCGACTCAACATGGCAGAAGTAAAGCTAAATCAATTTCAAAAAAGCAGAGGGAATGAGACCAAAACCAAGACCGAAAAGGTGAACAAAAAAAAAACAATAAACAAAGAAGAAAAACGCCGAGCGAAATTGCTGTGCGGTTAACAAGTTTGCGGCGGCGGCATCGTTAGCATCTTCACACGCCTCGCGGGATATCAACACCATTTACCTCGCTTTATCTTTATAACTTAAATTTGTTGTTATTGTTATTTATTTTTTTTTTTCTTCAATTTTTTTCGTTCACATGGCTGTGATCCTCTTTCAATTGTTTCGGATTATTTACTTTTTGTTGTTGTTGTTTTTTTCACAACACATTACCTTAGCGCTTCTTCTTTGCTTGGTATTTTTTGGCTTTTTTATACTCAGCTGTACTAGAACACAGAGTATTATAGTTTTGATTTCCTAACGGTGGATTGTAACAGAATGAAATAATCGAGATAGATATAGACTTATATATATAAAAATGATCAGGGTGAAAAGAGAAATCGATTGAGCCATGTCCGTCCGTCTGTCCGTCCGTCCGTCTGTGAGCACGATAACTCGCGCAAAAATTGAAATATTTTGATGAAATTTGGAATGCAAGTTGGTATCAAGACGAGAACGGATGGTATTGAAAATGGGCGAAATCGGACCATGACCACGCCCACCTCCCCTATATAGTAAAAATCCGAAATTTTGTATCTCAGTAACTAATAGAGCTGGAGTGATGAAATTTTACCCACGTATTGAGCTCAGGCCCTTATGAAGAAATATGGTGAAATTTTGGAAAATGGGCTGTGCCACGCCCACTTATTAAGGGGCAAACATTGAAAGTTTTATGAGTCATAACTCAGAAACCGTTGAAGACATATCGATGAAATTTGGTAGGCGTGATATACTTACTTAGGCAAATGTTTGGACGAAAAATTGCCAAAATCGTTTGACGACCACGCCCACTTTTATATATGGGTATTATAAAGTGGCCTAATAAAAACATTTTAAGCGATATCTCTGTCAAATATAAAGATATATCATTGAAATTTTATGGCAGGAGTCCAACTATGGACATAAAACAAAAAACACAAAAATTTTGGAAAATGGGCGTGGCACCGCCTCCTTTTAGAAGCAGGAATATATGAGATTTCTTAGCCCATAACTCGACAAATAATTGAGATATTATGACGAAACTTGGTGTATACACTTTTATCACTTGTGGTAATAGACACGCAAAAATTTATTGAAATCGATTTATGACCACGCCTACTTTTTAACAAAGATATTTCTGAAACACCCTTTGGGAATTTTTAACGTGAAATCTTTGTAACTAGAACTCGTAAAGGAATAAAATTTTGCACAAATAATAATATTCATATACTTAGTTGGATAACTGATAAAAATTTTGGAAAATGGGCGTGGCTACGCCCACTTTATGCAGCACTCACTTTATATAAAGTACAACGTGTTTCCATTAAACGCAAACAAACAATAAAAGCATACAGCTGAGTATCTAATGTTCGATTCCACTCGAACTTAGGCTTCCTTACTTGTTTCTTTTGTGGTTTTCAATACGAAAGCGAGAAATATAATTCAGTTTCTGTTCGTGCAAAAAAGCATTAAAACCACAAAAAAGCTGTGCAACAACAAAAGTGCAAAAGTGCTAACAACATCGATTGGATTCTTGCGAAATTGATAAGCGACCATAATCGTTGAGATCGACCAGCGGATCTACGACAGCAGCGGCGCGAAGGGACACAATAGTAGATCGCCGCATTGGTGGTGGTGTCGGTGGCGGCATCAGCTTTGTTTGTCCATTTCGCGGTTTTTGGCATTGACGGCGCTAAGTCGAGACGCCGCACACTGGGGATTTCGCGGAAAAAAGTCTAATTGTCAACATACTCTTCATGCAATATGCAGTGATATTTTGGAATTTTAGACTAAATGGTACAACCAAATAAAAAAGAATTACCCCGATCTGACTGCTAGTTTTTTTTTATAGCCGTCTCAAACTCAGTACTTGTATGTTTTACCGAACCAACTTAATTTAAACCTAAGAATTTCAAAACGAATAATCTTTTATTATGTGGGCTAACGTTTTTCTCTTTATTTTTTTTTAAAGTAGGATATATCAGTCTACTAAAATTGAAAAAATAAACTCTGCCGAGACTTAAGTTTTTTTTTGTTTATTTTTATGAACATATAACAAAAATCCCTTTTTTCTCCAAACATTTGGACCTGCAATTTTAGCTCCACTTGCCTCCAGCTGGAAATCACTACTAATACATTGTCTCATATCTGTTTTTACATTTTTAATCAATTTCAAGTGCCCCCAGGTGCCCCCTCTCAATTTATTGTATTATACAGTACAACATTTTTCAGCTAATTGATTCGCGACTCAATTCTGGTAAGGCTCTTTTGTTTAACATAACTCAAGAACCACTAGTCGGATTTTGTTTAAACAAATTTAGAAAAATCAAGAATTACAAGTACTTTCATCTGTTTATATAACGTTTCGCTATATAGGCAACAGTTTCGCAGTTATAAATAAATGTATGGAGAAAAAAAAATATTTTTTGCCTAAAAATAATTTTTTTTTAATTCATAAAAAATCGAAAACGGTAAAAAAGTTCAAAGTCCTATTATTTTCACGTAAAGTCGCATAACCTATGAACAAAATGATACATAAATCATGAAAATCGATGAACGCGTTTCGCTTTTATTCACAATTAAGTACAGGTATGAATTTAAAATTATTTTTATTTTTTACTATAGGTCCAGGGGAGGTACCCCTAGGGAGTGGCCGATTTCAATTATTTTTTGTACCGTCAATGCCCTTTATGAGTGTAACTGATATGCAAAGTTTCGTAAAGATATCTTACTTTTTTGAGCTGAAATTAAAATTTGTATTTAAATTTTTTTTTTTAATTTTGTACTATAGGTCCAAGGGCGGTACCCCTAGGAGTTGACCGATTTCAACCATTTTTGGAAATTTTCTTAACTAACTCATATATAACCTGTGTGCAAAATTTCAAAGCCCTACGACAACTTCTTCTATTTTTTTCCGCTGAATGTATGGAAGCTGCCCCACTGTGCGCCGCATGCCGGACAGTAGAGTACAAAAACAACAGCAATAACAACAACAACAATTACAACTATCATTGCTATTGGTTGGGGCTACCAAAAAGGTTGCGTTCGTGCCAGTCAGGCATTGGTTTGGACGTGTTGGCTTAAGCACTCGACTGCTGCTGATCGTAAATTATTTAAGCTGACTAGGTTAGTATCTACATTAAAGGCGTTGCAAAGAAATCGAAAGGCATGAATATTGGCTAGGATTTACAGCAACAACAACAACATTTTTTTGGAATTTAGATGAGTTCGTCAGCCAAGTACGAGAGCCAAAAAAAAAAACAAAAATAATCATTTAAGAAAAATAATAATAATAAATAATTGAACGCGTAGATGCGGTAGTGCGAAATGTTCGACCACCTATTGAGTTAGCTAAGGAATTCACATTATTTATATAAATGCGAATAGGTCCCTCTAGCCAATTTAATGCATACTTTATATTGGTTGAAGGCTGTTATACCTATAGGTATATGCATGGATATATGTGTTTACATATATGTATATGTATGTATGCATGTATGCATGTCGGCTGCTTGGCTATGGAATATTTTTATCGGTTTATTTTGCGGTGGCGTATCATTAAAATTTTGCGGCAAGCTAATTGAAACATTTAGATTATCTTAATGTTAGAATATTTTATTTTTTTTTTATCGGATTTCTGGGAAAACTTAAATATGTGGAAGGCACTTGGGTGGTAAAATATGTAGGTAGATTGATTTTATCGCTCATTTTATGGATTTAGGCGTCTTATTTTGGAGGCATGAATTTATAAAATCGATGTTAAAATTTAGACTTACTCTTAAAATTAATATTTTAGAATGAAGTTAAAATGTATAAGAATGTTGTTGTTGATCTCTTGAAAAGTAGCAGCTTTCATTGGCAATCAGCGAAGGATTGACTGTGTACTCTTTGTCACTTAAGCTTGCCATTATTGACAGAGAGAATTTGTTGTTGGCCTTTTAGATAAGAACTAACCTTGTATACAACTCATACTCAGAGTTTCTGTAAGCACAACAGCGAAGTAAAAAAGCCAAAAAAGTCTATCGAGGAAGGTCTTATGGAAGGAAAACTTTTTTTCTTATTTTATATGTATATCGACGCCTGAGTAAAATATCACCCTATTTCAAAAACGACCTACATATTTCAGAATTTGTTCTAAAAACGCCCTATTTCAAAATTGCAATCAAAAACACCCCATTTCAGAGAAAATTTCATACACATTTTTCTGCGGTAGAGCGTTTTTGAATTAATTTCTGAAATAGGATGTTATCAAAGAAAATTCTGAAATAGGGAATTTTTAAAACAAATTCTGAAATAGGGCGTTTTTGAAATAGGGTGATATCTTATTCGGGCGTCGATATGTACAAAAAGTGCAAATGCCAGTCCCGCTTCGCAGCGATGGAAAATATTTTTATCTTACAATGAGTCTTTTCCTCTACCCTTCTCTTCTCTTTTCCTTTGCTCTTCTCTTCCCTTACTTTACCCTTTCATTTTCGTTCCTTTCTTCCTTTTTTGTTTTCCATATCCCTTTCCCTTCCCCTATCGCTCTCTCTTACCTCTCCCTCACAGTCTTTCGCCATATATTACTCCCTTTTCCAAGCTCAAACCCTTTTCGATTTCTTTCCCCACTCCTATTCTGCCCAATTACCTTGCCTTTTCCCTTTCCCATAACCCTTTCGCTTCCTCCAACATTTCCTTTTCTCCTTTCGGTTCCCTTTCCCTAAGCAACCGGTTTGGGAATTACATCGAAAAGAGCTATACATATATAGGAGCCCTTATTTCCTCTTTTGATTTCATAGCCATATCGCCAAAAACCGCTGTGGTGCAGTGGGTAGAGTGCTCTCCTGCTATGCCAGAGGTCTCGGGTGCAAACCCGGGTTCAAGTCCGAACAAACACCAAAAAATTTTTTTTAATTAGTAAAAATCCAATTATTGAGTTTTTTAAGAGCAGCGGTAACCTCTCGGCAGTGGGCGGCATACCCTCCGAGAGTATTTCTGCCATGCAAACGCTTTTCACAAAAAATGCATTCGCCGTTCGGAGCCGCCATAAAACTGCAGGTCCACGCAATCGGTAGAAAAAACAAAAGGAGCACACCTTGAATTGGGACAGAAGCTCGGCCATAAAACTCGTCAGAGTTATAATGGCGCCATTGTATTATATTATTATCACCAAAAAACAGTTCAGGGTTATCCAGGTCCACGTTGGTCCACAATAGAAATAGAAAGCCCTGCTCAATACCTTTCATTTAAAACCAATATCGCTCAAAAATATTCCGGGGTCACTCGGTTCCACGGGATTCGGCCTGAATATTGCAATTAAAAGAGCTCTATGTTGAAACCCTGCTCAGCGCCTTTCCTTTGATACCAATATTGCTCAAAGCTTGCTGGGTCTCGCTGGGTCCACAATTGGGCCCTTATTCCGGGAATCTTATACTTTTTAAAAATTCCTTATTATATGCGTTAACACCACATGAATCCACTGTGGAAGTTTCATATAGATCAATTTATTACTTTGGAAGTATATAAAGGACATACACACACACATTAATTTTTATATCATAGATATTCACATAAATTATTTTGCCTTGAGTTTCAGTCTCGTCAACCAAGACTTCTACACCAAGGGCTCCAGCACCTCTGTGTCTTTAAGTCAAATTTCTATTCACTTTTCGTGAATGATACACGCCATGACGATGAAGACGGCAACTTTAAAGCATTGTGATCAATTTAACGCCTAGACGTTACAATTCTTCTGTAAATTCTTCTGTATTCACATACAATTGCGGAGATTATGCATTGTATGCACTCATAGTATTGCTGTTGTTGTTATTATTGTTGTTGTTGACATTAGCATTAAATGCAATTGTTGTTTGTTGTTGTTGTTGTAAGTTAGCATATTATTACTTTAAATATTTGCGCACACGTCGCGTCTGAAACATAATTCATGCATATATACATACATAAGTTTGTACATATTTGCGGTGCAAATACAAATAAAGTGTAGTTAAGTGTATATAAGTAAAAAACAAACAACAATAATACATAGTAATAATAATAATGCAAACAAGCCACAAGAGCCGCACGAAACACGCTAAACACAAGGTGCTAAGTCTTCTTTATACGTATTTTAAGCCCCAAAGCGATTGTATTTCCTTGATGCACCTTCACACAAAACACCATACAACACGAGCCGTCTTAAATGCAGAAGGCAAGAGGCGCTGTTTTTTTTTTTTTTTTTTGTTTGAGACGCTTGCTGCGCCGCCACAAAAGCAAACAATATGGCACGCACTTGCTTGTAGCGCTCGGGCTCGAGCTCTTTGCTGCTGCCTTCTGTTTCTACTGCCTACCGTATATAACTAAATAAACACGAGCTTATTTAGCGCAAATATTGATCCAACAACTGGTGCAGCAAATAAGCAAAGGTGCAATTTTTTCCATTTTTTCTTCAGTTATTAGCAGCAACAGCAGTTGCTATAAAAACATGCGAACACCTTCTAATAGGGGACTAAGTTCCGCATTGGAGCGATTGAAGAAATGAGGGAAGCTGCTAGACTGGCAAGTCACTTTTAAAGTTTTCAGCTGCATTTTTTTTATTGACAAACATTTGACTAAAAGTGATGCTTATTGTAATGGTTGTTGATGTCAGCAACACATGTTCGTTTTTCATGGCGCCTTTAGCTCCAACTAGACGGTAGGTATAGTTAATATTAACTTTTCCTATGCTTTTGTTGTGTCTAGCATTTATTGTCTTTGCAATATTAATTGAATAGAACTCTATTTCTAAATAGTGTAGAAGAATAATTACCGCGGAGAGCTCGTATCCGGTCGAGTAGGTCCCTAAGCTGGGGGGAGGTTCAACATATCGAAAAGGCCCCTCACTACAGGGAGTACGATGGGTGTCTTTCTTGATATTTCGGTTGCCTTTAGCAACCTGTCTGCTGAGGCGCTGTTGGAGGGACTCGAATGGATCGGAATATCCCCAATCATTCAGCGCTGGATCGAGTTTCCTTTGAGTGGTCGAATGTTTACGGGTGGGTGGGGCATTTCGACGATGTCAAATAGGGCACATATGGGCATCCCGCAAGGGGGTGTACTTTTATCACTGTTGTGGAATCTAGTGGTCAACAAAATACTCCGCAGGAAATTCACAAAATACTAAAACTTGCGAAGTCTCACATTCTAAGTTTAGTATAACGCCTCCAATACGATGTTGGTAACACTAAGGACCATATGTGGTCTACGCGAGGGATAACTGTATCCGGGTCAACTTAACCTAACCTAACTTTCTCCAATCGTTAACTAACCTCAGTAATTGTTGGGTTAGTACTTACATAGAGGAAACATATCCTACATTCTCCAGCATACAAAGTCTCAAAAGCTCCCATGCCTTTGCGCTGTACTCCCTTGAAATGACCAACAGTTATAGAAAATGGCTACTTTGAAATGTCCTCCAGTCTACTTATAGTATAGAAAATATTCAAAATTAGTCTAAAAATTATTTTCAAGTCTGTTGGTATTTTTCTTTTAAGCCCCTTTTACTGCTAAAGTGATGCCGTTTAATAGAGTTTAAATTACACTTTCGATTAAATTAAAGTAGGAGCAACAAACGCAAATCGATCATTAGTTTTTTCTTTTTGTTTTTTTGTTAATTTGAATCCACATCAAAGTCACAAATTTACCGTTAACCGTTTAGCTGCTGCTGCAGAAAAATTCGGCAACACTAACCAAAGTCATCACCAACCAAGAAAAAGGATCGAATTTCAAACAGACATTGCGCGATCGCACATAAAGACATCACATAAATATATTCTGACACAATGAACAGACAAACAAGTAAGGAAGCCTAAGTTCGAGTGGAATCGAACATTAGATGCTCAGCTGTATGCTTTCATTGTTTGTTTGCGTTTGATCGAAACACGGTGTACTTTATATAAAGCGAGTGTTGCATAAAGTAGGCGTAGCCACGCCCATTTTCAAAATTTTTATCAGTCATTTAACTAAGCATATGAATATTATTCTTTGTGCAGAATTTCATTCCTTTATGACTTCTAGTTACAAAGATGTCACGTTACAAATTCCCAAAGGGTGTTCCAGAAATATTTTTTTAAAACGTAGGCGTGGTCATAAACCGATTTCAATAAATTTTTGCGTGTCTATTAACACAAGTTATAAAAGTGTATAAACCAAGTTTCGTCATAATATCTCAATTATTTGTCTCGTATATTCCCGCTTCTAAAAGGAGGCGGTGCCACACCCATTTTCCAAAATTTTTCTATTTTTTGTTTCCGGTCTATTGTAGAACTCATGTCACAAAATTTCAATGAATTATCTTTATATTTGACAAAGATACCACTTAAAATGTTTTTATTAGGCCACTTTATAATACCCATATATAAAAGTGGGCGTGGTTGTCAACCGATTTCGCTAAAATTTTGAACATATATTACTACAAGTAATAAAAGTGTATACAACAAGTTTCGTCATAATATATCAATTATTTGTCGAGCTATAGGCTAAGAAATCTCGTATATTCCTGCTTCTAAAAGGAGGCGGTGCCACGCCCATTTTCCAAAATTTTTGTGTTTTTTGTTTTATGTCCATAGTTGGACTCCTTCCATAAAATTTAAATGATATATCTTTATATTTGACAGAGATATCGCTTAAAATGTTTTTATTAGGTCACTTTATAAGACCCATATATAAAAGTGGGCGTGGTCGTCAACCGATTTTGGCAATTTTTCGTCCAAACATTTGCCTAAGTAAGTATATCACGCGTACCAAATTTCATCGGTATATCTTCAACGGTTTCTGAGTTATGACTCATAAAACTTTCAATGTTTGCCCCTTAATAAGTGGGCGTGGCACCGCCCATTTTCCAAAATTTCACCATATTTCTTCATAAAGGCCTGAGCTCAATACCTGTGTGAAATTTTATCACTCTAGCTCTATTAGTGCCTGAGATACAAAATTTCCGATTTTTACTATATAGGGGAAGTGGGCGTGGTCATGGTCCGATTTCGCCCATTTTCAATACCATCCGTTCCTGTCTTGATACCAACTTACATTTCAAATTTCATCAAAATACTTATTTCAATTTTTGCGCGAGTTATCGTGCTCACAGACGGACAGACGGACAGACGGACGGACTTGGCTCAATCGATTTCTCTTTTCACCCTGATCATTTTGATATATATAAGTCTATATCTATCTCGATTATTTCATTCTGTTACAATCCACCGTTAGGAAATCAAAACTATAATACTCTGTGTACTAGTACAGCTGAGTATAAAAATATGTACATACGATACATACATATGTATATAGGTATGTACGTTTGTAGCGTCAAAAGGCAAAAGCCAAAAGATTGAACTCACTTTGATCTTAAAAAAAAAAATAGTAAGGAAAAATGCTAAGAAAAAAATTACTTAATACTCGCATGAAGATAGACTTCATGGAAGCAAAGTAAGTAATGAAAGCAAAAGTCGTCTGTGCACCCAAAAATATTGAAAAATGAAGGCAGCAACAGTAGTTCTTAATGACCAACATAAATATACAGGGTGTCGCAAAAATTGTAGCATTTTTTGTTTCAGGATCTAATTTAGTGTATAGAAAGAGTGTATAAAAAGTCCCTTTTTATTCTTTCCTTGCACGATCTTACGTTGATCTTAGAATATTTGACATTGTCCTGACCGGAGTTTGGCACCATTCCGTCATCAATATCCGTATTATTAAACTTAGTATTGCTTAGGGCTTACATAGATGAATACCTATTTCCTCCAAATTATATACATATATAATCCTGAGTGGAAGAACACCCAAGTTCATTAAAGTTTTCAGCAGGGCCGTACGCAGGAATTAGCCTTGGGGGGGTTTTTTAATTTTGGTTTGCATTCGCATACATTTTTCGCTAAGATAAACATATTTGCTGAAACAGATATCCAGACCCATACATCATAAATTTAAATGTTCTCTAACTTTTCTGAAACTGCATACTCTGATGCTTAAAATTATACCCAAGAAATTTTTTTGGTTGTAAAAATTTTTCTGTATTTGATAGAGAATTTGTGTATATAAAATTTGAAATCTTAAGCAAAAGCAAATGCTTGGCTTTTATTAATATGACCCATTGTAAGCGAAATCTTTGTCAAATATAAAGATAATTGATTGAAATTTTGTGGCATGAGTCCCACAATAGGCCGGAAACAAAAAACAGAAAAACTTTTGAAAATGGGCGTGACACCGCCCCTTTTTGGACAAAGGAATCTACGAGATTTCGGAGCCCATAACTCAAAAAATAATTATTATAATTGATATGTTATGACGAATAATAATAATATAATACAATGGCGCTATTATAACTCTGACGAGTTTTATGGCCGAGCTTCTCTCCCAATTCGAGGTGTGCTCCTTTTTTGTTTTTCCTACTAATTGGGTGGACCTACAGTTTTATGCCGGCTCCGAACGGCGAATGCATTTTTTGTGAGAAGCTTTTTCATGGCAGAAATACTCTCGGAGGGTATGCCGCCCACTGCCGAGAGGTGACCGCTGCTCTTAAAAAAAACCCAATAATTGGATTTTTACTAATTAGAAAAATTTTTTTGGTGTTTGCTCGGACTGGGGTTTGAACCCCAGACCTCTGGTGTAGCAGGCGAGCACTCTACCCACTGCACCACAGCGGCCACATGACGAAACTTAGGGTTAAACTTTTATTACTTGTACTAATATACGTTAAAAAATTTAGCGAAATCGGTGTATAACCACGCCTACTTTTTTACAAAAACATTTCTAAAATGGCTTTGTGAAATTTGTGACGTGACATCTTTGTAACTAAAAGTCATAAAGGAAGGAAATTTTGCACAAAGAATAATATTCATATGCTTAGTCGGATAATTGATACTAATTTTGAAAATGGGTGTGGCTACGTCCACCTTAAGCGGTATCCGCATTATATAAAATACACCGTGTTTCCGTCAAAGGTAAACAAACAATGAGAACATCCCTTTGCCAAAATAGTTGACTTATCTGGTCTAATTCTGATTCATCAAAACCTAGTTAACCAGGTCCTGAATAGTACTGTTTTTTTGTTATCAGTACAATTTTTTGAAAAATTTCAAACGAACATATCGCACACTAAATCAAAAAGCGTTACAACTCAAAATTCAAAAATTTTCAGGAGAGGCAAAAAACTTTTTAATTTTTATAGGTAATGATATGGGAAAAGGCTACGTATAATAGTTATTTCTCACTTAAAAAAGACTCTGATGGAAAAGATTTTTTGGCAGCCGCTAGAGATATATTCTGTGTACCAATTTATGGAAGAAACCCGATTTCGAAAAATTTTGAGTTGTGACGCTTTTTGATTTAGTGTGCGATATGCTAAACAACTTTGTAATTTCGGAAAGCTCCAAGTGCAATTCAAAGTGCCGAACTTATGTATTGGCCAACCTTATTTTTTGCAACTTTCACCAATTTCTTCTTCCGTAAAATTATTGTACTAATTTTGTCAAAAATTATGAGTCAAGATTCAATGCAAAATTTATAAACAGTGTTTTGAAAATTTTTGCAAAATCATTGCAACTTAGATTTGGTCATGGGGGGTTTTAACCCCCAAACCGCCCCCCCCGTGCGCACGGCCCTGGTTTTCAGAAACTCCCATGTTTAAAATTTGCTTCAAGAATGCCGCTCTATTCAGAGGAATATTTTTGAAATTTTCTCTGAACTGGGGTATTTTTGTGGTGATTTTGAGAACTTCTATCAATTAAGGTGATCTTCCATTCAATAGTCGATAAAATTTACAGGTAAGATCTAAGTATTTATAGACCATTGGAAACCTACAACAAATAGTTGTTCAGAGATCCAATGTACACACTGTAAGAAATCACTTAAAGATCTAGCGGATATTTTGTGGCTGTCGTGTAGGGTATCAATACAAACACAAAGACTGGATCAAATGATGATGTTGGACTGCTGAAGTAAAAAATTAGTCACATGAAACAATGCAGCTTTACGAAAGAGCCTTAACAAGCTGTTCCATGCTTGGAAAGAGTTTGATGGCTACAATGATTGAGATCTCCCGCTGTGGTGCAGTGGGTAGAGTGCTCGCCTGCTATGCCAGAGGTCTCGAGTTCAAACCCCAGTCCGAGCCAAACACCAAAACAATTTTTCTAATTAGTAAAAATCCAATTATTGGGTTTTTTAAGAGCAGCGGCCACCTCTCGGCAGTGGGCGGCATACCCTCCGAGAGTATTTCTGCCATGAAAAAGCTTCTCACAAAAAATGCATTCGCCGTTCGGAGCCGGCATAAAACTGTAGGTCCACCCAATTTGTAGGAAAAACAAAAAGGAGCACACCTCGAATTGGGAGAGAAGCTCGGCCATAAAACTCGTCAGAGTTATAATAGCGCCACTGTATTATATTATTATTATATTAATGATTGAGATCTCAAACGAATATCCATTCTGTTCTGAGAGATCTAAAATCGAAGGTAGACAGAATCGTTAAACATTCCATCATAAAAGTTTAAAATTCGTTAAGGTCTACTGTTTTTGAACCAAAACAAAAAAAAAAACCAAAGAAAAATCTTAACTTTCGACTCACCCTATTGCAAGAATACTAGATAAGCATGATTAACCGGCGCCATCGCTAAACAGAAATGAAATGACGCATGCGCTATTTGAACGATTGAAATTGAAAGATCGCTTAGCAATCTCTTCAAGGTCTTTTTTAATCATGTCAATTTGTGCCAAACGCCAAAGTCATCATCGCACATCTGTGTGGCCCACAAAAACAACAATGAAATAAGGTTTTGAAAAGGAAAAAAAAAAAACATCTATAAAAGTTTAACTATGCAAGCCGACACGCCGCGTTTGCGAATATCTAAATGAGCTACCATTGATGGTGATGGTTTTGGCAAAATACTCGTAGATAAAGACACGAACAATACAAGATGTTCGCCTCTCAAAGCATAGTCGAATCTAATATAACCAGCGTTAAGAAAAAGAAACTAAAAGCGATTCAAACGAACAAAAATGGCATAAGATTTGGAGGCAATATATGCCCAGTTGTTCGTTTTAGCAACACCAAATGAAGAGTTAGTACTAAGTATGTTCTCACACGTGTCAATTAGTTGATTCAATTTAGCTTTAAATTTCTTTTGTGGACCTCCAAAGTGCCCAATCGATCTTTATGAAACTTTTACAGTGGATTCATGTGATCTCCGGACATAAAATAGCGTATTAAATATTTTGGGTAAAATTGGTCAGACCATGACCACAATTTTTTAATCCGCATGACCTCGGACTATTTTCGCATCTATTTGTAGTAAAATTGAAAGTTTTGGCACGAAATTCGAAAAGGGATGAATTCTTTTTCGACGCCTGAGCTAGTTCCCAAGACATATGTAGGCCAAAGGCGGACTCGGATGTGCACTTAATCATTCATATTGATATCCGATTTCTGTTTTTGGTCTTTTGATACCTGTCTTTCGAATATATCGGTCTTATGGATTTATCGTTCTTTGAGATCCGCCTTTTGGATTTCTGTTATCGGTAAGTATTTCTGTTTTGGGTTAGCCTAATCGAAGCGAGACGGCTATAGTTGGTTGGTTGGTTAGAGGGCTAGTCCCACAGACTCAAATTAGCGCCGGCGCACCATTCTGATACCACCACTAGTGACTGAAGAACCAAAAATCAGAAGAATAGAGAAAACGTGGATATCAATGCGGAAATCAGGGCAGTTCCTACGGCCTATAGCCATCCAAGGAATTTCATTATGACCACGAATTTCGAAGGATATTCGCACAGCAGGTGCCCCCACCGTCTCCTCCGCTCCTGGAAGATTACAGCTGCGATGCGCAGAGTGTTATGATCTAATCGCAATCGGGCCGCGTGGGTACCAATAGCCCAATGTCCCATAAATACCGCAGTTAAGCGGAAAATGTCCCTCCTGTCCATATTTAACATAGCTGAGGAACGTATCACATTGCAGGTAGGCCGCAGACTTCTGCAGAGCCTGCAGATCCGCAACCGCTTCCATCTGGTTTTTGTCTCCTCAATCCAGTGTCGAGTGATTCCGCCCTTGATAAAGCCCAGGGTCGCAAGAACCCTCCCGCCTCCGCGATATCGACTACCGAGCCTTGCCTCAGCAATTTCCTTTCCCTTGACGTCGCGATGCCCCGGCACCCAGATCATAGAGAGGCGTTGACGACCTGCTAGGCCCAAGAGCGACCCCCAGCACTGTCCGATCAGACCCGATGAAACCGGTGCAGATTCCAGAGCTTTCAGAGCCGCCTGACTATCTGAGAAGAGTCCTATCCTTTCTTTAACATCGGCACTTTCCGTTGCAAGTAGAACCTTGCAGGCCTCCTTTATGGAGAAAACTTCTGATTGAAAAACGGTCGCCGTGTCCGAGAGCCTTAATGACATGGACGGGTATAAGTAGCATAAGCATTGCATAGTTTTCCGTAAAGGTATCTAGAGGGAGGTCTTTCCTGATTAAATTCATAAAAAAGAATGGTCAACCACAAAAAGATCAGCAGCAAAAGTACTTCAGACATTCATTATTCTTCTAACGCAGTTGGGTATAAAAATTAAAGAAAAAAAAATCGAATGGTTAAACAGACCATAGAAATTGCTGAAGAAAAAACAAAAATTCAAACAAAAACTCGTGTCATACTCAGAGCTCGTCGCTACGTGCTGCACAGCGCTCTAGCACTACAGAGCATCGCCACAAAATACAATACAACACAATACTGAAGTTCTCAGCTTAGGCGGCAGCATCGCAATCAACTACGAGATCAGAAGGCGTAGATAAAGCGCCATTATAAACGAATTGATGCGCGATTATTGGTGGAATTTAGCGCCGCCAGCCATCCAGCCAGCCTTACAGTCAGTTAAAAAAGATACTATTTCGACGTGCATATTAAGTTTTTTTTTTACATGCTTGGGCTACGATGGGCGATCGCCGCTGATGTTGCTACTGCTGCTGTGCTGCTTCTAGAGTAGCGCCGCGCGATCACGACGACAACGACAACGACGCTTTTTGTTGTTGATTGTGTGCCACCTGAAGAACGATGCGCAGCGTTGCTTGCTGACTCAGATTGACCGGCAAAAGGTTGAGGAGATTTGTCTTGTCTTGTATTTTGTTAAACTTGGTGGTTCCTATTATTGTTGTTGTTCTTATTTTTGTTGCTATGTATAGATAAGCATTATTTATTTATTTGGGTTATTAACGAAGTGTTGAATGTGGCGTTGGCGTTCAGCATTCATTAGCTTTGCCATGAGGGGGCATTTTTTGTTTTCTTATTTGTTTGTTGTTGTTTTTTGTTCACACAAATAAGATCAGGTAAAAATATGTTAACCAGATTAGCTGATTAACGCCAGCTTAAGTTGATATGTTAAATAGATGGTAGATATTGAATATTGAATGGTTAATTTGTATTTGTTTATGAAGTGTTTGTTGATTTAATTATTAATGGGGATTAATAGTTTTTGCAAGATTAAACTAAAATCGCTAGGTAAATTGTGAATGTGTTGTTGTTTGTTTTGATGGGGGGGGGGGGGGGGGGGGGGGGGGGGGGGGCGTGGTGAACTTTTATGTTTGTATAGAAATGGTTGTTGAGTGGAAAATGAATAATAGACCATAGGAAATGTTAATTTGTTTTTTTTTTTTTGTGGCGGCAAATTAGATGAAAAAGATGCATATAATAACAAGTAAGGAAGCCTAAGTTCGAGTGGAATCGAACATTAGATACTCAGCTGTATGCTTTCATTGTTTGTTTGCGTTTGTTCGATATAGGGTGTATTTTATATGAAACGAGTGCTGCATAAACAGGGCGCAGCCACGCCCATTTTCAAAATTTATATCAATCATCCAAATAAGCATATAAATATTATTGTTAGTGCAAAATTTCATCCCTCTATGACTTTTAGTTACAAAGACTTCACGTTACAAATTCCAAAAGGGTGTTCCAGAAATATCTTTGTTAAAAAGTAGGCGTGGTCATAAACCGATTTCAATACATTTTTGCGTGTCTATTAACACAAGTTATAAAAGTGTATAAACCAAGTTTCGTCATAATGTCTCAGTTATTTGTCGAGTAATAGGCACGTAGATTCCTTTGTATAAAAAGAGGCGGTGCCACGCCCATTTTCCAAACTTTTTTTTATTTTTGTTTCCGTTCTATTGTAAAACTCATGTCACAAAATTTCAATGAATTATCTTTATATTTCACAGAGATATCGCTTAAAATGGTTTTATTAGGTCACTTTATAATACCCATATATCAAAGTGGGCGTGGTCGTCAACCGATTTTGGTAATTTTTCGTCCACACATTTGGCTAAGTAAATATATCACGCGTGCCAAATTTCATCGATATATCTTTAACGGTTTTTGAGTTATGGCTTATTAAACTTTCAATATTTGCCCCTTAATAAGTGGGCGTGGCACCGCCCATTTTCCAAAATTTTTGTATTTTTTCTTTTATGTCCGTAGTTGGACTCCTGCGACAAAATCTCAGTGATAGATCTTTATATTTGACAGAGATATCGCTTAAAATGATTTTATTAGGTCACTTTATAATACCCATATATAAAAGTGGGCGTGACCGTTAACCGATTTTGATAATTTTTCGTCAAAACATTTGTCTGTGTAAGCAAATTACGCATACCAAATTTCATCGATATACCTTCAACGGCTTCTGAGTTATGACATATAAAACTTTCAATGTTTGACCCTTAATAAGTGGGCGTGGCACCGCCCATTTTCCAAAACTTCATCAAATTTCTTCATAAGGGCCCGAGCTCAATACGTGGGTAAATTTTTATCACTCTAGCTATATTAGTGGCTGAGATACCAAATTTCCGATTTTTTCTATATAGGAAAAGTGGGCGTGGTCATGGTCCGATTTCGCCCATGTTCAATACCAACCGTCCCAGTCTCGATACCAACTTGCATTTCAAATTTCATCAAAATATCTCAATTTTTACGCGAGTTAGAGTGCGTACGGACGGACGGACGGACGGACGGACGGACATGGCTCAATCGATTTCTCTTTTCACCCTGATCATTTTGATATATATAAGTCCATACCTATCTCGATTATTTCATTATGTTACAATCCACCGTTATGAAATCAAAATTATAATACTCTGTGTACTAGTACAGCTGAGTATAAAAATAGAAATAGTAAATAGATAAGGGAAGTAAAAGTTATAAACCACAAAGTCCATTTACAGCACAAGTCATAAATTTGATTAGGACAAAACTACTTGGGAAGTTTTTGGATATTTACAATTTGGCGTCGAAATCTAACAATTAACTGTGGTTTATATTGAATGATACCATAATACAAGATACATTTTTGATAAGCTAGAATATGGACTTTGGACAAAGTAGGCAATTGAAAAGTAAATTCCTCTCTCGACGAACAAAAATCACGCACTACAGCACGCTCATCGTTCCAGTCCTCATTTACGGCGCAGAAGCGTGGAAGATATCAAAATCAGAGGCGTTATCGAGAGAAAAGTTCTTCGAAATATTTATGGACCTTTTCGCTTTAGCGAGGGCGAGTATCGACGGAGTTTTGACTATGAACTGTACGAGTTTTACGTGGACAGCGACATTTTCCAGCGAATAAAGATTCAGCGACTGCGTTTGGGAGGGTCATATCGTGAGAGTAGGCGAAGCTGATACGGCTCAGAAAGTATTTCTATCCAAACCCGATAATGGCAGAAGAAAAGAGAGACCTTCACTGCATTGGGAAGATCAGGTGAAGACTGACGCGTGCTCCCTTGATATTTCAAATTAGCGCCAGGCAGCAAGAAACCGAAACGACTGGCGCGCTTTATTGGACTCGGCCACAATCGTCTAGACCGGTGATTGTCACAGCCTATCCACGCGTGGATAAGCTTTTTATAGCTTTCACATCCACAGCCTTACACCGACAATTCAAAGCACTTCGTTCACCGGCAGAAATTTTGCAAATTTCTCTTCAGTCAACATCAGCCTTGGGCAAAATCTTAGCACCTGCTAAATGAGAGTAAGCGCCCGTGTACATATACACGCCGATTGTCACTACTACAGACAAATAAAGAGCGTAAAACGAGCGCTTACGATGGGACTTGGCGATCGTCGCTTAGGAAAAATAATCAGTTTGCCTTCGACCAGTGATGCCAAGTGTAGGGAAAAGAGGCTACATGTAGGGAAATTCGACCTCAATTTTGCAGTGTAGGGAAAAAAGGACAGATTTTCAAAAATTAGCTAAATGTAGGGAATTTTTGAAGTTAAAAACTTTCGTTTCCTTTGCAACGAATTAATTTTTCTAAGAACCTAAAATTTTTTAATAACTACAAATAAAATGTTTTTGCATGCTTGTATGCAATATTTCAAAATTGTCCTTTGTTCTGATGTGGCAATATATTTTTTTACCTGCTTCGCCCACACAAAAACCCCTAACCCAGGGTTGTTGTTGCGTTGCTAATCCCTGCCCTCTTTCGGGCTCCAGTAGATGGTTGTTTGGATGCCCTCTGCGGTAGCGTCCCAGGAGAAATTTTTTGCTAAGCATGATGTTATGGTTCTCAACTGGAAGAATCTGTGCCCCGTGATTTTGGTGGTGTTCCGGCGACATGAGTAGACTTATCGTAGCATTACGTAACGCCGAATTTTGCCAGGCTTGGGGTTTCCTCCACTGCGTCCTGCAAGTCCCCGTCGATCATATTGGCGATGCATAGTTCAAGACAGGCCGGCCGATTGCTTTGTATGTTGCGATAAGAGTTTCTTTGTCTTTTCCCCAGGTGCTGCGGGCTAGCGAATTGAGGATTTTGTTGCGACTTTGAACCTTATTCGCGATCGCTGTTGTATGCGCGGAGAAGGAAGCTAGGCTGTCGAAGGTAACACCCACCTTTTCACCTTTTCAGCCTCGGCGGGAGGCTCGATATGTCTCCAATCCTACAATTGGATGGCATGGTTGACTGTGTCGAAGGCTTTCGACAAGTCGAGTGCCACGAGGCCCGTTCTCTCGCGGGGGTGTCGTTGGTTGAGACCGCGCACTATCTGCGTAATTATGGCATTTAGAGCTGTTGTTGTACTGTGCGTTTTCCGGAATCCATGTTGATGTGTGGCAGGTTGTAGATGTCCGTTGTATATGGTAGTAAGGCGGCCTCAAGTATCTTTACTACCGGGGAGAGGAGAGATATCCGTCGATAGGATTCTCCTACATTGGCTTACCCGGTTTAAGTAAGGGGACCATCCTTGCCATCTTCCAAATATTGGGGATGACAAGGGTGTCAGAGACAAATTGAGGGCCTCCGTTAGGAACCTTACTCCATTCTGTCCGAGATGTTTCATCATCAACATGGATATGCCGTCTCGTCCGACTGATTTTGAGGCTTTGGCCTTCTTTATGACTTCCTGAATCTCCGTAGGGGAGAGAGCAAGGGATGCGTCGTTGTTTGTAATCCAGGGTGTTATGCGCTTCCGTGCCCATTAAATGGTTTGCAGTCAGGGGTAACCACACTTTTTCAAGCCAAAAAGCAGGTAATACATGAAATTTATTTGGAGTCAACTAAAATATTTTATAAGCTGACTAAAAATTTTATTAAAAAAAATGAAATAAGGATTGATTAGGTCACCTCACGTAACATTGCCAGTCGATGATATATATATTGGACCTTAGTGTCTCGAGCTTCTAAATACTTATTTTTCATTTCCTTGAACACGAAAAGAAAGTTCTTGCAAATATACTTAGTAACATAAAAATTTCTATGTATGCATACGTGGCTTTTTGAATAAAAACTTTATTTGCATCAATTTTGTGTGTGTTTATTTTAATATAGAGAAAATGCGGCGTAGGGAAATTTGTAGGGAAAAATTTTGTTAGCGTAGGGAAAAGTAGGGAATTTTTTTGCATGCCGTAGGGATTTTTGGTCCAAGAATATTGGCATCACTGCCTTCGACTGGCGTGAAAGCAAGTGGTCGCTAGGCGATCGTCGCTTGAAATTCTTTTATTCTATTTGCAGATGCCAAACAACAAGCAAAACTACGAGAAGTTTGCATATAACGTGGGTACATAAATACATATGTATGTGTATACGTACGTTGTTTCATAATTTCGCGAAGCGTGCGCGCATGACCCTGCTTGCTCAACATCTGCATGCAGACTGATTATTTTTAGTAATTTTTCACTTTATCCTACAGTCGGCGCACCAACACACACTCATTTTTTAGTAATGGCTTGAGTGTAGTGGTGCCCGAGGCTGGTCAACATCAGTGTTGCCACTGAAAAAAATTTTACCGACCAAATTACCGCCCAATTCCGCCAAAAAAGGCCCAAAAATCAGAAGTCAACTTAAAATGGAATTACATATTTATTTTTAAATACATATGTACATACTAAGTAATCTTGACTCCCACTCATTTAATTCAGAACTAACACTAGACTGTCGCCGATCTCTAAAGGAGATGGCCAAACAGACCTGTCTGCACCTCGTGTAGGTCCCGGGACATAGGGATATCAATGGTAATTGTAGGGCGGATGAACTTGCGAGGCAGGGCACTACCGAGCAGGTTCTTCCATAAGGCATAGGTATGCCTTAGCCACAAACGAGCTAATTCTTAAACAGCATGTCTATAAACTAGCAAGCGATAGATGGCAACAGAAGCCAGTATGTCGAACATCAAGGCAAATCTGGCAGAAATGGGTTCACAAGCGATCCCATCAAATAAGTACTCTAAGGAGAGATGACATCTCGAAACTTGTGGTGGTACTCACAGGACACTGCCTCATCGGGAAACACGCAGAGAGGCTAGGTGCACCCAAGCGCAGATGCTGCATAAGCTGGAAAGATTATGAGGCGAGGAGACAATCGAACACCTCATCTGCCATTGCTTTGTTCGGCTCTTAACAGCGGAAGACAACGCTTTCTTGGGACTTCCTTCCTGGATAGCCTATGCAAAGTCACTAAAGTGAATTAGTTCACAAAGTGAACTAAATTTCCCAACTCTAATAGATATGCGAATAGTGTGTTTCACTAACAATAAAAGAACTTTACACGGGAAAGATAAAATGTTTAGCGTCCGAGAAATTGTCTCCACTAAAAATATTCATATTACAAATCGGACCAAAATTGATTTTACCCGCCCAACAGCCCAAAGTAAATTTATCGGACCAGATTTGGTCCGAAAGGCCCAATTTCGGCATCACTGGTCAACATTGAGCTGTTCAGCAAGCAGGTTGTGTTGCTCGAGCAGTCTCTGAATGCTTTTAATGATCGTGTGTGGGGGTGGTTTTTTTTTTTTATTTTTTAACGTACTTAATTTTTTCGTTAGAAATTATGATTTTGTATTTCTTCTCTTATTTTTTTATTTAAATTTTTTGGTTTGTGGTTTTTTGTGAAGTTAATAATAACAAAAATACCCATTTCCAATTTCTAAATTTTAGTTTTCGACCATGATTGAGTTTCTTTGGGTGTAGCCAAGAGCTTTCGTGCTTTTACCATATGCACAATGTTTGAAAGTATTTGTGTGATAATCTCTGTTTTAGATGGTTACGCGCCAATTAAGAGGAAAAATAACCCTTTCTCATCACTTGAATGCCCGCCGAAGCAGTGCTATGTGAAGGAAGAAGAAGATGGATCTATAGAGCTGGGCGTAAGGTGTTCAAGGTAGCCAAATATCATTTTTGGTAGCCAAATCTCATGTGGTTATGAAGGTTACACTTAGGTGGTTATGAAGTTTCAACAACGATATCTATGTACTATGTAAGTATTTGTGCATGTTTGTATGTATATATGTTTGAAAGTATGTTCACTTCCGTCATCCCTCCATCATGCAATTCATCCCATTACTCAGCGGCGCATCACTTTATTAATTGAGTAATCTATCACCGTTTGTGATTGTCATGCTATTGTCAGCAATAAAACAGACACATACACACATACACAAATTTGGTTCACTTTTCTCCTCTTAATTTGCACCAAAGTGCAAACACGCATGAGCCGGCATTTCTATGCAATTTAGTGCATACATGGCCACCCAATGGCTCCAGTGACTCCGTTTGTCTCCCAACAACATCGCTGTGGCTCCGAGTGGCTCCCAACAACAAGCAAATCAATTTCGACAGAATAACGCACATTTCTTTTTTTTCACAGAAATCGTCGTCGCGGCGAGCACTCAAACCTAACGGTCCAGCTTCGACCGACATTCATGGTGTAGTTACGCCTTCATACATACATACATATGTACATATGGTTGTACATTTATATCTGCTACCTCGTTCATGTTGTTTAGCAAAATATTTGAATGCCTAGCTGCAGCATATCTATACATATGATGTATGTAGGTACATTGTACATTTGTTCTTTTCAAAATGACATCTAAGAATAGAAAGTGCTCATGGGAGTATGATTTTTTTTATGTATGTTGTTGCAATAAACCGTTATTTAGCAAAATAATATTTTTATAACTCCGAGAAGAATGTTGTTACAATTTTTATTGATGTTGTTGTCGTGTGGCTCCCTTATGCTTAAATTGTGGCCACCTATGATTTAGTGCATCCCATAAAGACGTTTTTGTTGGTAAACACAAATAGAACATTTATACCTTAATATATGCCCTTTTATATGTACACACATACATATATAAGCGTTTTTATTACCCTCCTCGTCGCTCGCTCTACTTGCCCACCCTAATTTTTACACACACACACACGCATTACCTAACATTCACACAATTTCACAATTCGTTGCAATTGTTCACGGTATTCGCCCAATTTACCTGAATTCGTAACGCAAATTAATTTAAGCCGATTTGACGTGATCACACAGGCACACATACATACATACATACATGCACACACGGGTATTTACCTTTTTGGTTTATTTATTGATTAATGAATTGTATATGGCTTTTGGAAAGTAGAGTACCGTTTTTGTTCGTTGCGTTTCATTTCGTATTGTTTTCGTTTTAATTTCCCTCATATAACACCTTGGTGCCATTGTTTCGTAGGGTACTTATGTAATTACATACATATGTACATAAACGCGTGTGAGTTTTGCAGTTCTACTTTTTTGTTTGTTGTTGGTTGAGTTTATTGGCATTGCATTGCATTGCTAGTAAATATTTTGACATTTGCAACTTTTCCATCAAAGCAATAGCGTTTGCGGAAATGAAGCGGATCAGGAGTAGACAGAGCGCTATGGAAAATGGAAGTACCTACATATGTATGTACATATGTATTGAGTGTTGAATGTTTTATAGGCACATGGAAAATTAAATTACACAAGAGCGCCATCTACTGTCGAAACTCGACTGTGTTTCTAGGTTTTTTCTGAAGTTTAAAAATGTATTTTGTACTTTTTGTTGTTATTGTTGCACTATTATTGCTGTTTTTTTGTTTTTATGTTATTTTTGATCTCATTCTTTTTTTGTTTGGTCTTCTCCTCTGTCCATCTCTTCCCTGTCCTCTTCTAATTAGTTTTTTATTTTCCTTTTTCTTTTATTTTCTTACTTATTTCTCGTCTTGTTGCTGTTAGCGTATCTTATATTATAAATGTGAAATGGAAATTGTGTTTAAACTCAATTGGCGAGAAAACCGCTGAACGGATCCTCACGACACTTTGCACACCTAGGTATTTTCACCCGGTAATTGCTATAGGCATATTTTTAATCTGATCAAAAATTAAGGGATGGGCACCTCCCATACAAAATTTTCCTTTTTTTCGTAATATCTCTTGAAATATTTGTACTAGAATAATGAAAATTTTTGTGAAGGAATAATACAAAAATATATACTCAACGATAAACAATTTAGGTCTTGGTAAAGCAGGGATGGGCACTCTCCTCCCATAGAAACTGAAATTTTCACATCGAATATCTCTGGAAATATTTGTAGTAGGGTACTGAAAACTGGTGTGAGGGCATATGAGATAACTATGTATTAAACGGGTAAAAACGCTAGGTCTTGGTAAAGCTGGGATGGGCACCTCCCATACAAACTGAAATTTTCACATCGAATATCTCTGGAAATATTTGTAGTACGGTACTGAAAATTGGTGTGAGGGCATGTGAGATAACTATGTATTAAACGGGTAAAAACGCTAGGTCTTAGTAAAGCAGGGATGGGCACTTCCCATACAAACTGAAACTTTCACAGCGAATATCTGTGGAAATATTTGTAGTAGGGTACTGAAAACTGGTGTGAGGGCATGTGAGATAACTATATATTAAACGGGAAAAACACTAGGTCTTGGTAAAGCAGGGATGGGCACCTCGCATACAAACTGAAATTTTCACAGCGAATATTTCTGGAAATATTTGTAGTAGGGTTCTGAAAACTGGTGTGAGGGCATGTGAGATAACTATGTATTAAACGGGTAAAAACGCTAGGTCTTGGTAAAGCAGGGATGGGCACCCTCCTCCCATAGAAACTGAAATTTTCACATCGAATATCTCTGGAAATATTTGTAGTAGGGTACTGAAAACTGGTGTGAGGGCATGTGAGATAACTATGTATTAAACGGGTAAAAACGCTAGGTCTTGGTAAAGCAGGGATGGGCACTCTCCTCCCATAGAAACTGAAATTTTCACATCGAATATCTCTGGAAATATTTGTAGTAGGGTACTGAAAAATGGTGTGAGGGCATGTGATATAACTATATATTAAACGGGAAAAACACTAGGTCTTGGTAAAGAAGGGATGGGCACCTCGCATACAAACTGAAATTTTCACAGCGAATATCTCTGGAAATATTTGTAGTAGGGTTCTGAAAACTGGTGTGAGGGCATGTGAGATAACTATGTATTAAACGGGTAAAAACGCTAGGTCTTGGTAAAGCAGAGATGGGCACCTCCCGTACAAACTGAAACTTTCACAGCGAATATCTCTGGAAATATTTGTAGTAGGGTACTGAAAAATGGTGTGAGGGCATGTGAGATAACTATATATTAAACGGGAAAAACACTAGGTCTTGGTAAAGCAGGGATGGGCACCTCGCATACAAACTGAAATATTCACAGCGAATATCTCTGGAAATGTTTGTAGTAGGGTACTGAAAACTGGTGTTGGGCATATGAGATAATTACGTACTCAACGGACAAAAAAAAATAAGAAAACTATCTTTGACGTCAAGAATGATATTTTTTCTATGTAACTTTTTTGGACTAACTCAATATGCTAATATTTTTAAAAGCACGTGGTGTGAAACCCGCGGGTAACCTCTAGTTAATAATATGTAGTACCTGGATGACCGAGCTTTCCTCGTGCTGCAAATTTATTACGCAGGCCTCCAAAAAAGTCAAATGTAAAATGTTTGCAAAAGGAAAGTGAGTGAAGAAATGGAACTTTTCAAAAGTTCGCCCTCTTCTTGTTCTTCAACCTTTCTTTTTGGTCTTAATCTACCACCCCTTTTCCCGGTCCCTCTCCCTTTACCTATCGAATTCCCTTAGCTCTCCTTCTCTCCTTCTCTCTTCCTCTCTTTTCTCTCCCTCATAGTCTTTCTCCTTTTCAATTATCATCATAATCCTTCTAATTTTCCTCTCCTACTCTCTCTCCTTCCCTCTCACATTCAATTTTCGTTTAATTTTCTCTCTCCTCTTCGGCCCCTTTTATTTTCTCTTTCCCGTCCCCATTACTCTTCACCTTTACCTTCACCTTCTCTTTCCTTTTTCCGTTTTTCTTTTCTTTTCTTTTCTCCCGAGTTCACATTTTGAGTAATCATAAAGAATACAGCTCTGTGTAAAAGCTCCGATTTCCGCCTTTCCGTTGATACCAATATCCCTCAGAAAAATTCAGGGGTAATCCGAGTCTACATTTTGACCTACATATATCTGGGGTTCCGACCTACGAATAATAATGAGTACAGCTCTATGTAAAAGTTCTGATCGGTATCTTTCATTTGATATCAATATCGCTCAGAAACATTCCGGGGTCATGACAGTCCATATATTGACCCTTATCGGGAACCCGGCCCAGAAAAAATAAAGAATAGAGCTCTGTGTAGAAGCCCAGATTCCTGCCATTAAACGATTATTAATTGTTCTTATTTCGATAACTCCTTATTGAAGTGCCTATTAATTATCGACATTTTGCAGTAACGCTCAAAAGCATTAAGAAAGAAGTTGAAGCAGAAGATTAGAGCATGATTTCATTTAGCTTCTCAAACAGATATGATTCGCCTTACACGACTTGGCGCTCAACAATACAATCATCATCATCTTAAACATACATAGGTACATATTTATGTACATACATACGTATGCTTGTAGATATAAAAATTCGCATTGCAGGTGATGACACATCGCTGGGGAAGCGCCCTTGCCACAATGATCTGCAGCAGCAGCTGCATGTCGCACGGAACAAATGCAAATCAACAATATTGGCAACAGCGATGGCAAGCATGTCAACAAAAACAGCAACAACAACAGCAATAACAGTGTATTAATGACGGTAAGGTTGCTCATAAAATTGCTCACAAGTTTCATTTGGCCAACAACCAGCAACAGCTTGCGAGCAAAAGGGAATTTATGAGGCCGTGCATACATATGTACATACATACGTACATGCCTCTGCATGCGAGCATCCCAATAAACACAAAAGCGAGGATGGTATCGTGGCAAACTCGAGATGAATTCGCGGAGGTGAATGTTATTTTTCGGATTCGTAGCGAGTCCGAGATGGACTCGAGAAAAATCAATTATCGCAATAGCATTTATTAATTTTGTTGGATCTTGCTTTACACGAAGAAATTCCCTGTTGGGCTTTAATTTACTCTTTAAAACTCCACTCGAGAAATTTAAAAGTTCGGATGATATCGTGGGGAATTCGAGGCGGATTCGCAGAAGAAGATTTTCTAGAATGTATTCGCCAATGATCCCAAATCTCGAATTGCCAACGATCCGAGAACATAAAAATGCACGAATCGCTAATGAGAGGTGACTCACCTGGGAATTCGGATTCGCCGATCTATCGTCGCGACCTATCGCCGCGATAATATAATCAGAGAAGCGAACTCGTCTCGAATTCGAGGCAAATCCGTTGTGTTTATTGGGATGTGTGATTAAGCAAAGTGCATGCGTCGCGGTGCGTCGCGACCACCATCCACACACAATTGGCGTTTTTCTTATATTGATTTTATAATTAAGCGTTGTCGATAAAATTTTACGATTTGAAATACATAATTTTCTCTCGTTTCACACACACAAACACACACATGTACATTTTTTAATTAAGTTGTTTATTTAGCCGTGCCTTTGGAAGGGAAAGTGCGAGTGCCGCAGGAGCAGGTATGTATGTATGTAGATATGGCATTTAATG